>CM062820.1:1505028146-1505388230 GCA_031772625.1 Pinus tabuliformis | reverse complement strand
AACAAACAAGGTAGAAGACCAGGAAATGCCCTTGCCTAAAGGTCCTCCTGCTGCTTTTGGAAAATAATGTTAAAAGATGCTTTCACTATTGGGTTTCGAGTTGATTCTTTATATCAAGTCGGTGGAAGTCCCTAGGTTTCATGTCTTGTGACACAATGCTTCAGTCCGAACTTTGGCATCGGAGGTGTTCTCACCTTCATTACAAAGCTCTACCTGATGTAAGACAGATGGTAACAGGGATGCTGAATTCCAAGTAGAGAAAGAAGGTGTATGTCCCGGATGTGCCGAAGGAAAGCTCAAAAGGGGACCATTCCCCTCAAGCCAAATCAAGACCTCTGATATATTACAATTGGTTTACTCATGCATACCTGAGGTTGGCATTAAGAGGAGACCTTCTACACCACATACTCCTGAGAAGAATGGTGTGGGGGAAGCAAGAACCACACGATGATGGAAGTTGTCCGGGCCATGCTACATGATCAAATACTTCCAAAGTTTCTATGGACTGAAGTTGCAAACACTGCCGTATATGTACAAAATCGATGCCCTCATCAAGCATTGGGTTCCAAGACTCCTGAAGAATAAATTCACCGTAAGAAACCTGATGTTTCTCATTTTAAAATTTTTGGAAGCCCTGTATACTTTCATGTGCCGAAAGAGAAAAGAAATAAATTGGGAGCATCTAGAAAGAAGGGAATTTTCGTGGGCTATGGTGAAAATACTAAAGGCTATAGAATCTATGTAGCCGGTCAAAGGGAAGTCATAATTAGTCATGATGTCACCTTTGACGAAGATATGGCTCTCAGCAAGGTGATCAATCTTCCGACTTTGAGGAGCTCTCAAGAAGCCGACACCAGGGAACCGAAAGAAAAGGATGATGAATCAATGCCTGATGTAGAAGAACCCATGGATCCGATTGATCCTCATCTGCATGAGCCTTCCTCTTCTAGGAAGAGGCCTTAATGGCTTAGGGGGATACTTGATGACGCTGAAGGACATGCTGCACCCTGAGGAACCTTCCATCAAAGTAAGGAACTTAACAGGTATCAGGGATACCTGACCATCATGAGCACGATCATACAAAATGAACCTTCATCATTCTCAGATGTCATCAAGCATTAACTATGGAAGGATGCTATGACCATAGAATATGAGTCTATTATGGAGAATGATGTCTGGGAAGTAGTTCCCAGACCCTAGACAAGACAATTGTTACTTCAAAATGGCTTTACAAGATAAATCATGCAGTAAATGGAAGTATGGAAAAGTATAAGGCTCGTTTCGTTGCTCATGGTTTCTCCCAGAAGGAAGGTATAGACTATGATGTGATATTTGCACCTGTTTCCAGATATACGACCATCCGCTCGATCATAGCCCTTGCCAGTTCACAAGGATGGAACCTACATCAGATGGATGTCAAGACTGCATTCTTGCACGTTTGATCAAAGAAAAGGTCTACGTAGAGCAACCCGAAGGATTTGAGATTTATGATTGAAAATCTCATGTATGCAGGTTGAAGAAGGCTCTCTATGGGCTGAAGCAAGCACCCCGAGCATGGTATGATAGGATCGATAGCTACTTGATGAAGTTGGGATTCACTAGGAGTGAAGTCGTTCCTAACCTTTACTTTAAGGTTGAAGATGACAATCCTCTCATACTGGTGTTGTATGTGGATGACCTCTTTCTAACAGTTGTAGACTCTCTCATTCACAAATGTAAGAGGGAGCTGGCTTTTGAATTTGAAATAAAGGACCAAGGACTTGAAGTATGGCAGAAGCCAAGGGAAATTTTCCTATCTCAAGGAAAATATGTGGTAAAGATATTGGAAAGATTCGGTATGATGGACTGCAAGCCTGTGACTACCTCGAGGATCTTAACTTTTAGAAGTTATATGGTAGTGATGTCGGACCAGACTTGGGAAATGCCTCTGAGTTTCAAATCTCATTCGCATTGATGTTCTTGGTGAACCTCCGTCCGAACATATGTTTTGTAGTTAGCATTGTGAGCTCATATTTGGTTGAACCTCACTGAATTGATGCCAGGAATCTTCTGAGATGTCTTCAGGACACAATCTCTCATGGATTAAGATACACTGTCGGAGATGTGAGACTACTTGGATATACTGATGTTGATTGGGCAGGCAGTGTGGTGGACTGTAAGAGCACTTCCGAGTGCTGTTTCACCTTGGGATCTGCTTCCATATCCTGGATGAGCAGGAAGCAGAAGTCAGTGGCTTTGAGCACCACTGAAGTAGAATATATTGCTGCTAGCATGACCTCGTGTGACGCAGTTTGGTTGCGAAAGCTCTTCAGTGAGCTGTTTGGATTTACATTGGATACCACTATGATTCTCTGTAACAACCAGAGGTGGGATTCGATTATTGAGGAATCCCGTATTCGTTGATTGCTCCAGCAGATAGACATCATATGGGATATGGCAAGTCAATGAGCAAGGAGGCTCCATCACATTAAGATGATGTACAGGTTGATACACCTTGTCAAAGCCCTGAGGAAAGATCTAATTTGTGATTTTCCCAAACGACTTGGAGTCATCAAGAAACCCTTGTACAAGGGTCTTGCATGTTGCATACATTGAGCTCTGGGAGCTTTGAGGGCTTGTGGTTCTTACTGGAGCAACATACGACCACAGGTGACTCACCCTCCCCTGGTGGTGCGCACTGGAACAAGATGATTCGCTCTCTTGTGGAACAAGATGATTCGCTCTCTTGTGGAACAGGATGATTTGCTCTCCTGTGTAACAGGATGATTAGTTCTCCTGTGAGGCCTGGATTGATGTGTTTTCCATGGTGATTGTAGCAGGATTGATGTGTTCTCCTGTGAGGCCTAGATTGATGTGTTCTCCATGGCAATGTAGCAGATTGATGTGTTCTCCATGGTGAGGCTTGGATTGATGTGTTCTCCATGACAATTGTAGCAGGATTGATGTGTTCTCCTGTGACGACAGGATTGATTAGTTCTCCTGTCGAGGCATCCTACCCATGCAGTCTGGGACTCATGGGAAGTACCTCTCATCTGATCAATGAGCAAGGAAATGAAGTTAGGGACCATAGCAGTACCGATGGATGCATCGTTGTAACTACCATAATCCCTACGCTAGGATGACCTCCATTGATCTGGGATCAATGATACTGGTCTGGGACCAGTGGTAGGAGTTGTACTTACTATGACGCTGACTTCGGGTCGGTTGAGACTTGGTCTGGGATCAGTGGTACATACTCTGAGACTGACTTTGATTCAGTGGAGGATGATATTGGTCTGGGACCATTGGAGTTGTACTCACTATGACGCTGACTTTGGGTTGGTTGAGACTGGTCTGGGACCAGTGGTACATACTCTGAGACTGAATTTGAGTCATTATGATACATCCTCGATCATTTCTTCTTCTTCATAATTCGGACAAAAGCAGAGTAGAACAGAACAATGCAAGAGCAGAGCAGAGCAGAACAAAACAGTACAGATCAGTGCAGGGTAGAACAAGACAAAGCAGATCATGCAAAATAGAGCAGAGCAGGGCAAGGGTCAGGCTGTACAAGGTAGTGCATTTGATGGATGAATAGTAACGACTGATAGACAGATTGCAGATGAAGTTCTCCATGGTTGAGAGGGAGTGTTAAAATTGGCAACCAGGGAAAACTTCATGTGGGTCATCTTATTCATGGCTAATAATATTTTTATTAGATTCCTCTCGTCGAGAGGTGTAGGATTGATATAAAGATCATCCAATTCCGATAAGTATTCATGGAGATATGAATTTATTTTGATTATGGAATTATTATCAAGATGACCTACAACTCATGTAGGCTCACAAGTCCAATAGTCGCATCTATTCACCCACCAACGTTGTGTATAAATATAAGAGGACTTTTCCTCATTTAGACTCACTCATCTCATCACATCTCTCTCTCTCTCTACTGCGCAGATATGAGTCTCTTCTCTATTGCGCTGAAATGGGTCTCTCTCTCTCACACATGTGAAGCCGGAAGCTGTTGAATTTGAAGCTGCAACTGCAGAAGTAAAGATTGACTTGCGTGGCCTAGAATATCTCCACTTTGGAACTGCACTGTAGGTTCATCTGAGCCTCCTCTGAAAGCCGCAACTTTTGGTGGTGGAATGAAGTCAATCCGACGAATGGTTTGCAAGATATCGACTGCCCTAGTTTGAAGCCGGAAACTGCTGAAACTGAAGCTGCAACTGCAGAAGTAAATATTGACTTGCGTGGCCTAGAAGATCTCCTCATCTGAACTGCGCTGTAGGTTCATTTGAACCTCCTCTGGAAGCCGAAACTTTTGGTGGTGGAATGAAGTCAATCCGACGGTCGGTTTGTGAGATATGGTCTGCCCTAGTTTGATAATGAAGCCGCTAATGCTGATGCTGCTGATCTAGGGTTTGCTACTACTGATATGAATCAGATTTATTGTACTATTTCTCTTTGCTGAATTATTGAAGATAAAAGAAGATTTGATCAAAGGGTTTCCCCACACATTGTGGGGTTTGTCCCTGGCTAGCCGCCACATCTTGTGTCTCTTGTCTTGGCTTGTTTTTGTCGATCGTTTAATGTTCTATCTGCACTTTACTTTATGTACATGTGATTGCTAATCAGTGGAATATAATAAGAAAAACAAGTAAACTGTTATAAGCATAGAACATACCATAACTTAACAAACTGTTATGGATTCTATGTCAATAATAGAGCAGAGAAAATTAGAGGAATTCCACGATTAGTGATAAATTTGAAGCCTATAAATTCTGTTCTTGCAGATGATACTTATCATATCCCTCACAAAGGAGATTTAATGGGAAGGATAGAAGGAGCAAAAATATTCTCCAAATTTGATCTGAAAGCTGGATTCTGCCAGGTAGCCATCTCTGGAGAAGATAAATTCAAGACTGCTTTCAGTATTCTTGCAGGCCACTATGAGTGGAATGTCATTCCTTTTGGGCTGAATAATGCTCCGTCTAAATTTCAGAAGGTAATGGACAAAATCTTTAAGCTTTATTTTGATTGGCTTATAGTTTATATTGATGATATTCTAATTTTTTCCAAGAATGTCCAAGACCATTTCAAGCACATTCATACATTTGTACAGCTGGTGAAAATGAATGGTTTGGTCTTGAGTAAAAAGAAAATAGAAGTTTTCCAAACTTCTATCAGATTTCTCGGCCATAATATCTTTAATGGCCAAATCACTCTGCAAAAACATGCACTTGAGTTTGCTGATAAATTCCAAGATGTCATCACAGACAAAACCTAGCTTCAAAGGTTTTTGGGTTGTTTAAATTATGTTAGTAACTTCTATCAGGACTGTGCAACTGACAGAAGCATACTCAATCAGCGACTCAGAAAGGATCCACCCTAGTGGTCGGATGTACATACTAAAGTTGTCCAGAATATCAAGGCGAAGGTAAAAACTCTTCCAATTTTGTATGTCTTTGATGATAGTTCATTTAAAATTGTGGAGACAGATTCCAGTAACATAGGATGGGGAGGTATCCTCAAATAGAGGAAGGATGGCATTGAACAAATTGTCCTACTGCTACAATAAGAAAGAAGTAAAAGCTGCGTTGAATTGTATCAGTAAATTTGATATCCATTTGGTAAACAAGAAGTTTCTTCTCAGAATAGATGCTTCAACTTTAAGCAAAGTCCTAACTAAAGATATCAAGAAACCAGGAGAAGCTAAATTTTCTAGATGGCAAGCCCTCTTTGCCAATTTTGACTTTGAAGTTGAGCATATCAAAGGCACAAAAAATTGTTTACCAGAATTACTCAGTAGAGAATTCATCCAGCAACAAGAACATTTGCTGATTATTGTTACAGAATGGGACCAAAGTGAGAAACAGGAAGTTCTGAGAAAAATACCGGATAACCAGGACTGGGAAGCATACAGAGATAATTGGAAGCCAACCTGGGAATTGAGAAATACTAAAGTACTAGATGCCAACTTGCACGCTTATACAAATATTTTGCATCTTGTACCAGAAAGGAAGGTGTACCCAAAAGGAAGCAGATGGATACACAACATGATTTATACAAAAGCCAAAACAGATGCTTTATATGCAGAAGATGCCCTCAAAAGATATTTTCATGATATCACATGTATCTGGTCGCATGGAGGAATCCGTCGTGGGATTTATGAAAAATATTTCTGTATAAATCGTACTAGAAATCTTGCATGGCCCATGCCTACACAAACTGCAGCATTATGGCCAGGAGGAGATCCAAAAATAATCTTCCCTGATACAATATACGACTTTGCAGTGTATAAGCAGTTATGGTGGGATCTACTCAACATAGATGACAAAGAAGAAACCCATTATACTAAATTAAAATTTAGTACAACTGGGATAATGCAAAGGAGCCAACAATGCGAGTGGTTATAGAAGTGGTGGGCGAACTACGGAGTTAACAGAACAACAATGGATCCACTATATCATGAATCTCACTGTCGTATGCATTGTGACATTTGCGTTGAGTACAACATTGGAGATTGCTTTCATCTGCCATATAAAACTGTCAATGAAATGATGGCAGGAGAATGGTCACCTTTCCATGATGAAAATAAGACCTTAAAAGAATACATGTCCAGACATTATGAATGGCTTGTATTAACCAAAGTAAAACATCAAATCATTTTAGGGAAACCCATGATTGTCCGGAGAATTTTTACTAAAGCATGGGATGAACTATTGTATAAAAAGCACAGATTCCCTGAAATTACTGTATTTTGATGGTTCTCGTGGGCTTAATCGATAAAAGCATCTATCAGTGTAATCATGATGTCCAGTCACAAGGACTAAACTGTGACTAGATTTTCTCGTGGGCTTTGCTGTCCATAAGCATCCACTTTGTAAATCATGCAGTTAGCATATTTTCCGTAATATTTGATTTTCCAAATTGGAATCTTTGTGCGGATGTCACCTCGGTGTTACCCGAAAGCAATGATTCTGTCCCTTTGTGTGATGCTCTACAGTAATGTTTGTCCCCTCTCTTTTCCTCTAAAAGGAGAGTAAGGCTCATTAAGGAGGCATTCGCATTCGGAGTTGTAGTGATAGAGTTTTAGAGTCTTAGAGTCTTAGAGATTTGAGAAGCCTGCATATTAGTGTGCTCCGCAGTAAGAACCTAAAATGGCGAGATCTATTAGAGTTCTTAGTGAGTTTGTCTATGAGTCTGTAAATTCTTAAATAGAGCCTATCTGTTGCCAGGAAGCCTTCGGTAATGCTTAGTCCTTAGAGAGAAGCAAAAGTCCGATAAATGCAACAATAGTTTATCTTTGAAAAGAATACTCTCTGTAATCTGAATCTTTTTTTGATAAATAATATGAGAAGACATTTCCGCATTTGAATACCCGTGTGTTATTTTCAAAAGTCTGCTGTGTAGTAGTGGTCTCATTATCTTCACTCGAAGTTCACTGAAAGTTCATCAGAGGTTCACCAAAGGTTTGAAGTGATGCCAGACCGTTGAAAGGCGAGGAAGCCGTGTGTAAGGTTACAGAGCGTGAAAAAACCAAGTAGGTTCGCACTGAGTTCACGTTGGGTTCTCTAGAGGTCGATAAGTGAAGACAAGCGAAGAGATATAGCAAGGCCAAGACAGCATAGCGCGCGCTACTGTAGCAGCACTGTAGCAAGCTTCGTAGAAGCCCCTGTTTCAAATTGGTATCAAAACCAGTAATGTCCGGTTCAAGAGGTTGTTATTCAAAACACATCAGTATAAGAAAATGGATCCATTCTGGAAATTAGTTTCTTTTCGTGAATTAGAAGAGAGAGAGTCTTCTGCCATAGAAAATCCGCTCAGAGATATGTTTGCATCTAGTTCTAGTCGAATTCTAAATCAAGCCGAACTAGAATATGAAGAACCACAACCTTCTGCCCGATGGCAACTTCCAAGTATCTGTGCATCAAAAGTTTATTCTGATTTGTCTATATTTCATTTAAGAGTTGCTACTAGAATTAGCATTAAAGAGTCTATTAGCCAGATTCAAGAAAATTTTGATAGTGTTCAGTCTATTCCTCCCCTGAACCCGAAGAAATTACAGGCTGAAGCTAAGAGGTTAAATACTAAGTATTTACATTTGGGATGTATAAGAATCGGGATCAATCCTCTGACCCATCAAGGCCTAAATACCTTTGTTTTAGCCACAGTCAGAGACCTAACCCATAACAAATACACTGATTCATTAATAGGAGGTATTGTTGCCCCTCTGTCAAATGGTCCAATGTATTTTGACTGCTATCCAAACTTTTCAGTATATGTCTTTGATGAAACCATAGATCAAATCTTACAGTTGCAGATCCAAACCACAGGGTTTGATATGCATAAGAAAAGACATAATATAGCCATACAGACAAGAGGATGCTTTAGGCATACTAATACTTTATATCTTGCTGTCCTCCATACTCCCAGTCGAGATTCCAAAGCAAGTGTTGTTGTTCTAACAGATTCCAAAAATCAGAAGATAGAACATCAAACCATCCATTGGGAAGATCTCACATTTCCTGAGCATTGGGTAGTCTCAAATCCCAAGCCTCCAACATTGAGAAAAATAACCTTTGCTGATATGAAAGAAAACCAATCCTCTGCTGTATTATCCTTTCCAAGAAGATCCACAATTGACTACAAAAGGATTGGACAAGCTTGCAAAAGCTCACGCATTTACCGTGATCCATCCACTGTTGATACCGCCTGCTCAAGTTCTGTCTCTTGTAGACATACTTCTTTATTTGAGTTTGCCCAACTTGTAAATTTTAATTCTTTAGAAGTAAAGTGTCCTGAATGCCAGTCTGTTGTAAATCTGTGTACCCTTGCTGAATCAGTTATCCATGAGAATCATCATCCGAGGACTGGAGAGGCCCCTCCTCCTACTTTAGTCAATCCATGTCCCAATCCAAAATGTTCAGACATCCATTTCCCCCATGAACTTGAGTTTGATCATATTTTGATGATGCATGAGATTATCACCTTGGAAGGTGAAGATCCCAGATTGACAAAAATATTCAGCACAATGAGGCCAGCTAAGCCTAAATATGGACTAGGTTTTCTGGAACAAGCAAAAGGTTTAATTCCTCCATCTAGATTCGGCCCAATACCAGATGACTGCAAAAAGCCTGTAGTAATGGAAATGCATAAGTTCTTCACTTTGATGAATGGTTGTCTAAAATCAGAAATAAGTTCCAAATGGATGAAAGCCATGTTGAATTGGGATTTATTTACTCATCCAGAAGCAGAACAATTTGGTATCAATCATACTATTGAGGAGAAGATTAAATTATCCCAGGATTGGAAACATTACATGGAAGTAACAAATTCTTGGATTTCTTTTTATGAATGGAAAAAAAATGTTTCCCTTGAAGTTGTAATGACTGGAACATCTTCTTCATCATCCACCAAACATGCCTAGACTGCTTTAGATGGCAGCAAAGTGGAGACACCATCTACTTTTCCCCCATATAGAGGAATTATCATAGGAGAAAATCTGAATGCAGCAAAAACCATTCCTCTAGTACAAAAAGATGATAATGCATTGGGAATAGATGGTAGAATTCAAAGAGCCAGTGAACAAATCAACTGGACAAATACTGCAATCAAAGGCTTGGAAATAAACACAGTAAAGACTGTAGAAATAAAAGAACAGTTTGACATTGTTCAGGTTTCTCTAAATGAAGTAAACAGAACCCTAAATGAGGTGCAATATTCCTCATTAGTTGTCAGATCTTATGCCAAAGAATCTTTGAACAAAATAGAAGAAGTAGAAGAGAAAATAGTAGACCACATGGGTACTACTAAGAATTTAATAACTGATTTAACTGAGAAAGTTGAAAAAATGAATCTGTCTAAAGTTGATAAACCAGTTCCTACTTCATTCCTTTATAAAAGGAATATTAAGATTCAAGATCTTGTCAAACTAGTTGACAGATTTCCGGCATTATTTCCAAAAGAAGTAGCCCAATCTTCTGCTGAAAAATCAGAGGCTACAGAGAAGATTACAATTGCTTCCTTATTCAAGGAAGAAGAAGAACAGAAAGAATCTGAATCCCAGATTCTCCCTATTTATGAACTGTTGGAAAGTCGGTTCAATAAATACTCTGCACTTGATATTGAAGGTAAAGGCAAGCTTCCAGAATCCCATACTTTTTTCCCTGAATCACATCGTGAATGGAATATTGATAATCTGAGTGTTGTTCAGATTACACAATTGCTTGATATGATGTTTACTGAATATAAACTCATGCGACTCAGAGGTAAAAGTGAAATAGAACCATGCAAAACCATTATTAAGTGTTTTACAAGAACACTACTCAAGTGGTGGGAAACAAAATCATCTCCAGCATTATTGGCAAAAATGGAAGCTGAAGTTCTTAAAGATGAAGTAGGAGATGTGATTCACAATTCAGATGGCACAACAACCAGCAACATGATTGGAGTTCTAACTTCTATGATATTAGAGCATTGGTGTGGTTGTGAATAAGAAATTGCACACAAACATGAGGTCATCCTCATGAATCTTAAGTGCCAAAAAATGTCACAATTTGAAGATTTTCATCGTGACTGGATGCAAAGAATCTGTGAAGTAAAAGATTCAAAAAATCTATTATGAAAACAGGTATATCTTGCTGCTCTTCCATCTAGATTTGTTGATTATATCAGATTGCAAGAAATCTTCCAGTTACCTTTTGAATCATACACTTGGAGTGAGATTTATTCTCATATAACCAAGACTTTAGTTAGTCTATGTACAAGTTTCAAAGTGAATAGATCTTTGGAAAAACTTTCCAAGCTTCCAGACAAAAAGTCCATCTGCAACAAATATGGACTCACAGTGGATGATTTTTTGGTCCGAAAAAGGAAATCAAAGAAAAGTGCCAAAAAGGAGTATAAACAAACTGCAAAATTCCATAAGCATCCAAGAAAGCCCTCTCACAGGCCTAGAGGTCCTCCTACAACAAGAAAAGGGTATTACAGGTATGTCCCACGGACACACTACTACAAGCCCTCTAATATTCATCTGCATACATCTAAGCAAGAAAAATGAAACAAGCTTACTTGCTGGTTGTGTGGTAAAATTTGACATACTTCGACCAAATGTCCATAAGGAGAAAAATCAAAGAAGAATAGAGGCAAAAAGTCGCAAGCCCTATTCCAAAGGGGTAAAACTTTCAAAATAGAAGGACAAATTCAGTGTATGAAGTGTGGTTCCCGCACTCATAGATCAGAATGCTGCCCTAATGTAGTCCTTGGATGATGATTCTCATGGATAATTGATTCAGCAAGGGTACACAGATTTACAACAGACTGGCATTCAGGACACTTTACTTTTAAAGAATTAAAATTTACAAGTTGGGCAAACTCAAATAAAGAAATATGTCTACAAGAGATAGAACTTGAGTAGGAGGTATCAACAGTGGATGGATCACGGTAAAAGCGTGAGCTTTTGCAGGCTTGTTCAATCCTTCTGTAGTCAATTGTGGATCATCTTGAAAAGAATAATACAACAGAGGATTGGTTTTGTTGGATATCAGCAAAGGTTATTTTTCTCAACGCTGGAGGCTTGGGATTTGAGACTACCCAATGCTCAGGAAATGTGGGATCTTCCCAATGGATGGTTTGATGTTCTATCTTCTGATTTTCGGAATCTGTTAGAACAACAACACTTGCTTTGGAGAAATGTTTGCATTAACAACACTCCTTGATTCTGGTGCTGATGTGAATATATTGAACAAGAAAGTCATTCTAGCCAAGTACTGGATTTCTGCAAAAAGGAAAGTTGTTGGACTGGGTAACAAGACACTAAATTATGAGGTTCCAAAAGCTTCCATTTGCTTTAATAAGCATGGCATAAATCTATCATTTGTAGTAGCAGAAATACCAGTCGATTGCATTCTGGGAAATATCTTCTTAGTAGCCGTTGAGCCTCATGGATCAACCAGATTAAAAGCGAATCAAGCTCGTTATTTCATTTCTATTCCTACATCAAAAGGAACAACAAGAAGGATTGAGATCCCTTATATATCAAATCCCAGGGTTTCTACTATGATCCAGACTGTCAAAGATTTGGACAAAGCTAAAGCAACATTGACAGATCTAAAAGATCTGAAATCTACATTGAAGGTAGAAGAACAGTTGACGGTTCCTCGAGTCAAAAGAAAGATTGAGGAAATAAAGAAGCAGATAGAAGAATAATGTTGCTCAGAAGAGCCGAATGCCTTCTGGTACAGAACACAACACATAGTCCAATTGCCTTACAAAGAAGGATACACAGGCAAGCCATGTAAAAGTCAAGCTATTCCTATGAATAAGGAATACAGGGATTTGTGTGAGAAAGAGATCAAACAGTTACTTGATCGAAAACTCATCAGAGAATCTGATAGTCCATGGAACTGTTATGGTTTCTATGTCAATAAAAGAGCAGAGCAAATTAGAGGAATTCCACGATTAGTGATAAATTTTAAGCCTCTAAATTCTGTTCTTGCAGATGATACTTATCCTATCCCTCACAAAGGAGATTTAATGGGAAGGATAGCAAGAGCAAAAATATTCTTCAAATTTGATCTGAAAGCTGGATTCTGGCAGGTAGCCATCTCTGAAAAAGATAAATTCAAGACTGCTTTCAGTATTCCTGCAGGCCACTATGAGTGGAATGTCATGCCTTTTGGGCTGAAGAATACTCTGTCTAAATTTCAGAAAGTAATGGACAAAATCTTTAAGCCATATTTTGATTGGCTTATAGTTTATATTGATGATATTCTAATTTTTTCCAAGAATGTCCAAGACCATTTCAATCACATTCATACATTTGTACAACTGGTGAAAAGGGATGGTTTAGCCATGAGTAAAAAGAAAATAAAAGTTTTCCAAACTTCTATGAGATTTCTTGGACATAATATCTTTAATGGTCAAATCACTCTGTGGAAACATGCACTTGAGATTGCTGATAAATTCCCAGATGTCATCATAGACAAAACCCAACTTCAAAGGTTTTTGGGTTGTTTAAATTATGTTAGTAACTTCTATTACGACTGTGCAACTCAAAAAAACATACTCAATCAGCGACTCATAAAAGATCCACCTCAGTGGTCAGAGTAATGCTGTCCAGAATATCAAGACGAAACTAAAAACTCTTCCAATTTTGTATGTCTCCGATGACAGTTCATTTAAGATTTTGGAGACAGATGCCAGTGACATAGGATGGGGACGTATCCTCAAACAGAGAAAGGATGACATTGAACAAATTGTCCAGTTTGCATCCGGCACCTGGAATCACACTAAACAAAAATATTCCACAATTAAGAAAAAGGTAAAAGCTGCGTGGAATTTTCAGAACCACACGTCATACCCAATACCCAGTGCACAAGGCCCGTGGCTCTCCAAATATGGTAGCAGCAGGAACGGCCGATTATGGATCGAAAGAGCGGTTATTGCAGAGCCAATGGAATCTATCACAGCAAAAGAGATCCCATCGATCTTCCTCCAACCACTCAACACTTGGACGTCACTACTTATATTTTTTCCCATCATCCCCACGATATGCAGCAGATGGCGTTCATCGACGCCTCTAGTGGGATATCGCTCTCTTATCCAGCCCTCCGCCACAATGTGAGAGCCCTCGCTGCCGGACTGCATGGTCTCGGGGTTCGAAAAGGCGACGTGGTGCTCGTGATTTCCCCCAATTCCATCGCCATTCCCTGCATTTACCTCGCTATTCTCACCATTGGAGCAGTCCTCACCACCACCAATCCGATTAGCACAGAGACAGAGATCAAAAAGCGGGTTACAGATTCGAAACCGGTAATTATCTTCACACCAGCAAATCTGATCAACAAGATTCGTGCAACGCAATTGCCCGTCATTCTCATAGAGGCAGCAAAAACAGAGGAAGGCTCTGGCGGGGACTGTATTTCTACTTTAAACCTCCTCTTGCAGTCTGACGTTAACGGCTTTCCCCAGTGGATATCGAACAGGAAGACACTGCGACGCTTCTCTACTCGTCGGGGACAACGGGCAAAAGCAAGGGAGTCATCTCCACCCATAGAAATCTCATTGCCATGGTATCTGGAGCTCTGAGCAGAGACGATATGAAGGGAGGGAAAATATTTTTATCCATCGTCCCGCTGTTTCATGTTTTTGGGTTTTTCTATACACTTTCTCGCATTGCTATTGTGGGTACCATGGTAGTTATGCGCAAATTCGATTTGGCTGAAATGCTTTCGGCCATACAGAAGTACAGAGTGAATATCGTCCCTGTTTCTCCGCCCATTCTGGTGGCTTTCAATAAGTCTCCTATTGTTGCCAATTATGATTTGTCTTCGCTTCACCTAATCGCGTGCGGTGGAGCGCCTCTTGGCAAAGACGTCATCGACAATTTCACTGCTCGATTCCCGACTGTTCAAGTTCAACAGGTGCCATACACAGAACATAGCTATTCCGAAAATTTCCTTTCCTCTCTCTGTTATTAATTTTGTTACTTGTTTTTGTGAGATTTTGTTGAATTATTTTTGGAGAATTTATTGAAATCACAAGTTTATGGGTAATTTTGTCGAATCTAATCACATGATAAGTTTAGTTTAGATATTTATTAGTAACTCTGGCACAATAGAATTGAAGTCACAAGTTTATAGGTAACCCCTGCACAATAGAATTGAAGTCACAAGTTTATGGGTAACCCCTGCACAATAGAATTGAAGTACTTAGTGTCAGTTACTTATGTATAGATACCGTAAAAAAAAATAATTTAAATAACACAAATTAAAATTTCACTTCAACTTCAACTTCAGATTTTTAAAAAAAAATTTAGCTGATCCAACACCAAAAAATCCCAAAAAATTCCAAAAAAATAGCACAAATTTTTCAGCTGGTCCAACACCAAAAAGTCCAACATAATCCAAAAAAATAGCACACCAGGAAGTGCGATTGAAGACAACTCCTTAATTTTGATTTTGATTTGGATTTTGCATGTATATGTGTTTTAAGTAAAACGCTAATGGAAGGCAATTATTATTTGGCAGGGTTATGGATTGACAGAATCTAGCGGGTCAGTATCCTTCACTAAAACAGATGAAGAAAACAGACATTACGGAACAGCAGGATTGCTTGCAGCTAATGTGGAAGCTAAAGTGGTGGACACAGCCAGTGGCAAAGTTATGCCTCCTAACCATAAGGGCGAGCTCTGGTTACGGGGACCTACAATCATGAAAGGTGTGATCATCTCGTCTTTTCCTGGTAGACATGAGATTTTTTAACAAATTGCAGGCCTCTTTATATTTTAGTCCATTTTTCCAATTTTTTTGATTTTGAGAGAATGATTTGGATAGCACTCCCATTCACATGGACCACTATGAACAAAATCTTAAACTTCGTAAGCAGCAAATTCAGAATTCCATAGCCACAGTGAGACCATGGGATGCCCAGTAAGCATGCGGTATTCCAAAGTCAAAATCACATCAAACAATCCACAAGAATTCCATTGAATATCCTTAATTTGTCTTCCCACAAGTGTGTACTTAGTGCTCTTGTGACATTTTAAGTGTGTATGTTCTGTACCCAGAACCATCTTATGAACAGAAATAATATTCCCCGCCAAATGAATCTATGCTTAGAGAAAGTTGTGCATGCAGCCCATCCCTTCCTCCCAAACCACAGGTTCTCAGTATGATGCCATAGCACTCTCATCCATATATTGATTTTCCCAGCTTTTGACTAGAAAATATATGAAGTATTTGGCGGTTTCATGCAGGTTATTTTCGTAATGATGAAGCAACTGCATCAACTTTAGACTCAGAAGGATGGCTGAAAACTGGGGATCTATGTTACATTGATGAGGAGGGCTTCCTTTTCATTGTGGACAGAATAAAAGAGTTGATCAAGTACAAAGCGTATCAGGTAGAAAACATTTCAAGGACCATTTAAATTTCAATTCGAAACCCACAATAATAATTTTCTAGGGATTTTTTTTCTCAGGTTGCACCAGCAGAGTTAGAGGAGTTGCTCCTCTCAAACCTAGAGATTAGTGATGCTGCTGTTATTCCGTGAGTACCATTTTCTATTTCTTGATATGATATACCTTCAAAGTTTTACAGATAGCTGGATTTACCACCATATTTTTTTTTTTTTTCAACAAGGAAAAATCATCATACTTCCAATATCATAGTTCTTAATGCTTCTAGTTTTTTATCTCTGTCTTTCGCATTTGCTGTTTTAAGAACAGAAGGTACTAAAAGTATCATAGTTCTTAATGCTTCTAGTTTTTTTATCTGTCTTTCGCATTTGCTGTTTTAAGAACAGAAGGTACTAAAGTTCGAAATATAATCTTTATGTTGCATGAGTTTTTTTTAATGTGGAAACGTTGGGAACTTGGGTATGGATGTCTGGATAAAGTAAATTTCCCTATTACATTTTTGTGAAAAAAAACATGTGACTCTATTGTTTTCATAGACCATCCAGAAAGGGAGATACAGACAGCAGAACTGTTCTGTCAGGCAAAAAAAATACAAAAAGAACTGTAGAAATAAGTCATTACCGTCATTACCGGGCCATCATATTTGAAGGAGACCGTTTTCAAATGCTGAATAGACTAACTTTCCCTGCGTACAGAAACATCCCTTTTTTGAAAGGTAGTCTGCCACTTGGTTCTTTTCCTTGTGGATATGAGACATAGATATCCTCTGGAACAACCTCATCAAGTTCTGATGCGCTGCATCCACTATGAGACATAGATATCCTCTATAACGACCTCATCATAGTTCTGATGCGCTGCATCCAGTATGAGACATAGATATCCTCTGGAACGACCTCATCATAGTTCTGATGCGCTGCATCCAGTATATTAGGGAGGGCGGCCCAAAACTTGTTCTCGATTGCACTCCGTCAACAATAACTTTTGAGTCTGATTAGCTGGATTTACCATTTATTGAGCTAATAAATATCTTTTAAGTTTTATCTAGAATTCTAGATTTGGGCTTATTATACAGTTTCTCTGCAACATTAGTTGATGTCTCTATTCGTTTACGCATTGAGCTATAGATAATTGCATACATCTTACTTATTGAAGCAAGCAACTCTGTGTTTTGGGTTTGTATGGTAGGTATCCTGATGATGAAGCAGGTCAAATACCAATGGCATTTATTGTGAGGAAGTCTGACAGCAATCTCTCCGAAGAAGATGTAAAAAAATTTGTTGCAAAACAGGTAAATGAAACACATATTTTGTTTGTTAACTTGCCTCCTCTCAAGCTAAAACTTTGGTTTCTTTTGTTGGAGATCTGTTAATTTCCAAGCGAAAATATCTTTTGAGTGCAGGTTTCGCCACACAAGAGGATACGTCGAGTAGCATTTGTCAATTCAATTCCCAAGTCCCCCACGGGCAAAATATTAAGAAAAGATTTGATTCATCATGCTCTGTCCACCTCCAGATTGTGACTCCCACAGTCCAACCTTTAATCTTTGTGAAGCCATCATCTGCTAGTTTTTTATTTGAACAACATCTTTTTGATTTAAACAGCATATTTTAAAAGTGTGTGCCTGGCTGGTATAATCTCATAATGCTGGTTATAAGCATCGATCAATTTGTTTGATCTTTTGTATCTCGCAGAGTGTAATGCTGTAATTGTCTTCCTAGGCAGTTTAAGGTATAGATAGTGGAAAAAAACTAAAATATTTAATTATTATTTCCATTTTCTTTATGATACCTACTTTTGTCATTTCTCTGGAGAACAACTAAACATATTTATAATCTCTGTTTACATCAAGTCTTGGATATGTTCATCATTACGTCTACCATCCTGTTGACAGATGAAAATTGCAGCACTCACAGAGAGCATTTCTCAGCTTGGTGTGCAGAACTCATAACATTTTGATCCTATTTGTGGTATTACAATCAAATACTCATGGAAATAGAGAAAGTTATCTCTAGACTTGTTTTTCATTTTAAGAAAATCTGATTTTTATTGTGACCTCGTGACATTGGAAACATAGAAAGTCATATCTAGACTTGTTTTCATTTAAGAAAATTTGGTTTTTATTGTGAGCTCGTGACATTGACGATTCAAACATTGGCTCTATACTTGTTAGATAACCACCTTCTCAACAGAAAACTAGGTCTTTAGCAAGCACGCTGTGTAGCATGGGCACCGTCCAGTGACGAGAGATGTGCTTCAAATCGAGGAGGAGGATGGTGAGAGTCCATTAGTGAATTTGGTCGTCACAACTTGGCCAAGCTGTTTGAGCCTTCACTCATGCTCAAAGCATTTTGAAACTATGTTTGATTGGCAAGTCCCAGATGCTAATGTGTTGAAAAGGCAGAGGAGCTTAATCACAAATAAACACACTAGTTGCGATGTTTCTATTGGTCATCTAAAAACTGGATGATTACAATGAACCTGGTGAAGGGTATTTAATCTTTTCCAATTGGCGACTCAATTGGTGACTCTGCCTAAAATATCTTGACATACAACCACACACTCAATTCATCTATCACTTATCTCAACACTCAGTTAACTGAGTCTCTCATTTTAACCAACTCCTCATGGAGTAATTAACTTATTTGAACAAATTTACCATTTTATTCAACGATGGAGAATGGAAACCCACATAAAATTCAATTTGGATCTGTGAAAGCAGGAGGCCACCCAAAGCTTCCCTTTCAATTAAAAGGAAGTATGTCCTGCATAGCTCAAACTACATGCTACGGCTTGAAGATTCATGAACCATCTTATGAATATAAATAATATTCTCCCCCAAATAATCCATGCTTCGAGAAAGTTGTGCATGCATCCCATGCCTTCCTCCCGAATCACAGGTTCTGAGTATGATGCCATCGCACTCTCATCCATATATTGATTTTCCCAGCTTTTGACTAGAAAATATATGAAGTATTTGGCTGTTTCATGCAGATTATTTTCTTATTGATGAAGTAACTCCATCAACTTTCGACTCAAAAGGATGACTGAAAACTGGGGATCTATGTTACATTGATGAGGAGGGCTTCCTTTTCATTTTGGAAAAAATAAAGGAGTTGATCAAGTACAAAGCATTTCAGGTACAAAACATTTCAAGGACCATTTAAATTTAAATTTGAAACCAACAATAGTAATCTTTTAGGGATTTTCTTTTCTCAGGTTGCACCAGCAGAGTTAGAGGAGTTGCTCCTCTCAAACCTAGAGATCAGTGATGCTGCTGCAATTCCGTGAGTAGCATTTTCTATTTCTTGATTTGATATACCTTCAACTGATAGCTGGATTTATCACCAATTTTTATATATATATTTTTTAAATCATCATACTTCCATTAATATAAATTAGTTACAATATCATAGTGCCTCATTCTTCTGGTTCTTTTATCTATGCCCTTCGCAATTGTTTTTCTAAGAACAGAATGTACTAAAGATCAAAATATAATCTTCTAAGCTTTCAGTTCTACTGGATAAATTAAATTTCCCTATTACATTTTGGTCTGATTAGCTGGATTTACCGTTCATTGAGCTGATAAATATCTTTTATGTTTCATCTAAAATTCTACATTTGGGGTTATATAACACAGTTTCTGTGCAACATTAGTTGATGCCTCTATTGGTTTACGCATTAAGCTATAGATAATTGCATACATCTTACTTATTGAAGCATGCAACTCTCTGTGTTTTGGGTTTGTATGGTAAGTATCATGATGATGAAGCAGGTCAAATACCAATGGCATTTATTGTGAGAAGGTCTGACAGCAATCTCTCCTAAGAAGTAAAATTTTTTGTTGCAAAACAGGTAAATGAAACACAGATATTTTTTGTTAACTTGCCTCCTCTCAAGCTAAAACTTTGGTTTTTTTTGTTGGAGATCTGTTAATTTCCAAGCGAAAATATCTTTTGAGTGCAGGTTTCGCCATACAAGAGGAGACGTCGAGTAGCATTTGTCCACCCACCGGCAAAATCCCAAGAAAAGATTTGATTCATCACACTCGGTCCACCTCCAGATTGTGACTCCCACAGTCCAACCTCTAATCTTTGTGAAGCAATGATCTGCTAGTTTTTTATTTGAACAACATTCTTTTGATTTAAACAGCATATTTTAAAAGTGTGTGTCCTGGTATAATGATTAATCTCATAAGGCTGGTTATAAGTATCTATCAATTTGAAAGCCCTAAGGTATAGTTCAGTTGGTGAGTTCCTGTATTGAGAAATCATATGCTCAAATCTCTTGTATTGGAATTTTAGATTTTTCTAGTTAGATTTTCTCCGGGCCACTCAGTGTTCATAAACCACCTAAAAAAAATATCAGATATTTTGTAGATATTTTGTTTCACGCAGAATATAATACTGGAACTTTCTTCCTCGGCAGTTTAAGGTATCGATAGTGGAAGAAAACTCGGCAGTATAAGGTATAGATTGTTGAAGAAAACTCGGAAGTATAAGGTATAGATAGTTGAAGAAAACTCTATCATTATCATTTCCATTTGCTTTATCATACCTGCTTTTGTCATTTGTCGGGAAAACAACTAAACATATTTATAATCTCTGTTTACATCAAGTCTAGGATATGTTCATCATTACCTCTAGCATCCTGTTGACAGATGAAAATTGCAGCACTCACAAGTGTTGAATATGTTCATCATTACGTTACGTCTAGCATCCTGTTGACAGATGAAAATTGCAGCACTCATTTCTCAGCATGGTGTGCAGAACTTGAAACATTTTGATCCTACTTGTGGTATTACAATCAAATACTCATGGAAATAGAGAAATTTATATCTAGAGTTGTTTTTCATTTTAAGAAAATTTGATTTTTATTGTGAGCTCGTGACATTGAGGGATTCAAACATGGCTCTACACTTGTTAGATAACCACCTTCTCAACAGAAAACTAGAAGGCCTTTACCGTCCAGTGAAGAGAGGTGTGCTTCAAATCGAGAGGAAGGATGGTGAGAGCCCATTAGCGAATGTGGTCGTCGCAACTTGGCCAACCTGTTTGAGCCTTCACTCAGGGTCGAAATTAAGTTTGATAAATTAGGTTTGATGGAAAGGTAGAGTAGATTAAACACAAATTACACATAAAATATAAGAGTTGCGGCTTTTTTATTTATCATACAAAAATAATTTGATGATTATAATGAACCAATGAAGGGTAACCCGCGAAGAGTATTTAATTTTTTTAACCTTTTCTATTCAGCAACTCGTTTAAAATATGTTGACATACAACTACACACTCAATTGGTCAATTGGTCCATCACTTGACTCAATACTCAGTTAACTGAATCTCTAATTTAGCCAACTCCTCATAGGCAAGTAATTAATTATCTTGATTCAACACTCAGTTAACTCTCTAATTTTGACCAACTCTTCAAATGCAAGTAATTAACTTGTTTGAACAAATTTACCATTTTATTCAACAATCTAGAATGAAAATCCACATAAAATTCAATTTGGATCCGGGAAAGCAGGAGGCCACCTAAAGTTTACATTTCAATTAAAAGAAAGTATTTCATGCATAGTTCAAACTACACTCAATACTCAGTTAACTGAATTTCTAATTTAGCCAACTCTTCATACTCAAGTAATTAATTATCACTTAACTCACTTGACTTAACACTAAGTTAACTTCACTTTCTAATTTTAACCCACTCTTCCTATAGAAGTAATTAACTTATTTGAACAAATTTAGATGGAGAATGAAAACCCACATAAAATTCAATTTGGATCTGGGAGAGCAGGAGGACACCGAAAGTTTACATTTCAATTAAAAGGAAGTATTTCATGCATAGTTCAAACTACAGGCTACGGCTTGAAGATGCCCAACCTGTATCACGTGGCAGATGCCAAACTGTCATTTTTTATGTAAGTGTTTATGATGAAGTGTGTAACTGCAAGCATGGATCTTTGGTAGAAAAGGAATATTGCAGATTTATTACATTAACGTGATAAAATCATAAATGTCCAACACGTGAATATTAGCTGGACTTCACGTGGACCTGCAAAATAGACATGTTCATGCTCTGGAGTGAATGCAGTAAATTATGAAATGGTACTCTGTGGGAAGGAGTATTGACTTTTGGAGTTGTATTTAGTGTGTTTTTTTAGAAGTTTTTACGGTAGGGAGTGTTTTTGTTAATTTTTTAAAATTTGGCAAGAATTTATTGAAATCACAAGGTTGATGGGTAATCTTGTGCAATGCAAGTGTCTTGAGGTTTTTCATGGTGCTGAATCTATATATACAGTGAAAGAACTAGTTTAATTAACACAAATCAAAATTTCACCTCATTTTTTTCTATCGAATTTTGCACCAAAATATCCAAAAAATCACACTAAAAACAACTAGTGACCTTTTGTTAAATTAATATCAAGCTCTCTCGATACCTCACTCTTATACCAAAATTTTTGAATCAATATATTGCATATTTATTTAAACTAGCATTTGCACCAAATGTTGCAAAGGAAATGCGGTAAGGCATAAAATGAGAAGAATCATGACATATGATATTAGAGAAGTGGATATTTTGTTGACCATTAATTAAGGAGTCTTGATTATTTAGTATATCATGATATTGAGTAGGTTGAATGCCTAGGTCCAATCCTTTCAAATAAATGAATCTTAGAGAAGTGGATATTTTGTTGAGCATTGATTAAATAATTATTTTAGTTGACATAGAAACTTTAATTCGCTATTGAGAGGTACCATGGTGAACCCCTATGGTAGAACCACGAGCTTTCCTTTATTTAGCATGATATTATGCGAGACTTGGTTATGTATTTGACCAGGTAGAGGCCTAGGTTATGTATTTGACTAGGTAGAGGCCTATAAATAAACACAAAAGGATTTTTAACTCTATTCCGAAAAAGTGGAAAAAGGTTATTTTTCAATATTGAATTGTCTCACTTCATCAAAAACTTGTAGTGTTTTAAATTAAAATAAATTTATACCTAAATAGCTATAATTTTAATATTAAAAACATTGTAAAAAAATTAAAATATTCATGTAATTGAATTTTATTATTTTATTGATTTTTATTTAAAATAAATAAATATATAAACTAAAATAAATTTATATATAAATACCTATAATTTTAATATTAAAAACTCTGATTTCCTCTTCTTGTAGGAAAAGAGCTTCCAAGTTCCCTATGGTATTTAATGAATCCATACATACTTCCATGGTGGTGCACTTCAGAATATAAGTATTTAATTATTTAAGGAGTATAAAAGTTTTATTTATTTAATGTTGCAGATATAACCAGGTGGGCAATTCCCATTCAAAATTAAATAACCATGCCAGAAACATTAACTCTCCATATGAGATACGTTTCAAGTTAACCGTGAAAATGTCAAAAGGACAGTTGAAATTTGAAAGCTATTCCCAAATTACATCCCTGGAAGCATGATACAACACACCCTGATAATTTTTGTTGTTCGCCACATTATACATGCCATATTCCTGGAGAATGTTTAATGACCGTATCATATCAGATTTCTTGAACGTTGTATCGATGCGCATCCAGACAACAATACTATAGCCATGGCCCTTTGCAACTCACAGGGTTTGTATATAGGTTTATAGGCCAAAACAAAAAAAAAAAAACAAAAAATTCTCTAGTGTTTAATTTGAATGCTGGATGACCATTAACTATTCGTGAGTATTTTCCTTTAATTTTAATGTTTGGTGGACATTAACTGTGATTGAGGAATGTTGCATAAATGTAAACTATGGTGCAACTGGAGATTATATCCATGTGGATCTCCTGCATGACCCTAGATTGGTGGCTCATGATGATCTAATCTGGTAGAAAATATGGTTTTGCAATGTGAGGAGCAATTACAAGAACTCTATTACATCCCGCCAGGGATTCAGGGCAACCATTAAAGTAATCAATAGTAGAATGTGATGATGGAAACAAAGAGGTCAGATACAAAATATACACACCGATGCAAATGGATAGTTATTCTTTCACAATTTGACAACCTTTGTCATTTTATCCTTTTATACTTTTTATATTCTATACATACATGTCGGTACTAATAAATGAAATGTACACTTCAACCTTTTCCCAAATTAAATTCTTCAACTTTTTCTCAAATTAAATTCTTCAAGTACTATTCCATGCAAAGTTAACATTAAGCTCTTCTTCAGAGTTTGTGAAAGCCACATTTTACACTAGAATTAACTTCAAAGTGTTAATCTGCACTTCTAAGCTATTTTTTAATCTAATACCACCTTGTGAAGTCATTTGGAGAATGCATTTGTTAATGAAGTGAGTGAAATATTTATTAAGAAATTTATTAAGTGACAAACATAGACAAGGGGGAAGTTTCACAATAACTTATTTATGGGAGAAGTTTCATAATAATTTATTTAGATGGATGGGAATTAAGAAATGAGCATTCACAATGGATGAGAAAATTCAATAGGCATAGTGCACTTTACCAAGATGGCAGAGAAGGATGGAAAGAGAATTGTATAAGTGGACTTATAAGAGAATGGTCCATGTGCTACCATGCATAACAACTAAGCCTCGATACCAAGTTCAACGACTATAGTAGCGATGCAAACAAGACTTAAGGTAATGGTGTGGAAAGCCATCATGAATACTCTTTTTTTTTTTATCAGTTTTTAATAGTACCTTTGTCATGTCTCCCCCTTATTACATTAATCATTTAACTAGATTAAATATATCTATATAAGTATAAAAAAAATGAAACCAACGGAACTTTGAGCTTGGTAATTTAAATTACTTCCTCGGCAATATTATTACTTGGAATAAGGACAGAGATCACAATCATACTATTCATTCTATACCCTGATATTTTTTTGTTACAACTGTTGTAAATATAACCTGTGCTTTATGGAACGCATATCCCTATGCACTGTACCTATATTAAATACCAAAGACTGCCCTATGTGATGAATTTAATTATAACCAAAGCTTATTTATCTCTAGACCGTTCGATTTGTGATCTTAACATTCACACCGGCTCTGCCATGGCTTCGTGGCACAAGCAGGTCATCCCTCCTTAGCTGGACGCCTCGGGATTCCTACTCCCATCGACGGTGGTGCGCTCAGCTCTTTGATCCAAGGGCTATGATCTCTTCAGCGGATTTACTCATTCTAAGTTGCTGGAAATTGGCTCATTCGATTCCCAAGCTCTTGGCGCCTGTTCGAGCTCTGCTCCTCCTACCTCTATCTGATTCTTCGTGTGTAGCAGGAACCTTGTCTCAGAGGGTCAGCCATGAAAACTAGGGCTATCTTCTTAATGGTAAGCTGTCAAATTTCTCCCCAAATTAGACTCTGTGCTACAATTCTCTTTAATCTGTTGTTTTCCCTTCATTTTTCTTCTTTTTTTTTTCTCTTCAACTCCGGATTTCATGATACTAATTGCTTACGTGATGAATTTAATTATAACCAAAGCTTATTTATCTCTGGACCGTTCGATTTGTGATCTTAACATTCACACCGGCTCTGCCATGGCTTTGTGTGATGCAGGAGCATCTGGTTAACAGGGCGGAGTTAGAAAGAAGGATGACATGGTTTCAGAGAAGGACAGGGGACATAGCTCGCAGAACGGACAGCAAGTCTGTTTCGTTTTTATTTCTCAATTATTTTTATTATTATTTGTTGTTTTTTTTTTTTTTTGTCTGTTTAAAATGCCTAAAATGCTGTAACAAGTTCTAATTAGGAATAGTAATAGTAGTTAGAGTCATTAGTCACTGAACAGTAATTTACTATTGAAAAAACAGACGAAGGGAAACAAGCTAGCCATAGAGAAATGTCAAATATTTAATAACTGATGTAACTGATAATTGAACAACTGACAGCAGTTATCCAACTTCCTGGAAACAATGTACAAGAACGAGGAAAAGCAAGCCCGTAGGGGTTCAGCAGTAAGGAGAGAAAGAGAGTAATAGAAATAAATATATTTTTCATTTCAGTGCACAAAAACAACTCTTACGTGCGTCCTCAGAAAAATAGAGACTGTACATTTCCATGCTGTGTTAATAATTCATTTTATTTCATGTACGAAATCCATTACATTTCTTGACAGACTACGAACCAGCAGAAGGACAAACAACCAAACGAGAGGTGACACCGACCAGCACCGGTCACGAGTTACAGCGCCCAGACAAATACAGTTACAAGGTATGCAAACGAAACCGAAGGTGATACAAGTTTTCTTTCCGCACATATATAACATTTCATTTCAGCATAAATACCCATAACAACAGTCCATCTCAGCATACAAAACAGTGTTAACGCAACCTTCAAACCCTACCTAGTTCATGAGCCTAGGGTTTGACAAAAGTCAGGAACACAAGCCACGGCTAGGACTATACACCACAGTAGCCAACAACCGAAACCAAAGACCTATACAAGAACCCTATGCAGACAAGAAACAAGAACAAGTCTACCCAGAAGATGACCAGAACAGACGGACGCCAATGCCATCGACCCAGTGAGCGGCTCCACCTGTAAAGAGACAAAAGGAGGAAGGGTTAATTTTCTAACCCTTGAAGAAAAGCCGGAACCAGAGAAACTGAGAGGAAAAAAAGCAGAGAAAAAGAGTAAGTAACCATACCTGAAGGTGAGCCACGACTGCAAGCGAAACCCTCAAACAAGCAAACCCTGCTCACAGAGGAGCCGAGCCATTAGAATCTAAATAAATTGTGGTAAAGAAATCTAGCAGGGAACAAGAACATACCTGCTAAAATAGTCGAGAGCCGAACAGGGTAGGCCGCGAAATCCATCAAACTTGGAGGCTTTCGAACCGAGAGTGAACCAGAGTGCCATTAACTCATAACGTTCAAATGACCATGGACTTTTGAGAAAAAACGACCAGACAACACCGAGACAAACGACAACACCAGTGGAAAGCGCCAACGGCAGAGAGACAAGTATATAAACAAACAGAGACAAACTTACCGAGGTGGCACCAGACCGTCGGGGCAAACAAGTCGGACCAGGAGCAACAGAACGCAGTCAAGCATTTGCTATACAGCAACCGAACAGGCCGGGACCGCATAGTGTCTCACCACAGACCATACATCAAACAGCAAGTAAAAAATAAAATCGCAGAGACTGTAGAGCCAAACCACCGGATGACAATAATAACCCAAAGGGCGCGAACAGGGTGAAAACCCAAGCGGGAACTTACCAGGATCCCGAGGAGGACAGATGTCCACTGATAAGGCCCCCCCAGTACATGCAAGTTGATTGTAAATCAAAATAAAATTAATACCAAATCAAACGTATACTGTCTGTTCGTAGAGCGGTTACACATCAGCTAAGGTGAGGCGGGACCACGTGGGCTGGCCCCATCAAGTGGTATCAGAGCAGCGTTTTGAGGAAATAGAGGAAGATGGAAGTACAAAGACGAGGACGTGGAAGAGGTGCACGTAGAGGAGCAGATGAAGGATTGAGAGAACAGCTGAGAATCCTCACAGCTTGCTTAGAGGCAGTGGAGGCGGGTAGGCGACGAGACCTAGAACTTGGGGATGACAGTGAAGACGAAGCAGCAACTGTTACAGATGGGTCAGAGGAAGAGCCCCAAAGTTGAGGATGTTGCGATCAGTTCTGTTAGCAAGCAGCAAGCCCAAACCGGAGATCACTAACTATGATGGTAGTCTGTCCGTGGATGTCTTGTTGGATTGGGTGAGTGAATTAGACAAATATTTTGAGAATGAGGAAATCAGTGAGGACAAAAGAGTTAGATTTGCTGTGACCAAGTTGAAAGGACACGCTGCCCTATGGTGGGATAGTGTCCAAGCGGACAGAAGGCGAATGAACAAACTGCCGATAAGAAAATGGCCAAGGATGGTGGCAAAACTGAAGGGTAGATTTTTGCCTAAGGACTACCAGGTCGAGCTTTATCGGCGAGTGCAGAATTTAAGGCAGAAAGGTATGACTGTACAAGAATACACAGAAGAATTTTATCGTGTGAATTTACGTGCTGGTTATACGGAAGATACTCCCGAAAAAACAGCAAGGTACGTGAATGGCTTAAGAATGGAAATATTGGATGAGATTAGCATTCTCTCTCCCCGGAGTGTTGAGGAAGCCTTTCAAAGTGCTGTGAAGGCGGAGGAAAAAATCAACAGGAGACAGAACAACAGGAGAGGGAGAGGAAATGGCAGAGGACGAGGACAGTCCTATGGCAGAGGGAGAACTGCCGCGAACAGCGAGGAAGGCAGCAGTTCCAGAGCTTCAGGGACAGCAGAGAAAGGAGAAAGCACCAGAGGAGGTCGGCCATATCAGTGAGGACGAGGAAATGGCCGTGAAAGAGGGACTAATGTCCAGTGCTACAGGTGCCATAAGTGGGGGCACAGATCCTTCGAATGCCCAGAAGCTGAGCATGCGGGCCAGAGGGGAACACTTGTTGCACAGCCTGAGGAAGCTGAAGCACAACCCCGGGAGGTGGAAAACATGGCAGAAACAGGGGAAGCTTTGATTTTAAATAAAGTACTGTTGAAACTAGCCAAGGAGGTGGCTGAACAGACCCAGCGAAAAACATTGTTCCGAACAGTTTGTAAATCACTTGGAAAGTGCTGTAAATTGATAATAGACAACGGAAGTACAGACAATTTGGTTGCCACCGAAATGGTGGAAAAGCTGGGACTGAAGCGACTCAAACACCCTACACCTTACAGGGTGTCGTGGCTGCAGAAAGGCCACCAGCTATTAGTAGATGAACAGTGTGAAGTTGAATTTCGCATTGGCAAATATCACGACACGGTGGTCTGTGATATTATGCCAATGGACGTGTGCCATATACTGCTGGGAAGACCGTGGCAGTATGATCGGAAAGTGACACACGATGGGAAAACAAATTGTTATAAATTTGTAAAAGATGGGATCAAACATACACTTGTACCCATCAAAGAGGAGGATGCAGTGGAACCGAGCGGAACAAAAGCATTATTAATTGGAGGAAAACAGTTTGAGAAGCAGGTTGAGGAAAATGAGGTCAATTATGCAATTGTGAGGAGGACGAAGCCGATGGTGCTGAACACAGAAAAATCAGAACTGCCTAAAGAAATTCAGGAGTTGTTGAAAGAATTCCAAGACATTGTAGTTGATGATTTACCTGATAAATTGCCCCCCAAAAGGAGTATCAGCCATCACATTGATTTTATACCGGGAGCAAGCTTGCCAAACAAGGCAGCGTACAGGATGAGTCCGAAGGACAATGAAGAAGTTCGCAAACAAGTGCAGGAGTTGCTGGATAAGGGACTGATCAGAGAAAGTTTGAGCCCCTGTGCAGTACCAACAGTACTTGCACCTAAGAAGGGTGGAGAATGGCGAATGTGTACAGATTCGCGGGCCATTAACAAAATCACGATTCGATACAGATTTCCCTTGCCCAGAATGGACGACATGATGGACTGTCTTAGTGGGGCAGCTTATTTTACAAAAATAGATCTGAAGAGTGGTTATCATCAGATCAGAATTAGGGAAGGAGACGAATGGAAGACAGCATTTAAAACCAATGAGGGACTGTACGAATGGCTGGTCATGCCATTTGGATTAAGCAACGCTCCTAGTACTTTCATGAGATTGATGAACGAGATGTTAAAGGAATTTATTGGCAAGTTCGTGATAGTTTATCTTGATGATATCTTGATTTTCAGCAGAACGAAGGGAGAACACCTTCAACATGTTCGGAAGGTGTTAGAGAAGTTACAGCAGAACAAACTGCTGATAAACTTGAAGAAATGCACTTTCCTGCAGAAGGAGCTGGTCTATTTGGGATTTGTGGTTGCAGAAAATGAACTGAAAATGGACCCAGAAAAGATTGCAGCAATTATAAATTGGTCGTCACCAACAAGCTTGTTTGAGGTACGTAGTTTTCATGGACTGGCAAGTTTTTATCGGAAATTTATTAAAAATTTCAGTGAAATCTGCGCGCCAATGTTAGAGACCATCAAAAAGGCAAGTCAACCTTTTTGCTGGACCAAGGCGGCAGAAAGCAGTTTTCAGCTTTTGAAGCGGAAGATCACGGAGAGGCCAATCTTGAGACTGCCCGACTTTAGTAAACTTTTCCAGGTTCGATGTGACGCAAGTGGAACAGCTATTGGCGCTGTGCTCAGTCAAGAAGACAGACCAGTGGCATTCTTTAGTGAAAAACTAAATGAGAGTCGGCAAAAATATTCCTCATATGACAAGGAATTTTATGCAGTGGTCCAAGCTTTGAAACATTGGAGACACTACCTACTGGGCAATGAATTTGTTTTGTTCTCTGATAATTCGGCATTACAATATGTAATGCAGCAGCACAAGTTAAACCATAAGCACGCCAAGTGGGTAGAATATTTGCAGAGTTTTACTTTTGTGTTAAAACACATAAGTGGGCAAGCCAACAAAATGGCAGATGCATTGAGCAGGAGAGCCTTGCTCCTACAGGAAAGCAGCATACAGGTGATGGGATTCGAACATCTGAAGGATTTTATCAGATGGACCCAGACTTCAAGGAAGCTTTTGAAGCCTGCCAAAATCCCGTATTGAGAAATGCAAGCCCATGGTTGGATTATAATTTCCAGGAAGGATTATTGTTCCGAGGTGGGCAGTTATGTATCCCAGACTGTTCAATGAGGGAGAATATAGTACGGGAGAAGCATAGTGGAGGATTAGCAGGACATTTCGGGATCAACAAAACTTTGGAGCAAATCGGACATTTTTACTATTGGCCTAAAATGAGCAGGGATGTACAAAGATTGGTAAACCGGTGTAAAGTCTGCCAACTGTCCAAGGGACACAGTCAGAATACTGGACTTTACACACCACTACCCGTTCCAAGCAAGCCATGGGACTCGGTCAGCATTGACTTTGTTCTCGAACTGCCTAGAACACAGCGGGGGTATGATTCGGTAATGGTGGTGGTAGACAGATTTTCAAAAATGGCTCATTTTATTCCTTGCCGGAAAACTAGTGACGCCACGTATGTGGCACACCTGTTTTTCACAGAAGTTGTTAGATTACATGGCTTACCCAAAACTATCATTTCAGACAGGGACGTAAAGTTCACATGACACTTTTGGCGCACCCTGTGGAAAAAGTTGGGCACGCAATTGAATTTCAGCTCTGCGTATCATCCGCAGACTGATGGACAAACGGAGGTGGTGAACAGGAGCTTGGGGAATTTATTGCGGAGTTTGACTGGAGAAAATTCACGATTATGGGATCGAGCTCTTGCCCAGGCGGAATTCGCCTATAACGATTCACCCAATCGTAGCACCGGACTTAGCCCATTCCAGATTTTGTATGGCATGCATCCTCGAGGAATACATGAACTGCGAGATTTGGGAAAGCTGGAACGGAGAAGCGCAGATGGGGAAGATTTTGCAGAGGCCATGAGCGAGCTTCATGAAAAAGTCAAACTAAAGTTGCAGGACAGCGTACAGAAATACAAACAACAAGCAGACTCAAAACGACGAGAGGTGCATTTTAATGTGGGGGACGAGGTCCTTGCGCATCTGCGCTGGGAACGGTTTCCTAAAGGCACATATAACAAGTTGAAATATAAGAAAATTGGTCCATGCAAGATCCTACGGAAATTTTCAGCCAACGCTTACGAGATTCAGCTGCCACCGGACATAGGCATATCACCTATTTTTAATGTGGCGGATCTGTTCCCATATCACGCCCAGGCAGAGGATGATAGTGCGGTACAGCCAGAACGGGACACCCAGTTAGAAAGCAGTTCTTGGAAGAAACAGTTACCTTCGGCCCGAAACCATGAAATTGAAGGAATCCTCAGCACCCAGGTAGCCAAGAAGACGCGCAGGAAGGAATATTTGCGTTACCTCGTCAAGTGGAGAGACCGTCCAATGGAGGACAGCTCGTGGCTCGACGCGACACATATTCAAAAGGCTGGTTATTCAATGGAGGAACTCATGGAACGGAGCCATGAAATTTCTTTTACCCCGGAAGCCTGATGCAGGAGCATCTGGTTAACAGGGCGGAGTTAGAAAGAAGGATGACATGGTTTCAGAGAAGGACAGGGGACATAGCTCGCAGAACGGACAGCAAGTCTGTTTCGTTTTTATTTCTCAATTATTTTTATTATTATTTGTTGTTTTTTTGTTTCTGTTTAAAATGCCTAAAATGTTGTAACAAGTTCTAATTAGGAATAGTAATAGTAGTTAGAGTCATTAGTCACTGAACAGTAATTTACTATTGAAAAAACAGACGAAGGGAAACAAGCTAGCCATAGAGAAATGTCAAATATGTAATAACTGATGTAACTGATAATTGAACAACTGACAGCAGTTATCCAACTGCCTGGAAACAATGTACAAGAATGAGGAAAAGCAAGCCCGTAGGGGTTCAGCAGTAAGGAGAGAAAGAGAGTAATAGAAATAAATATATTTTTCATTTCAGTGCACAAAAACAACTCTTACGTGCGTCCTCAGAAAAATAGAGACTGTACATTTCCATGTTGTGTTAATAATTCATTTTATTTCATGTACGAAATCCATTACATTTCTTGACAGACTACGAACCAGCAGAAGGACAAACAACCAAACGAGAGGTGACACCGACCAGCACCGGTCACTAGTTAAAGCGCCCAGACAAATACAGTTACAAGGTATGCAAACGAAACCGAAGGTGATACAAGTTTTCTTTCCGCACATATATAACATTTCATCTCAGCATAAATACCCATAACAACAGTCCATCTCAGCATACAAAATAGTGTTAACGCAACCTTCAAACCCTACCTAGTTCATGAGCCTAGGGTTTGACAAAAGTCAGGAACACAAGCCACGGCTAGGACTATACACCACAATAGCCAACAACCGAAACCAAAGACCTATACAAGAACCCTATGCAGACAAGAAACAAGAACAAGTCTACCCAGAAGATGACCAGAACAGTCGGATGCCAACGCCATCGACCCAGTGAGCGGCTCCACCTGTAAAGAGACGAAAGGAGGAAGGGTTAATTTTCCAACCCTTGAAGAAAATTCGGAACCAGAGAAACTGAGAGGAAAAAAAGCAGAGAACAAGAGTAAGTAACCATACCTGAAGGTGAGCCACGACTGCAAGCGAAACCCTCGAACAAGCAAACCCTGCTCACAGAGGAGCCGAGCCATTAGAATCTAAATAAACTGTGGTAAAGAAATCTAGCAGGGAACGAGAGCATACCTGCTAAAATAGCCGAGAGCCGAACAGGGTAGGCCACGAAATCCATCAAACTTGGAGGCTGTCGAACTGAGAGTGAACCAGAGTGCCATTAACTCATAACGTTCAAATGACCATGGACTTTTGAGAAAAAACGACCAGACAACACCGAGACAAACGACAACACCAGTGGAAAGCGCCAACGGCAGAGAGACAAGTATATAAACGAACAGAGACAAACTTACCGAGGTGGCACCAGACCATCGGGGCAAACAAGCCGGACCAGGAGCAACAGAACGCAGTCAAGCATTTTCTATATAGCAACCGAACAGGTCGGGACCGCATAGTGTCTCACCACAGACCATACATCAAACAGCAAGTAAAAAAAAAAATCGCAGAGACTGTAGAGCCAAACCACCGAATGACAATAATAACCCAAAGGGCGCGAACAAGGTGAAAACGCAAGCAGGAACTTACCAGGATCCCGAGGAGGACAGATGTCCACCAATAAGGCCCCCCAGTACATGCAAGTTGATTGTAAATCAAAATAAAATTAATACCAAATCAAACGTATACTGTCTGGTTCGTAGAGCGGTTACACATCAGCTAAGGTGAGGCGGGACCACGTGGGCTGGCCCCATCATTGTGGCACGAGCAGGTCATCCCTCCTTAGCTGGACGCCTCAGGATTCCTACTCCCATCGATGGTGGTGCGCTCAGCTCTTTGATCCAGGGGCTATGATCTCTTTAGCGGATTTACTCATTCTAAGTTGTTGGAAATTGGCTCATTCAATTCCCAAGCTCTTGGTGCATGTTCGAGCTCTGCTCCTCCTACCTCTGTCTGATTCTTCGTGTGTAGCAGGAACCCTGTCTCAGAGGGTTAGCCATGAAAAATGGGGCGATCTTCTTAATGGTAAGCTGTCAAATTTCTCCCCAAATCAGACTCTGTGCTACAATTCTTTTTAATCTATTGTTCTCCTCTTTTTTTTCTCTTCAACTCCCGATTTCGTGATACTAATTGCTTACTTATCTTCTGTTCTCAGAGTTTGGTGGGTTTGAGTACAAGAATTCTCTGCTATCCACCCTTGTGGTTTTCAGCTTATTCTAGCAGTCACCGATGCGCAAGTCTTCCGGGTAAGAAATGGACTGAGGTGTTTCACATTTTGGCATATGTAAGGTTTTTGCATCCACAAAGTTCCTTGAGCTCCGCTTCGGTGGATGTTAAGGGTGCTATTGTTCGGTTTGTTTACCAGAGGGATGGCACCTCTAATGCCTCACGATACCCTCTCGAGGCTTCCTCGTAGACCTGCTATTCAGGTTGCTCTCTGGACTGTAGTGTTGTAATTATGTTATTTTGGCCGAAAGCCTTGTAATTTCTTGTCAGCAGATTATTGTGTATTTTAATCTCCTTTCCGGAAGAAAACATGTTAAGCGGCCACGGCCCTTATAAGCTCCCAGATTATGCTGTACCTTGTTTTTTGAAGCCTCCCTTGAGTTGAGGCCCTTATTGACATTCTATATAAGTTATCTGGTTTTCTAATGAATTTTTGTATGGGAGTCGTGGTCATTTAAGGCTATATTCGCAGAAATGTTGTCAATTTATCTATGGGTTCTTGATGTCATACCTGTTATCTCGTTTTCTTCTATGAAAGGTATATTTCAGAATTTACGCACAGATTGCATTCTCTGCTAATTAATTTGACATGCACAGACTTCTCTTGATTCTGTGTGTACGCTACTATTCTTGACTTATTCAGTGTAGATTATCTTGATTTCCTTCTGCTGTAAAATTTTGCATTCCGTTAAGCAACTGAAATTGTTTCGCTTATGACGATGAGTTCACTGTTTGAAGGTTATTTTGCTTTTACTGATATTGGGTTTATAAGTTAAAGAAGTGGGTAGGGTTTATTGCTTATGAACAGAGCTTCTGCTCTTTTATTACCCGCTTAATAGCGCTCGGCTTTATCTAGTGAATTTTATTGGATTAAGTCCTTGTTAGAGTTTCCCTCCCTAAGCGCCACTCCTGCTTAAGCCCGGAAGTTTCTTCAGGGTTTTCTTTTGGAGACTAGGCTGCTACTTAATTTCACTAGAAATACTACAAGTTTAACCGAAGTTTGCTTCATTTTCTGGGTTCACCAATCTATGGCTTAGTTCGTTTCTCACACATTAAGTTATTTATTCATCACACTGATTCACATAAGTGTCCTAGAGGCATCCTGCCGTTCCTTTTACCGCAGTGGTAATGTGAGAAGCCTCCCCATCAATTGTCATCTTTGACAAACCGAAATCGCCCAATATTCCGTTCAAATTGCGGTTTAAAAAGAATGCTGGCAGTGTTGACATCCCTGTGAATTATCTTTGGAGTGGAACCCATGTGCAAGTATTCCAATCCCGCAGGTGGATCACAGGAAAACATGGTCAGCGTTTATATCATGAAAAACTAATGTGCAATATTATTGTGAGAAAGACATACCCTGGCCTGCGTCTATTAGTTCGGAACATTGTGCATTAGGAGCCCCAAAACAAAAGAATTAGAACCAAATTTGTGATGGTTAAGTTGCTTAACGGGCTTATATTTCTCTGAGAAACGTACCATAAAGGCGGTCTTTGCTGCGCAAACAATTTCAGTGTCAAGCTCTCCCTGGCCATCGCCACGGCCATGATTTATCTACATAACCTGTATAAAAACATTCTCGGCTGCTTTTTCCCTGTCGTAAAACAACCTTCCCTTATCGTAAGTAAAGAAGGAGGCTCGCCACGCCTGATTTTCCATTGCCACAACACGCTAATCAGTTATGCCGACCAGTGCGCAAACCCTTTCCGCAACTAATTAACTAATTTGTAACCATTTTGTAACTATTATGATCGAAAGGCTGAAACTTTTGCAATCGTCTAACATATAATCCTATGGTTTACAAGAATGACAGGTGGGCAGAGAGGGGAGTTGATTTCAGAGGGAAACGCCTTACGACGTAAATATAATTAATAAATAAATACATTGAATTATAAAACAAATATTATAATATTTTTCATGTTTTTTTTTAATTATAAATAATATTTATAAAAAAATCTAGAGATCAAATTTCCAAATCAATATTGAAATTGGAGATTTTATGATAATTTCAATCTCTTTTAACTTTGATTAATATTGAAATTGGAGATTTTTATGATCATTTCAATATCTCTTTTAACTTTGAATGATTTAAATATGTATTTTTAAATATTTAGAATATAAAGATAAATTAACACGGGCACTTTTAACTTTGAACTATTCAAATATATATTTTTTAAATATTTAAAATATAAAAATAAGATAATAAGTCAATTTTTTAATATTCTAAATTTTATTAAATTTTTATCCTAGACCAAAAAAATTAATGATGAAATTGTGAATATATGAATCAAAAAAATTAATGATGAAATTGTGAATATATGAATCAAAATATCATTATATTAGATTACTTGTTATTATCAATGGATGAAATTGTTTGTAAATATATTAATCAAAATATCATTATATTAGATGATTTTTCAAATGTGTTTATCATCAAATCAATTTATGTATATTATAATACTAAGATTATTTATGAATAATAATATTTTTATGAATTTTCTTTTTATTAATATAATTGGTGTGCATTTTATTTTAATAAAACTTACCATTTAAATGATGTGTACATATGCAAATAGAAGTAATTGATATTGCTAAAGAGAGAATAGATCAAACTTGTTAGTATTATATTTCTAAAGCGTTGACATTTTTTAAAGAGTCTTTTATTAATGCATACAACTTGTGTTAATTGCAAGTTGATATAGGCGCCACTAGTTGCCTGAGTGTGCTACCTATCCATTTGCTATATGTTAGGCTTTTTTCATTACTATATATAGAAACACACATTGGCATTTTCTATATAATAGATTTAATAGATTATTTTGCATTCTCTTTTGTAGAAGGTTTTTTTTTGGTATTTTAAGGTTGTTTTTAGTTCATGGGATATTGTTTTAAAAAATTTCATGGTATCAGAGTTTTCACCGTCCTTGTCTTTTTATGAGAGGTAGTGTGATTTAAATTAGATCTACAAGATCAGATTAGATCGAAGATAGGGTCATATTCTCTTTGGTGAAAAAGGTGTCATCTTGTATATTATGATTGGATCATAATTTTATACCATAATTCATGACCCTATGCTACGTTTGGCTCCTAGACTTGATATAGTTGATAAATTCTATATTTTTTTTTTCCCAGATTGTGCATTAAAACATTGTTTTAATTAAAAGTTTTTTGTTTTTTGTTTTTTCTTAACTTTAGCTATGAAATCTCTTCCACATTGGAATATACCCCGAGGTGGTGTATTATTTTGTGCCTTTATTTCCTAGGTCATAGAAGCACTCCTTCATTACCATATTCATTCTCAACATAATTTGTTGGTACCAATGCCATTCCCTTCAACATTTCATCCGCACACTAGGAAGCCATCTATTGTGTGGCACTACTCATTATACCGGTACCATTGCTGCTTGAATTAGAAATGGGTGTTAGAATATTAATTCTTTCATTTCTCTTTCCCTTGTGTTTTAACTAGATTTGCATGATAATTTCTTTTTCCATTCAAAATAGTACAATCATTGAGCCAGGAAAGTGGCTTCATCATACAGTTCAACAATGGGTCTTTCTCTTTGGAGGCATGGAGGGTGATGGAATAACTCTTACTTGTGAATTATATTTAATATCTAAATTATGAAATGAAAAAGTAATGATTTATACTAAACATGGAAGATTGAGATATTGGGAGAAATTACTAAAAATAAGGATGAATATTCATTCAAAGATTCATAGATAGTTATGGTGGTGGTTTGAACAAACTTCTCAAATATAATTTTTTTATGGCCACCATCATTATATATAGTGACCATTTTGTACAATACAATTTATTTAATATAATTTCCCTTTGAAGATTTGTTTAGTCTAATTCGATGGTCCCCTTGTTTCATGATTGGCTATTAGAGCCAAAAAATGGTATCATAACAACGATATGCATTAAGGTTTTCTGAATTTTCATATGTTAAGATGCATATGAGACTAACATTTTTGTAAAGCTTTACAACTATGAGATTTGGAGATACTCAATGGACTTAATCCCATTGTCCATGATACATACTCGAGTTTGCACTGGAAATAGTCACACTAAAGAAATTTGGAAGGTGAGAGTTTTTCATATCCATGATGCTAATGAGCATAGACTCTTATTTTTTGGAAAATAATACATTAGAATTTCTCCATGTTCATGGTTCAAAACCCAACTTCACACTCACTGAATAATGTTAATAGGCGACCTGGATTTGTGATCATTGTGCAAATAATATGTGACTCCATTTTAAATTCACTTTAGATTGCTATTTGTAATGGACTTGTGTGAATTCATCTCCTCTAGTTGCAGAGTCACTATTGGTATCCTCTTCCTCTTAGCTCTTCTCATGGAAATGAAGGGAATCATTAAAGATCTAGAGCGGTTGGAGGATTTCTGAATTGCAAACACCAAGTCTTATGTTTTTACAAACAAATTTCCTTATCATGATCCCACTAAAGTTAATTCTCAACACTTCCTAACTTCATTCATACGCATGCCAGTGAACACATCAAGCAGTCCCGTGGGAGCTAGCTTCACTAGGTTTAATCCACAAAACCGGGCTCAACACGCTCGAAATTATGTTGGTTCACATAAACATGGCTATGGGAGGTGTAGTAGGTCCAAATATCCATCCCAGAGGTAGTAAAATATTGCAAGTGTCTAAAGAGGTATCCTATTTTATTTAGATAAAAAGAAGCATGATGTTTCCCTATTTTATTTATTTTTGACATAGTCACTTACCAAGATAAAACATAAAGGGTAAAACTAATTTTAACATATATATCATTGAAATATAAAATGAAGTTTGGGATGGTTTTGATATGTAATGGAATTTTTTTTCAAGGTCTCACTTACTGTGAAGAGTGATGAGTGATGGGAAGCTTTGATTTAAAGAAAAGGGTCCAAGTGATCGATAAAAGGAGATTTATAAAAGGAGTCATGTTAAGTCAAGATTTGAATGACAATATATTGATGTAAGAATTGATATCAAGTAAAATAAATTCGAAACCAAGTTAAGTGACTCACATATTGATGTGTAAAAGGGTGCATGTTCTATGGTACATAACACCCTAACAAATTATGTAAATTCATTACATGAGAATTGAAGTCTAGTTGAAAATGTGGAGTTAAAATAAAAATAAGGCCATGTCAAAGTTAAAAGTCAAATCAATGTTTGGGTCATGTCCATGGTGTGTCAATTAAATTTTTCAAGTCAAAGTCGTATTTTTTTTTTTTTTAATCTTGATATCACTCCATCGAAGACACATATTTTTTGTAAGTAATTTATGTTTTCTTGTTGAATGGAGACATTCACCTACTAGAAACAATTTATGGAGGTGTAGTGGAAGATTCAGATTAAAAAGCATATGTAGAAGGAAATTTAATTTACTTGAGTCAATGTAATGCTTGATGAGTAAAGTCTACCCCCATTGAAGAGGCAGTGGCCCTAAAAAACCACTTTCCATGAAGTAATAAGTTATGCTAAATAACTACTTGTTATGATTGTTGTGAGAGAGAAAGGTTTGTGGTCATCCAAAACCATTTGACATAATGTATGTTCGTAGTAATTTGAAACCACCTAACGTTTGTGTGGTTAAGGATAAGCCTAAAAACCCAAGTTGATGATTATATTGATATATGGGAGTTAAGGGTATAAATATCTGTTGATAAACTACGTAAGAGAAAAGGTTTCCTATAGAAATAGTGGATACAGTGGTAGAAAACCCATGCATTTAGGTGGATGGTAACTTTTTTATATGGACTTAAACAAACACATTATTTATGTTTGTTTAGGTATAATATGAAAATTGAAGATAAATGAAGATGAAATAATAAGGCCAAAGAAGAAAAGTGTAGAGGATTGAAGATGAAGATGGGACCAATTCAAAGGACAATTGAAGATATTCAAATCACAATAATTTGTTAAGGGGGGTTATAATGGAATAACTCCTACTTGTGAAGTAAATTTAATATCTAAATTGTGAAATGAAAATGTAATGATGTAGACCAAACATAGAAGTCTATGGAAGATTGAGATATTGGGAGAAATGAGTGAAAATAGGGATGAAGATTTATCGAGAGATTTATGGAAAGATTTGAGCATATATTCATGTTGGTGGTTTGAAAAAATTTATCATCCATGATGTATTTGTTATGCTAGCCATAATTATATATAGTGACCATCTTGTACAATACAAATATACACTAGAATGTTTGCTTGCTTCATGATTGGCCATTAGAGCCAACAGAGGGTGGCAGCATCAAATGAGGATTTAGAATGCTTTCAAATTGCTTGCTTTAATTTGTTAGATCCATTGGGATTTCTCTAAATTTGCAAGGTTGTTAGATGTACTATTATTGACAAAGGTGTAGTTACCATTTTTTTCACATATAAAAATTAATATTGGTCATTGCCCTCTTCAAATTGTGTGGCAAGGACATAATTTCCAAAGTTTAGTTTATATGGCCAAAAATATATTAATTGGAAAAGGATATTAATTTATAAAGATTTTGGGAAAGACTTTTTTGGAAAGGATATTGATTTTTAAATTTTTCGAGGAAGACTTTTTAGGAATGGATATATTAAATGTTGAAGTTTCTAGGCAAGGTTTTTGTTTGATTTTATTATACATTAAACAATAACTTCATTTTGGTTCCTTCATTTGTTCAGTAGGTCATAGAAATTTCCTAATTAGAAATAGGGAATACGGGTTTCGATTGTCACCTTCATGGCACAATGTGGTTCCCCTTGGATGTGTAGAATACAAAACAAACACCCCTAGTTAATGTTCTAGTCAACACAAGTGCCATCAATCCAAATAATGCAAAAATATCAGGTTTGACTTCCATATTTATCTAAAAAGCACAATTGAGGTCGATATCACACTTTTGATGGATTGAATTGCCTAAGTTTAGATGTTATATCAATATGTCATTACTCCAGGGGATGGAACATAACTTTGTTTATTATATTTTAGTTTTTGTAAATAAAAATAAAGAGTAGAAGAAAGGGAACATTGTATACAACGAACTTTTAATTAAGATATGTGCATTTTCATGTTTCTATGTTCATATATTACTCTAAGTTTTAGAAGATAATAGTCATGATGTGGATATGAAAATTCTAGAGGGACCCCATGGTTTGGACATGTGCACTATTATATTTATGTGAGTTATTGTGTATACATTTCACTATTTCCACCGTATAGATTTATTCTTGGGAAATATTTTAAATTCTTCTCAACTTTCTATTATTTATCAATTGTTTATGTTTTCTTTGAGGTCTCATATGTTTGATTAGTTGTATCTTTGCTTTAAATGAAGCTTGAATCTTCCTTTTAGTCACAATTTAGAGTGGTCATCAAAGTACTATTACCAATGATATCTAATCACTGAGTTGTGATAAACTGCTATAAATTTCCTTTATACTAGTGGAACCATAGTGGATACTACTTAGAGTATTGAAGCTTGATTGCACGTCTTCCATATTTCTTAGCTAAATAGTAATTATTGGATGAATGTTTGTTAATCATTAACTACATAGTGAACAAGGTATTGTTACATAAGCCATTTACCCATATAGGCAATGAAATATTGCAACTTGATTTCCTACAAGTGAAGCTATTATAGACTTAGATTAAAGGATTAGGCCTTATTTCATTTGAATTTTTATGTTGTTAAGTTATAATTCATGTTTGTAGAAAATTGATAATACTTCTGTGATGCCAATCTAACAGCTTAGTCAAAAGCTCTAAAGATTAATGTCATGACAGTATTACCCAATAAATAAAAAACACAACATATATTTTTAAAAATCATCCCCCCACCCACGTTATATATATTAATCACTTACGAATCTGTTGCAAGCACAACTAAACTGTTTAATATAGTGGTGGCATCGTCCATATGTCTGCACTGACGTTGCAAGCAAAATTAAACTATTTAATATAGCCCCGGGTCCTGCCATTTTCCATACGTCTCTCCTAAATTTCCCATATGTCTGCAGTGACGTGGCAAGCAAAACTAAACTGTTTAAAATAGTGGTGGCATCGTCCATATGTCTGCACTGACGTTGCAAGCAAAATTAAACTGTTTAATATAGCCCTGGGTCCTGCCATTTTCCATACGTCTCTCCTAAATTGCCAACATGCTACTGCAAAGTCAACAAATGAATGAAAAATCCACCCTAAATTGTCTGTAGTCTTTTACCAAGTCCTCAGAACAAAAAAAACGTGGTGGGTCATATATTTGTTTAAACTTTAGTTTTGGCTGCCTCCCCAAATTATTCATTACGACGCAAGCGCGCTCATACATTTGTTTTATAACTATAAATTCTCTGCTTCATCGTTACAGAACCCACCCTTCAAATATTGGCATTTTCTTGTTGGAATATAGAGACATTCATGGAGTCGCAAGAGAAGAGCCAAAAGCCTCATGTCGCAATATTCCCTGGGTTTGGGTCGGGCCATCACATCCCACTGCTCGAGCTTGCAAAGCAGCTCACTGTGTACCATGGCTTTTCTGTCACCTTCTTCACCGCCAAATGGATGGACGGCTCTCCTCACCACACCCTGTCGTCTTTGTCAGGGAACATGATCCGCTTTATAGAGCTCCTTGATGTTCAGATCAAAGGGGATCATGCCGAGATGAACATTTTTGTACGCATGCCCTTACTATTGGAGAAAGCTAAAATATTAGTGCAAGATGCTCTCACATCCTTTTCGTTTCCTGTTTGCGCTTTCATAATCGATTTTTTCGGTACACCCATGTTGGATGTCGCCTCCAAACTGGAAATACCTTGCTACATATTCTCCACTTCTGGGGCTTCTCTCCTCTGCATCATGCTCTACCTTCCAACACTTGTCCACAACATTGAAATTTCCTTCAAAGATGTGGATTTCCCGATCGAAGTACTGGGACTTCCGCCAATTCCCGGAATAGATTTTCCAAACCCTCTTATAGACAGATCTGATATTTCATTCAACATTCCCTTCGGCTTCAAGAAGCTCGTGGAATTCTGATAAATACATGCCAAGAAATGGAACCAGAACAAATAAAATCTCTCAAGGAAGGAAAGGTTCTGAGCGCTGTTGAAATGACCCCTTCCATTTATCCCGTTGGGCCGCTAATAGCTTCACCTCTGTCTGTTATAGACATTTTTGTGCCTCGCGACATGGAGCATGAAATGTCAATAATTACAGGGATCCTCAGTCCCTAAACATGTTGTTCTTACCCCTAAAAGAACAAGGTCATCAAACAACAGCACTTCCAATCAGTTCTCCACCTGAAAACACTTCAAAACAGGCTAATTTTGGATCATGTCAGCTGCTCCACTGAGCATCTGCGCTGGAATGCAACTGCTCCTCCTTGTACCTGCGCTGGAAGTCAAATCTAATGAAGGCTACCTGCGCTGGGCGAGATTGGCCAAGTGGCACAGTCATTCTGCAAGGTGTCAACTGCCCAGGAAGCTTCCAAACTGACACTTGGTTCATGAGATTCGCCCTGTGATGAGTAAGAGGTACTTGATCACCATGTGTAAGCAAGGATCTCCAAGTGGACTCAAGAACTGAAGATTAACTGAAGAGGGAGAGGACACAAGGCAGCTTCATGTCAGTCTCAAGCTGACTCATCCTTTCTTCTTCTCTCCTATATATAGAGCTCTTCTATGAGGTCTATGAAGGCTGGAATTTTGTGTAAAGCAAGGAGGTGCTGTTGGTTTACAGTTAGAGCTATTGGGTGATTGTTTTACTAGAGGTGAAGAGGAGAGTTCTTGCTGCTGGGGAGGTGCTGCTGGATTGGAGCCATCATTGGTTGTAACCTTCTCAGAACCCTGTTACTTCTATCAATAAAGTTTTGCATGTTCTCCTATATACTTGTATTGCATTGATGTATTGTATTTACTTGTATATTTGATTCACTCTAATCCATGCATCAGTTATGAGTACATGTATCTTGTAGTTTCCTCTCTTGTTTTGTGCAGGATCTGTGTGTAGCTGGACCGGCAAAGAGAGCAAGGAGCTGGGAACAAGAGACAAAGAGAGAGGATAAGGATCGACTAAGCGAAAGACACCAGGTTGGTTAATCTTTTCTTCCTTCTCTCTGTACTTTCATAAAGGAAAATATCAAAGCTTTACTTTCAGTTGTTGCTAAAGACTGTCACCTTTAGAGTAGGGATAGGGTCATCCGAGTCGGATACTTTTCCCCACAACAAACTGGCGACTCCGCTGGGGAACCTAGTATCTTGTTGGTGTTTGTAGTATTTTGCTATTCATTTCTTGAAGAAAAGAGTACCAAATCGAAAAGCTTTTGACTATATCAAAAGCGAAGTAGAGGGACTGTTACTCTTGCTCATTTGATGAGCAAATTCAAGATTTGAAGAGCTTATCTACAAAAGACTCTTTACTCTTTGTGATAGATCTTCATCCTCTTGATCATCCCTTAGCCTGTTCTTGACCTATAGCTTTTTATTTCAGCAAAAACAGTGCATTTTTGAGCTTTTTATGACCCGGAAAACTTTGTAGACGTAACTCTCGTGTCCCAGAGCAGGCTGTCCACAGGCAGTGTGCATTACAGCGTAGGTACTCCCTTCGGGAACTGCGCTGAGAGTCAAACTGGCAGACTAGAACCTGCGCTGGTCCAGTTAGCCTTTGTCTTGCTCAGTTTTCCCATTGTGTCTTGGCCCTGTTTTCACTGATTTTTTGCTGATTGCTTGCTGGTCATTGTATTTGCTGTAAACCATTCTCCTTGACATTATTCCGCCTCAGTTGTGTGATGAAACTGTGAATGTTCTTTCAGTATTTCTTGTTTCAGTTACAGTTTCCCATTGTGAAAAGCGAACCAGTATAGTTGTGACCTCTTAGATCCTGAACTGTAAAAGTGTCTTTGTGATCTTAAGAGCTAGTTTTATTACTGTTCATGGCTGTTTGAGTTTGTTTGTTTTTCATATTATGGTTTGAATTCATATATTTTTAGTGTTGAAACAAGTACCTGTAAGGTGTCTTTTCATTTTAGACGAAACTTGTTTGTTTACGCTTCAAATGGAATTCGAAAATTATACAACAATTTCCTTTTGTCTACATCAACATTAAGGGAAAAGAAAAGAAATACATGCATCTTGCATTTGCATTTTTGATAAGTTTGTGTGTCTGATCTAGGAGAAAGTGCATTAGTTTGTGCTTTATGCTCTGTGTGGAAAGATATTGTTTTTCTCTCCCCTCAGTAGTTAGGATTTTCAAAGCTAAAAAGATTGTAAAAGCTTGCTTATCATTTTAGCTGCATTTAGGAATTTGTACCAATACATCTCGTGGTGATCCTGAAAGACAAACTGATAAACAAGATCAACTTAAAATATATTGAATGAATCTAAAAACGCATTGTAACATAACGCTCACAATAGAGGTCTAGGTAGAGACGTGTTCCGGCGTCGTTAAACGTAGTGACTGTCGATCTCTACGAAGGTGGGTGATTCCTCCTGAGGGACGATAGCACTAATACGGACTTGTGCTCCCGCGTACCGTCGCGTATATTGGGAGACCCCTATAGGCAATTATCCTTTATCCTTAGGAAGCCGTGTCGACCGCCCTACTGATCGCGATGCAGTGAACACAGCATTCACGAAGATCGACCACCCGTACCGTAAAACGTATTCTGTGGTTTCGCGAAAGGTTTGGCACACCCTCTGCCTAGATCTCCAGAGCAGTTTCTTTTGGCCCGTTTCAAACTCTATAACTGAAAAGGTCCAACCGAGCATTTGTCACTTCGGGCTCGTTAATACATCGAAGGCGACTAGAGTCATCTTTAGCTTTTTCTCGACTCTTAAAACATGAAAAAGCAAAGTTGTGTCTAAAAACGTCTAATAAAATTCATTCAATACGGAAACATAATTCCCCTTTTTGTATTTTAGTTGATCAAGTAATCCGCAACCGTGGAGGAAAGTCAATTAAAACTCCGTCGTTCGGGGAGACTTGCGAGTCAACCACCTTTGTCTCCGGAACCGAGAGTAGTACGGACAAAGCGAACTCGCTGGACCATGTCAAAATCTCCTTTTAAAGTTAGGACGGAAGTTCCAACAACATCTGAGATTCTGGTCACTCCCAATATTTCTGGAATCCCTGCCTCTATTGAAGAAGTTCAACAGCAACAGAAGGACAGTGGTACTGATCCTAGTCTGAAGACAAGTACTTGCATAACTGAACCAGTTCCATCTGAAACCGGTCCACAGAGTCTTGTTGTTCAAACAACTGTCGCTGTCGAAGCAACCCCTTCTTCGGCACCAGAAATCTTTTACGGACCTGACGGTCTTCCTCTTCCTCCTGGTCTGATTGCAATAGAGGAAATCGTAGAGGACCAGCAAGCAAATACTCCAACTCATTTTGGAGTAGGTACCACTCTTTTTCCTTCTGCATCAGAAGTTTGTCCATCGCCACAAGAAGTTCCTGTAGAATCGATAGGAAGTTTATTGGATAGACTTAAAATGTCTGAACAACCGTCGACATCTAGAACTGTGCCCAACGACACAGCGACAGCAGAACCTCCTGCTGCCAACCCAACGATGTTTGCCGGCATACCAGCCGTCCCGACTAGCTCTCATCAGCTAGAAGGAGTCCACCCAGGGACTATTATGACAACTTGGTCTGTTCCAGTTTGTTCTTCCGGTATAATACCCGGTAATTCTTATGTTGAAACTAGACAAATTGATCCCTTTGGGAATCAGTTTGGACCATCCAGTCCTCAAAGGCCATCTATACCCTTGAGCTCCGGATTGTTACCGTATGGGGGGCAATATGCCCTTTCACTTCCCCTCCCGGGGGGATACCCATACGGCAGTTTTCAACAACATTCAGGTTTGACTGAAGTAACGACGAGTGGTTGGGTACCTATGTTACCCCAACAACCAAGAGTTGTATATTCCATGCAACAGTGTGTACCTATGTCTAGTATCCCGACGACGCCAGCGATTGTAACCGTGTCGCAAGTTCAATCGATGCCTGTTGTATGTCAACCCCAAGTTGTAATGCAACAACCCATTGACCCTGCAACACAACCACAATCGCCAACTGCCGGGACGACACAGATACAAACGGGAACCATAACCCCGCAACTTGGTCCGTCGGTTAGTGTCGCACAGCAAAACATGGCTTCACAACCATGGATGGTGCAATACCAACAACCTCAGTTTCAACAGGTGTACCAGGGATCTGAGCAACAGATCTTTGCGAATAGTGGGCAACCCTATATTCAGAACGGGTTAAATCAACCACTTTACAGTGGCCAAGCCCACCAGCCATATCAGTCATATCAACATCAGTTGCATTATGCTGGTATGCAAAGACCTACTGCTCAGGCGATTCCATCGTACCCTGGGTACGCCTCGCCAAACCTGAATCAGCAATTGCCATTCGTGGCGACCCTAGAATTACCAGATTTACATCGATTAACGAACGATCCAATCGCCTATGCCCATTGGTGGCCAGCGATTCCTCACAAACTTCCTTCGGACATTCCTAAATTCAATGGAAATCCTGGCGAAGACCCGTCGAATCATGTGATGACATTCCATCTGTGGTGTTCATCGAATACCTTGAATGATGATTCGATAAGGCTTCGTCTTTTCCAGAGGACATTGACTGGTCCGGCGGCCAAATGGTATATTGAGTTACCTAGAGCCTCGTTCGACAATTTTAGCTCCCTAGCCACGACTTTCTTAACACACTTTCAGTTACCTATAAGGTACGAAACTGGAACGGAGATCTTGACCAATTTCAAGCAGACAACGGCCACACATATATCAGATCATATACATGAGTGGCGTCGTCGTCGCAGAATGGTAAAGACCTATGTTCCAGATCAGCTATTGGCTGAGTGGTTTATAAAGTCGCTTCTGCCTGCTATAACAGAAGATGTGGCCAAGGGAGGCGTCGTAACAGAGGAGCAGGTTATTGCTCGTGCTCAATATTTGGACTTAGTATATACTCAGTCGGGCACGCTCTATGATAAGATACCTGACGCCCCCAGACCGGAATTTTCAATCCCTCCTCCTCCCGGATCAAATAGTGACTCTCATGCCGGTGATGGCGTGATTGGAACTGCAAACGCTAAGTCGACAAGGGATTCAGATAAGAAAGCCTGTAAGACTTCGAATCAAAAAGCAAATCAAGAGATTCTTGCTTCGGAGGTAAATGTTGTATCTACGGATAAAGGCAAAAACTCCAATCAACCAGGAAGCAAGAAGAATCAAAACAAAGGGAAGAAGAAGAAACAAGGAGAGTCATCTCCTCGAAAAACTTCTTCAAGCCCTCCTCGAGATAGGAAACCACCTTATGGGTGTCAGATATGTGATGAGGATCACTGGACGAGAGAATGTCCATACAAAGCTGATCTAAAAAGATTCTTAAAGAGTTCGCAAACTCCAGCTGTGTTAACTGATCCGTTTCCCGATCGAGGAAAAAATCTGGTTGGTAGTGGAAATGCTTCACCGTCGCAAGTGCTTATGTTATCGATATCGAAGCAACAGGATGATGCTTTAATTTCGACAAGGTACAAAGATTACGGGAATCCACAGGTGTCGAACGATAAAGGTAAAGATCAACCTAGCAGTTCGACAACAACTTCAGCAGAAGTTGTACCCCCCATCACACATGAATTAACAATAAAACCGCCAAAGGGAGTAGTACACAAGTCGACATTTAATCCTCGTGCCAGAGCGGCACAACATTATAATATAGTGGAAGATTTGGCGCAATCGCCATCTGCTATGTCGACTCTTGAGGTACTACAACATTGCCCATCCCAAAGGCAGGCATTGTTATCAGCAATTGGTGGGGTGGATCCTAAAGATTCCAATCTTGTATCCTTTGATCACAAAGGATATGATCCTCAGTTACCAGCTCAACTAGCTTTCCTCATCCAAGTGAAAGCCCTCAACAAAACTGTTCATCGAACAATTATTGATGAGGGGGCATCGACATGTATTATGTCGATGAGTTGCTGGAAAACTTTAGGATCTCCAACCTTGACGCGATCATCAACAACATTAAAAGCATTCGACGGAAGGACATATACCCCTTACGGTATCCTTAGTAACTTGAGAGTTGAACTAGGGGGCAAAACAGTAGAAATAAATGTTGAAGTCATCGATGGCAATCTTGACTATAACATCCTACTGGGAAGACCATGGATTTATGCCATGGAAGCTGTTGTGTCGACCTATTTTAGGAAAATCGCATTCCCCTTTCAAGGAGAGATTACGATCATTGACCAACAAAATTTCCTCCCTAATGGTTCACAAGTTACAGGAAGCGTTCCTCTGATCCATGGAAGCGACCATTCGTTTCAAAATATCGGAATAGATCTCCTAAAAGACCCTGCCTTAATGGGTACTTTCGCCCTACCGCCTCCAATTAATCTGGCGGAAGTGGCCACGGTGGAAACCTACAAAATGAAATCTAATCCAATCTTCTGGTTGGATTCGGAAGATTCCTAGATATTTGGTCGGCATCGAGGATAGTTCCTATCTCAGGTCAACCTCGTTAAAAAATGAAAAACCATGAGGATAGTTCTTTTACTATGTCAACCTCATTAAAAAATGAAACAATCCCCTTTCCAGATCTCAATGGTAAACCTTCATTCCAATCAACAAAGTTGAATGCAATGAAGCTTGGGGGGCATGCACCTCGATTTGTATTATTATGCTGGGGGCATGCAAACTTATCATCGAGCAGTTTTAGCGCATAGTTCATGCTCGTTAAAAAATAAACGCAAGATCCGAGCAGTTTTAGCACATAGTTCATGCTCGTTAAAAAATAAACATAAGTTGTGAGCAATCTTCCCCTAGAGTTCAAGCTCACCCAGAAAAAATGAACCGGTAAATAACCTTGGTAAATGTAACCTTTGACAGCCATATTAAAGCCCTTGGTCGTGTTCTTGCAGTCTCACCTCCATCCGTTCATTTGGCCAATCGTTCATCTCCATATGTTTGTTTACCCATTTTGAGGAACAGCTGCGAAGAGTGATGCCACTTAGCCATCCTTGTGACACTGCCGTGATTGGAGAATTCCAACCTGTACCTGGAATCTGCTGCTATCCCTGTTTATCACTCGTTCCTCAAAAGACGAGTCTTCTTTGAGCTCTTTTCATCTGACTCGTAAAATATGAAAAGTTTGCCGAGTTTTGGCCTTCCAGCTCGTTAAACGACCGGAAGAGCTATCCCTCCTCTAGATTTTAATTTTTTTTGGACCTGAGGGATTATTGCACAAAAAGATCGAGCGCTTGTCTTGTTCGGCTCGTTAAAAGTACTGAACACTCATCCCTTCTGTATTGTTTTATACTTTTTCGGACTTAAGGGATTAGATGACGAAAAAGGAATTTTGGAGTTAACTTTCTGTACCTTTTCAGACTCTCTAAAAATGAAAAGGACCGAGTTTTCCTTGTCGTTAGACTCGTTAAAATGATTAAATAGCGACAAACTTGTCTTTAGACGAGAACGAGTTTCCCTATCGCTAAGCTCGTTAAATCATAGCGATGGGCTTGCCCGAAGGGCAGGTTATAGAACAAGCATATGTTATCCTCCTCAAGCTTGACAAAAATAAAGAGGTACTGGTTAGAAATGACTGGGGAAAAATTGGGAGAACATCAAAGTTTAATGGTAGCAAGTCACTCTTGAACATGACACTTTTCCTCCGTACCACATCGGGTTGGGTTGTTTCATTCACCGGTCTCATCACCATGGTCCTCGCCAAACCATCCACATTTGGGGTAATGCTACCGATCCATCGCATCAGTGTCGTTATATGTTCAAGAGGGGTCATTCTGAAAGTGTCAACCATGTCCCATCCACTGCCATACATTATCCTTCGTCCATTCATGATCGCCACCCTGAATCATATGTCACAGTTTGTTTTCACCTCCACTAAAATCATTAGCTCCGTTCCGTGTCATTGATGTGGGATTCATTAAGGCCCTCCTTTGACGGATCGCTTCTTGTCGACTTCAGCTCATTATCCAAGAAGTTGATCTAGGAACACCCCCATCAGTACTTTGAAGCTTGCATGCCTCAATGGCAAGTTTCTCACTTCCGGCGACAGGTATACATCAATGACCTTCGACCAGAAGATTTTGCGTGGCGTTCGACGCCAAGTCCTTTATTCACGCCACGTGAATTGTACTGCAGTACCTTGAGGGTCATCGTCATTATTGGTGATTCCTCTCGCGCTTGTTAACGGTTTTCATTATTGACCGGTAATCAAGCAATGTCTTTCCATGTTCGACTTCAGCAAAATTCTCACATGGATCGACTTGTACTTAGAGTGAAGATCGAACGAGTTTGAAGACCCCGGATCTAGTTTCATCCATCCGGGCTGCGATATATATTCAGGAAATATAAAAGCATTTGCCATGTACATCATTGCAGCAGATGATCATCCTATTCAAAGGATGATAATTTCAGCAGAAAATTATCAGTCTACCTTCAGACGATCGTCTGTCATATGTACCAAAATGTATTTATAAAAGCTGAGCATGGGAATGCCCGCCTCAGCTAGATCATGAAAATAGAATGAAAAATAATGTATTGTATTGTATTGTATTACAGGGCGCCTCCTCAGCACTGGAATGAACTTCGGACCCTCTAGATAAAGCATTTCACCCGATAAACGGCCTCATACTTTAGGGGGCAACTGTTATAGACATTTTTGTGCCTCGCGACATGGAGCATGAAATGTCAATAATTACAGGGATCCTCAGTCCCTAAACATGTTGTTCTTACCCCTAAAAGAACAAGGTCATCAAACAACAGCACTTCCAATCAGTTCTCCACCTGAAAACACTTCAAAACAGGCTAATTTTGGATCATGTCAGCTGCTCCACTGAGCATCTGCGCTGGAATGCAACTGCTCCTCCTTGTACCTGCGCTGGAAGTCAAATCTAATGAAGGCTACCTGCGCTGGGCGAGATTGGCCAAGTGGCACAGTCATTCTGCAAGGTGTCAACTGCCCAGGAAGCTTCCAAACTGACACTTGGTTCATGAGATTCGCCCTGTGATGAGTAAGAGGTACTTGATCACCATGTGTAAGCAAGGATCTCCAAGTGGACTCAAGAACTGAAGATTAACTGAAGAGGGAGAGGACACAAGGCAGCTTCATGTCAGTCTCAAGCTGACTCATCCTTTCTTCTTCTCTCCTATATATAGAGCTCTTCTATGAGGTCTATGAAGGCTGGAATTTTGTGTAAAGCAAGGAGGTGCTGTTGGTTTACAGTTAGAGCTATTGGGTGATTGTTTTACTAGAGGTGAAGAGGAGAGTTCTTGCTGCTGGGGAGGTGCTGCTGGATTGGAGCCATCATTGGTTGTAACCTTCTCAGAACCCTGTTACTTCTATCAATAAAGTTTTGCATGTTCTCCTATATACTTGTATTGCATTGATGTATTGTATTTACTTGTATATTTGATTCACTCTAATCCATGCATCAGTTATGAGTACATGTATCTTGTAGTTTCCTCTCTTGTTTTGTGCAGGATCTGTGTGTAGCTGGACCGGCAAAGAGAGCAAGGAGCTGGGAACAAGAGACAAAGAGAGAGGATAAGGATCGACTAAGCGAAAGACACCAGGTTGGTTAATCTTTTCTTCCTTCTCTCTGTACTTTCATAAAGGAAAATATCAAAGCTTTACTTTCAGTTGTTGCTAAAGACTGTCACCTTTAGAGTAGGGATAGGGTCATCCGAGTCGGATACTTTTCCCCACAACACTGTCGGAATCTGAAAAGAAGTTTGAGAAGGAGCGTTGCCTCAAATGGCTGGACCGCCAGCCCGCCTCGTCAGTTTTGTTCGTTTCTTTCGGGAGCCTATGCACCCTGTCGGAGAATCAGATTCGGGAACTAGCTTTGGGGCTAGAAGCAAGCGGGTAGCGAATCCTTTGGGTGTTGCGTAAGGAGCCTCCTCCTCCAATTGAATCCACGATGACTGTCGAAGCAGACATGAGGGAGGTTCTACCTGAGGGTTTCGAGACTCGAACCCAGGACCATGGATTTGTGGTGGATTCATGGGTGCCTCAGATTGTTGTCCTCTCTCATCCATCCACAGGCGGTTTCCTTTCTCATTGCGGTTGGAATTCAACGATCGAAAGCATCTTACATGGAGTGCCAATGATCGCTTGGCCTCTCTTTGCTGAACAGAGAATGAATGCCTTCCTTCTCGTGAAGGAGATGAAGGTGGGCATTGAAGCACAGAAGGGAGCAGATGGATTGGTGAAGAGAGAGGAAGTGGAAAGAGCGGCGAGGGAATTAATGGAAGGAGAGGGGGGAATGGAAATGAAGAAGGGGATGGCAGAATTGATGGGGAAGGCCCGGTTTGCAATGGCGGAGGGAGGGAGTTCATACAACGCGCTGGCCAACGCGGCTTCTGTTTGGAAGGAAATGCATGCCACTAAAACACCACCTGCTACTTGAAACTTGAAAGGTCTCGCTTGATACGTCACATCTGGATGTTAAGACGGTTGACGGTTCGTATGGACCGTCGCGCCTGGCATTGCTCAATTCAAATCAACGGCTAATGATTACCCAATCGTCTAACAACAAAATCGAATGGCACATATTTTGACACGACAACAGTTTGGGGAGTTCATTTCAGAGGGAAACGCCTTACAGCATAATAAGGTGGAAGGAATTTTTTAACAAAGCGACAATCGCTAAACGCTTTCATATATTGGCACGCCACATGTCCTCTGAGATGGTTGGTTATCTCCGAGTTTTGATGAGAGTGGACTTCATTATTTGCTCGACCCAGTGATTTTGGTTGAACAGTGGGTATGGAGTCGTAATCTTATTACTGTACTTTGAAGTCTATCGTAGCCTGTTACCGTTGTGTGTATATAAATGCATCATAAATTTCCAAATATTATAAAGGATAAAAAGAAAGGAGTAGCCTATCCAAGTGGAGGAATTGCCCAATTTCCATCACTGCCTGGAAAAACCTCCGGCTCCGGCCGTCGGCAATTCCTCCGCCCTCCGCCACCCTCCGCGAGTTCCACCCAGCTCCGCCACCCTCCACATTAAAGTCGGTACCTGACAGGAATTGCGGAGTCCATCATCGTCTTCCCGCCGAGAGTTAATGCACCTTCCCAATTCGAACTCGGAAATAACCGCGGGCTGCTCCCTAGCCAATTCGACCCGACACTCCCCTACAGGTCACCTGGTCACCAGAACAAGGTGGAAAACTCACTCTGGGGCTCGACTTGGCCCCTGCAGCTCACTAGAATAAGGCGGAAAACATGCAGGTTCATTCATCGAACCCAATCCTCTAGTGATATGGTAGTCTAGTTTCAGCGATTTTTATCAAGAACCTGCCAAGGCATTTTGTTCCCCAATTTCAACGATTTTTATGAAATTGTTATCTGCCAAGGCATAACAATTTCATAATAACAAGCTTCAACACGTTCTCAAAGGTACTGTCATTGCAACAATATTTAAGGGCAATTCTGTGCGTTATGTTGTATTTATATGAATAATCTAGCTTACATCATCGAATTTTTCAGATTCTTGATAAAAATCGCTGAAATTGGGGAACAAAATGCAGCCATCATGAGACCGAACCCTGCCTTTTGCCTGAAATTGAGCTTATTGAGAATGAAGAAGCAGAGCTTAATCAGCTGTGACCACTTTCATGATTCATCCCAATAAGAAGCAGGCTTTCCAGATCTAACCAGCGTTTTGAGAACCCTTTTGGCAGTCACATCTCCTGTAACAGTTACCTTGTGGGCGACTATGTCAAATTTGTAGGTCTCTATGCCCTCAAGTTTTTTGATGGCCTTCTTGATTTCCTTAATGCACTTATCATAGTGCATTCCCACTCTTAGTTCCACTACCTGCATGACCATCACCAAACATATGCATGACCATGATGAACAGAGATTGGTATACAATGAATGGTTTGCAATGAAGGTAGAGGTTGTGTCGTGTTATATATATAATAAGGTTTTGCTAATTGTTTACTGAAAGTATAAATTCTTTGCTTCCCTCGGGTGTCTTTTTGCAGGCACTTAGAAGCAACACAAGGTCCAGAAAGCGAACTTGGACTAAAAGCTTTGATTGACTCTAGCCAGCTCTTTATAAAGGCACCAACTGGATGTTGCTTTACATTCATGAATAGCTTTTTCATTTATTTATATAGGTGTATTGCTACATTTCTCCAAATATAAAGTGAGAGTGTTTCCTTTATATAACTTGGAGAATAATGCTTGAAGTGTGATTTTTATTATTTTTATTAAAATGACAAAAAAAATGAAATTTTATCTATTATATAGATACGTGGATTGAAGGTTTGTTTAAATTCCCTCTATAAATTTCCCAAATTGGTCACTGGAGTTTTACGTGATTTTTTAAGGTGAAGCCTTTTGACAAGAGTTTGTTGCGGGACTGTTGTAGATGTAAAAAAAATTGTTTGTAGCTTGAACAATAGCATATAATGATGCAACTATATAACAAGACTTCAGGCCAGATATTAAGATAGCAGATTGCATTCAGAAATGATTTGAGCTGCTGATATATATTGCATTAATAACAAACTGAAAGCTGCACATCATCATTTAATTCAGGTTAAGATAGTACATCACAATAGGAACAATAGTGGAACCTGGTTTGTACACGGAGAATTGCCCTCAGTACAACTTCAGCAAAGGTGATGAATGACCCCTTATTTCTGATCTTTGCACTATGTTACAGCCTTCCAAACACTACAGGACCACACTCAGCCTTCGATACCAACACATCGCAGATGGGACAACATTCAACCTTAACCAGCAAAGAATACTAGCCTTACATGCCTAACACTTGAACACATCAACATTTGAGCAACCATCTCAGAGATACTTTGCTTAGCCACTCCACAGACACGCACAAGTAAACTCTACCCTTAGCCACTTCACATTACATAGCACACGTTGTTTTCTCCGAAATCTGGCACTGCCTTAGAATCAGTACTTTGTTCACTGTTTGGAGATTATGGTAAACAACTTTCCATTCTTCTTTACAACACAATATCTTCTTTAGGTTCATGTTTATATAATCAGTCTCATTTTCAAAATATTTACATCCCTTCCTCTCTATTTCTAAATCCCTTAGTTTATTGGATAAGAAGATATAGTATTTCTTTGCCTTTAAAGCATGACATTAGATATCTGGTGTCAATTTCTACAATGAACTTACCTCACATATTCAGAAATCAATTCTGAATTATGCCTCAATTCTGTCAATCTCACACATCTGAGTTGCTGGATTGCATTATCATTGCTTTATTTCAAATCCAATCATCGCTCATATTTCAAATTATACTTGTTCCACTAATTGTCAGTTGAACTACATTCATTGATCTCAAATTACCCGAGAAGAATAGTGGGGGCTCTACTCCCCTGACAGATTCAAGTTGGCTGGCCACACTGTTTTCCTACAGTCTAATTTGCAAGTAGGTAAAGAGGTATTGCTCCATAGGCTAGGCAGTCAATGCTTTCCTTGCCTGGAGATAGACTGCTTTCTTGCCGGGATAATAGATAGCTGGTTGGATAGAGAGACCAGACCTTCTAGAGAGACTAACTGGTCAATCAGCTAATGAGCTATCCAAACTTTGAAGACAAACCTTGCTTATAGGAAATTTAGAAGAGGCACAAAAGGATAGGTTGATGATGCTTTACAGAAGAAAAAAAATGAAAATACAATAAGGATCCCATGTTACTTATCTGTTTTACAAGAACATCCTAGAGAGTTTATCCTTTCCTATATTAGGAGTACAATCTGCACCATGAATATTGTTGTACGAATAACGGAAATAATGAAGAAAAACAAAGAAACTCAACAGAATAACCAAGATAAGAAACTGAATTGGATTGGAATTTGTTATTCAACAATGATTCTCCGCTCATTACATTTCATGGGCATTTGTTAGTTTTATATCATCGACCGTCGTTACATAACTAATATTTCGGTATAAAACTGTCTAGTTACATTTTACCCAAAGTTACTAATTCGTTGTCAAACTAACAAACTCCACCTTGACAACAATTTTCCTAATCTCTTGCCCATGCCCATTCATCATCTTTTCTGCAAGCCAAGAGAAGCTAAACACCACCGCAGCTTCTCTATTGTAACCGGCTTTGTGAACATGTCTGCACAATTCTCTCGCGTATGGACCTTTTGAAGAGCAACTTTTCCGCCATCGATCACATGTCTCAGAAAATGATACCTTACATCAATGTGCTTGGTTATGCTATGATAAGCAGGATTTGTAGCCAAGTGAATAGCGCTTTGACTGTCACAAAGTACATTCACTTTCTCTTGCATCCTTCCAATCTTATTGAGCAGACCCTTTAACCAGATTGCTTCTTTACTGGCATCTGAAGCAGCTATATATTCAGCTTCGTTAGTGGACAACGCAACTGTTTCTTGAAGCTTTGACATCCAACTAATTGCTCCCCCTGCAAGAGTAAAGACATAACCTGTAGTAGATCTTCTTTTGTCCAAATCACCTGCATAGTCAGCGTCTACATATCCGCAGACTTATCCTTCACTACCATTAAAGACGATGCAATGGTCACTTGTGCCTCTTAGATATCGAAGCACCCATTTCACTGCTTGCTAATGTTCTTTACCTGGATTTGCCATGAACCTGCTGACAACTCCAACTGCATGTGAAATGTTAGGTCTTGTAGATACCATCGCATACATTAAGTTGCCTACAACGTTTGCATATGGTACATGAGACATATACTGCTTTTCTTCATCAACTCTAGGACTCAAAACCGAAGAAAGCTTAAAATGGGAAGCTAGTGGAACATTAACAGGTTTCACATTATTCATAGAGAACTTTTCAAGTACCTTCTCCACATACTTCTGCTGCGATAACCAAAGCTTACCATTTTTCCTGTCTCTGTGTATCTCCATGCCCAAGATATGTTTTGCTGCTCCAAGATCCTTCATATCAAACGTCCTAGAGAGTTGAGCCTTTAACCTGTTGATCTCTTCCATGCTTTTGCTTGCAATAATCATATCGTCAACATACAAAGCTAAGATAATGAATATGCCATTGAAACTTTTGAAGTACACACAATGATCATACTCACTTCTTATAAAGTTCTGGCTCACCATGAAGGAATCAAACTTCTTGTACCATTGTCTGGGAGACTGCCTCAGACCATACAATGATTTCCTGAGCTTGCAAACTAATCTTCTGCTGCGACCTCGTACAAAACCTTCTGGTTGTTCCATATATATCTCTTCGTTCAAATCACCATGTAGAGAAGATGTTTTAACATCTAACTGTTCTAACTCAAGATTAAGCAACACAGTTAGTGCCAACACAGTACGTATAGAAACAAGTTTTACAACTGGAGAAAAAATCTCATGAAAGTCTATACCTTCAACCTGAGAATACCCTTTTGCTACCAGTCGCGCCTTATACCTTTCGATACTTCCATCAACTTTCCGTTTCAGCTTGAAGACCCATTTACATCCAACAACACTTCTCCCTTCAGGAAGCTCTACAAGGTCCCAGGTATTGTTCTTGGCTAAGGTGTCCATTTCTTCTTCCATAGCCATTTTCCATTTCTTACTATCTGTATCATCTACTGCTTCCTGATAACAAGAGGGTTCCCCATATTCAGTAATCAAAGCAAAAGACGAAGCAGAATCTTCATACCTTTTGGGATTTTTCCTTTCCCTTGTAGACCTTCTCAGAGCGACTGGTTGCTGAACTGGTTCAGAAGCTTCAACGGCTTCCTTTGTGTCTTCAACACCTTTTTTCTCCAGAAGTCTCTCCTTCCTTTCGACTGTTACCGAAAGGTCTAGCCTCCAAATGTACTTGTTGATTCGGCGATACCTGTTCCTGTTCAATTCTTTCAACATTTGATTTTAACAGAGAGGATTCATCAAATGTTACATCTCTACTAATGACTATCTTCCGCAATGTAGAATCCCACAACCTATATCCTTTCACTGCATAGTCATACCCAACAAAGACATAACATTTCGACTTTGGATCTAATTTTGAACACTGATTTTTTGGAATAAGAGAATAAGCATCATAGCCAAATATCCTCAAATGTGAATAGTCACAAGACTGACCTATCCAAACTTCTTCAGGAATTTTACAATCAATTTCTACTGAAGGTGATCTGTTAACTAAATAACAAGCAGTAGATACTGCTTCTGCCCACAACTCCTTTTGCAAGTTAGCATTGCTGATCATGCTTCTGGCTCTTTCCATAAGAGTCTGATTCATACGCTCAACAACACCATTTTGCTGAGGAGTATAAACAACAGTTTTGTGTCTAACAATTCCCTCATCCTTACAGTATTGTTCAAATTCAACTGAAGTGAACTCACCACCATTGTCAGTTCTTAGACATTTAATAGATTTACATGTTCTTTTCTCTACCATTACTTTAAATTGTTTAAAGACATTTAATACATCAACTTTCCTTTTTAGCATATAGACCCAAACTTTACGGGAGTAATCATCAATGAATGTTAAAAAATACAATGCACCTCCATATGACACAACAGGGGATGGCCCCCACAGATCAGAATGAATATAGTCTAAAACATCTTTACTATTATGATTTCCAACTTTAAATCTCTGTTTACACTGTTTTGCATACACACAATGTTTACAGAAATCTAACTTCAAGGACTTCAGACCGGGAAGAGATTTACGTTTCATCAGTATATGAAGACCTTTCTCGCTCATATGACCCAATCGCTGATGCCACAGACGAGTACCTGCTTCTTCCTTTTCTGACGCAACCGCTGCTTCACTGACCTGAGTACTTTCTTTTAATCTGTAAAGATTTCTGACCTTTTATGCCTTCATAACCACAAGGGCTCCTTTAAAGACTTTCAAGACACCATCCTGACCTGTAAACTTATAACCATCTGAATCCAACACTCCCAAAGAAATCAAATTTTTCTTCAAATTAGGTACATGTCTAACACTAGTTAATGTCCTAACTGTGTTATCATACATCTTAATCCTGATATCTCCCAACCCAACTTTCAGGAAGGGTTTTTAAGATTATGTGTCGCCGTTTCTCCTTTATCTTCTAAGGACTTCGGGACGAAGTCCATTGTTAAGAGGGGGTGTATGTAGTTCCCACTCTAGTCTCCTGACCCTGATACGACATTATCTTAGACACTCTATTCTTCGAGGACCTCAGATTGAGGATCTGGACCCATGACACGATTATTAGCGATTGAGATATTCATGTTTGTGATGTTATGAATGCTTTCCATTGATATTATGGTAGCATGAATGGTTATGTATCTTATCTATCAGTATTCTGATGATTGCAATATTAAATAGCTAAGTTGGTCTCTATTTGAAATTATGACGAGGGTAGTAAAGAATATGTATGCGCTCTACTAAAAGCATAATGAGGATAAATTTTATGGATAGGTATATTTCTACGATGTTACGATGTTGATAGCTTAATGAATATGTATGTATCCATTGATGATTATTGATGATAGCCATGAGGGATGTGTCCCCTATGTTACCTACTTCCTTTAGTTCAGACTTACAATGGACAATGATGTGAATGATTAGGAATTGTTAATGATGCTATTATGATAATTGACTAACATTGAGAAACCGTGTTACTGATGATTATTGACTATGGCAGGGAACCATCAGAGGCACTCGCATATGACGAGTTGATGACACCTGGTTTGACGAAAATTCATATTATTTCATCTTTGAAAGTCTAAGTCGATCTTAGAATCTGCCATATATGTTTAACTATATTCTGACGATATATTAATGGTTGCAGGCACAGATTAGTTGCTTGACCAAATGACTCACATATGGGTGATGGGGTTGTACAAGTGGATGGAACTACATGGGAGGGGTGGGACAGAGTCCCTGATCCCACCCACTAGCACTCCCGCCGTGACTTGGGCTGGAAGGGTTGAAGCACCTTCGCCTTGAAGATCACGATGCCATGAGGGCAGGTTCCAAAGTTGGATCGCTCATGAGGACTTTACCAGGGGGCGCGCATCAAGGCGGATTCCTTGATCCCCGACACCATTAGTCTCACTATAGCAGGCAACATAAGAGATGATAGTGGTCTATGACGTTGCACTATATTTTCCCCTCGTAATCACTGGATGCTTGAAGGGCAAGAGGTGTGGCACCCTTGGAACTTCAGGGGAATTTCTTGAAGGGCACGACCAACTTGGCACCCTTGGCATCACAAATAAACTATTAGGTGTGGCACCCTTGGAACTTCTAGGGAAGTTCTTGAAGGGCACAACCAAACTAGCACCCTTGACATCACAAATAAACTATTAGGTGTGGCACCCTTGGAACTTCTAGGGAAATTCTTGAAGGGCACAACCAAACTGGCACCCTTGACATCACAAATAAACTATTAGGTGTGGCACCCTTGGAACTTCTAGGGAAGTTCTTGAAGGGCACAACCAAACTGGCACCCTTGACATCACAAATAAACTATTAGGTGTGGCACCCTTGGAACTTCTAGGGAAGTTCTTGAAGGGCACAACCAAACTGGCACCCTTGACATCGCAAATAAACTATTAGGTGTGGCACCCTTGGAACTTCTAGGGAAGTTCATGAAGGGCACAACCAAACTTGGCATCCTTGGAATCATTAAAAATAAATAATAATAAATAAATATAAGCAAGGAATGAAAACTAGGTAAATTTACATCAAGGATAAATGATGATTAGAAACCAATGTAATTAAATCAAAAATAAAACTTGGAATAAGGAGGATCATAGGAAGAATTAAAATAGAGTACCTTAAAAACTCTACCCTTCCCATTTTGGAAAATACTAGGAAGAGTATGTGGTTTAATTAGGAAAAAGGGGAAAGACAAACATAATGGTAAGGATAAAAATTAATCCTAAACTAATTTAAACCTAATTAAGAAAAGGGGAAGGTGAATTAAAATGAGAATAATAAATTAAATTTAGAGAAATGTAGAGAAGCTCCATGTGTCAACAACCAACATAAGAATATCCATCTAGGAGATAACCTGAGTTAAATTAGGGAGTAGATTGGGGATAAAATCTTGACTCATTAATTGACTTCAAGTAATGAACACAAATTAAGGAATAAAAGGGGGAAATAAAGAGACAACTAGGAGAAGAAATAGGAACCTTGTTGAGGTGAGGAAAATATTAGTTTTAAATAAAAATTTAAGTAAATAATTTTGGAAGACCCTTGATGTGAGAATGACACATGGGTGGGTGAATAATCAAGCTATTGAATTATAAAAAAATAATTAATTATGCATGACATGACAAGTGTCACCTATGAGGACTCCTATAAAAGAAGGGGCAAGCCATGGAAGAAGGGACTTTTTGGGGGGGAACCCTATTGTTGGATGGATGAGATGTTGTGAGAGCAGTGATTACGAAGCTATAGTGAGTTTGGTGTGGTAGAGGATTTAGAGAGGGGACTCTTGAGCCAAGGTGTGCTCTCCTCTACTAGCTAGTGATTGTCTCCATTGTACAACCCCATTGCAGCTCGGGGGTCCGCGGGGAAGAAGAGTACCCAAGGAGTAGGCTGGGAGGTCAACCGGTGAGTCTTCGCATTCGGATCAAGTGCGTCATCATTCACTCGCGGAGGTGACCAGCTACAAGGGAATACCAGCAACAGCAGAGCAAGCGGAGTCTCGCCTTCTGGTGAACAGTACATATGTATTTTATTACTATTGATCTCAGTTAAAGGTATGAAAATGTTATGGTATGTTTCCTGAAATGAATGGCAGGAATGTGTGTGCTAAATAAAGTTGAATTTCAATGCGTTTCTTTTCTGGTTGTCATTGCTATTTCAAAAAAAAAATTAAAAAAAAAATGTATATAGTCTGGAGAGTTATGGTCCTTACACTTGGTATCAGAGCACAAGTTAAACCCTTGAGGCCTATGGGCCCATGCATGCATGACTAGTTTTGTTTGCTATATGTGGGTATTTTTCTAAAATCAAATTACTCAAGTTTAAAAAAAAAAAGAGAAAGAAGAGAAGAAAGAACAGTTTCTTTCCAACTGGCCATTTTCCGAACGACACATAATATTCAATCTCAACGCTTGGGTTCTATCGATTCCTTCCATCCCAGCTTTGGTTGTTGCTAATTTGGTAGCTCTTGTATTTGGCCGTACGATTGTAACTATCATAATTTGATGAAATTGCAGACTTTAATATATAATTAGACTGCAATCCAAATTTCCGCGTAAAAATATTCCCGTGACATAATCGGATTGCAGTTTCGGAACTCCATTAAGAAATATACCCACAGGAAAAATCCCATGAAAATGGAAAAAGAAACCTGAGCGAGGCGTTTTAGTTCGCATTTATCCCGCACCTTGCCTTCCGAACCAAACCCAAAGCACACGAAATGTAGCGTTTTCCGTTCATTTCGCTCCATTCCTGGAGAAACTAAAAAATTAGAGATCAGAGGAGTAACAGCTACAGAACTGCCAGGATCTTCAAGGCATGGGAAGAACAAGATGGCGGTATTGCATGGTTTATTAATGCTTCCGAGGAAAAATGTCTACCGCTGTTATACTCCAAACGCACTGTTTGCGCCATCAGTCAACACTTTGTAAACAGAACCGTTTGAATGAGGCACTGGGTATATTCGATCGTACAGGCAGCCCAGTGGACTATCCTACATATGTTTCAATCTTGCAGACCTGCATTCAGAAAAAGTCTTTGGCAGAGGGCAAACTTATCCATGCTCACATCAATCAGACTGGATTTAGCGCAGACAGATTTCTACGAAACACGCTTCTCAATATGTATGTGAAGTGCGGGAGCCTGGCTGACGCTCGCAGAGTTTTCGACCAAACAACCCAACGGAACATATGCACATGGACTGTTATGATCACAGCTTATGCAAGGCACAGGTTTCCTGATGAGGCATTAATCCTGTTCCACCAAATGAAACAAACAGATACCCAACCCAATCATTTTCCCAACATTCATACGATATCTACTTTGACCGTGACGAGTCTGTTTTTGGATGAATCCTTTTTTTAATCTTCAGCTATATGCTAATGTGCAGTCTATAAGGTCTATGTTTTTAATTATTCTATGCGCTGGAAACTAGATCTATTTATTGAAACGAAACCAGGCCCAAACTCAGGGGTTTTGAGGCTTGAATCAATAGTTCAAGGCAGGTCCTGTGCGTGCATAGCACTCTGCATAGGCATATTTGCTGAAGCAGCTTTGCAAAAACAATTTAGGGAGAATGTGCAGTCGAGTTTTTATGTCAGTCGATTCGTTGACAATCATTTCCCCATTAGTCATACCATGTTTACTCTGGCTGTGCCGAGTCTTTTTCTTGTATCAATATTTTTAATCTTCAGCTCTTCTATGAAATTATGATCCATGATTTCAGTCTATGCACTCAAAACTAAATCTATCATCTGAAATTAAACGACCTCCGAATTTAGGGGTTTTGAGGTTAGAATTGATAGTTCAGATCTGTACAGCACACTATGTTTGTGCATATTTGTTGAAAATGGCTTTGCAAAAACAATTATGGGGGAATGGGCAGTCGATTTTTAATGTTAATTGATTGCGTGACAATCATTATTCTGACATTCATACTATCTTTACTCTGGTTGTATCGAGTCTGTCTTTCTTCTTTGGGATGGGTACATTTTAATCTTCGGTTTTTAATTTTTTCGTAAATAACTATTTGAAATGATTATCCATGCTTTTTGGTCTATGCACTCGAAACCAGATCCATCAATTTGAAATTAAACCGGGACGAGAATGATTTTGAAAAATTTGGGAGGAAAATGTGAACATTCTATATAAATCGGGGGCCAAGATTCACTCGCAGGTGACTTTCATATATCTCTCTCAGTCATCACTATCCTCTACTACCTGTGATTTTATGCCTTGTTGGAACAATTAACATCACAGTTGTTATCGATGATCTAGTAGTCTTTGCTGGATAAAGTATTCGATTTCTCGACTATTTTAAACAGTCTCTTTCCTAATTAACTTATCCCAAATAGTAATTATCTCAATAGTCTTTTTCCTTACACTGCTATCAAGCTCCTCGACATGATTTTTGGCTAACAATTTATTATAAGAGAGACTCAGCGCATTCCATTACTCTAACCATGGTTGTGTTTTTATGGAAACTATTGGTGATGATGGTGAGATACATACCGAATATAATTTTATCTATTCTTTGCTCTGACCGGTGAGCAGTCACTGGGGTATATCTCACAATGTGGATTACTAGCATAATGAACAATATGTTTGCCAAAACAGTGAAAAGTGGGTACAACTTCTGGAATTCAGCATTCCCCAAGAGACAACCATGCATGTCACCGTTACTTAACATGTGGTGGATGACTGTAAAGCTGCTATCAAGCCTGTCAAGATGGTTGTTGGTCAACAAATTGTTGAGAGAGTGACAACTGCATTCCATTATTTCGAGCATGGATCACATTGTAAAAATTGTTGGTGATAATGGTGAGATACATACCAAATAAATTCTGTCGATTCTTTGGTCTTGCTAGTGAGCAACCACTGGGGGATATTCAAGGGCTAGGTGTATGTGGTTGTTGTAGGAAACAGGTGACATCCACAAACAAAATATATATACTCAAAGCCTGAGGAATTCACTGGGCAAAAGAAGGAAGCCAGGTATGTGGCTGAAACCAATTTTGTGTTTTAAAATGTGGATTATGATCATAAACAATGTCTTAGCTAAAACAGTGAAAACTGGGCATAAATTTCAGCATTCCTCAAGAGAGACACATTCATGTCATTGGAACTTACCATGTGTTTGATGACTGTAATGCTGCTATTAAGCTCGTTGACAAGATTTTCGGTCAAAAATTATTATGAGAGGGACAAGAACAATCCATTACTTCAAGTATGGATTGTGTTCTTGTAGAAATTGTTGGCAATGATGGTGACCTACTTACCAAATAGAATTCTATCTCTTCTTTTTCCTTTCCAGTGAGCAGTCTGTGGGGGTATTTCCACTTGTCATGGCATATATGGATACCATTCTTTATTTCCAAGTGATAAAGCAGGCATGCATGTTAGGAACATTATTGTACGGAAGACGTTGATGCAAAATTATCAGTGAACACATTCCATGGGAATTTAGTGAAGGATCTTTTCCCTAGGAATCAAATCTCATTTGTAACAAAGGGATTGAGAAGCATGCACATTGTAAACAACAGTTCTTGGATGATAGTAAATTAATATTGAAAGAACTATTTCTTGTCGGTAATACAAGTTGTAAATTTTTCTTGCTTGGAGTAAGCACATACTTGAATGACTTACTATTGTAGTGTCATGAATGGCTTATTATTGTAGTGTCATATCTAATTCAAACTTCAAAGTGATTGAAGATCTACAGAAGAGTTTGCATGTCAAGGCAGTTGGAGGTTATTAGACATTAGATATCAAAACTCAAAAGAGTCTATCTGAACAAATTGTCACCTTTCTCCTTTTTCTGGCACTGTATAGGTGTTCTATGTACTATGGCCAATGTAATTGAAGGTGGACGAAGTACTTTGATATATGGAAACATGGGGTTATCGGAAGCAGTATTATTATTTTCTATAATAGTGAATCCTCCCCTTTCCCAGTTTTCTATCCTAATGGTTCTCTATCTTAACTATAGGACTATGACCATTATCTCTACATAAATTTCATAATATCAGGAGGGATCGTCACACTTACGGATTTCATTTTCCAAGGGTTCATTTAATTTGCTTTTGCATTTTGATTTATGCACAGTATCAAATTTCGCTTCTTATTCTCATTTTGCTTTAGATTTGTACTTCATTCTTCATGATTCTGCCCTCCTTATATTTATTATTTTGTCACATTTCCTTGCTTTTGCACCATCTCCATCAAAGTCAACTTTATTGCAATGTTCATCATCTAACCATGTCTCAGCCTCTTTTATGTGCCCAATAGCCTGTCATCTTTCTTCTTCTAGCTGTCTGCTTCTTTCATCGTTGTTTGCTTTACTTTGTCATTTTCTTGCATAATTTTTCATATAATTATTTCAACTAAATTACTTGCACTAGATTTGTTGCTTCATTCTTCATGATCCTTTTCTTCTTGTACTTTTGTTGCACCAACTTCGTCAAAGTGAACTTTACTGCAATGTTCATCATCTAACCGACATGTGTCAGCCTCTTTTACGTGCCCAATAGCCTGTCTTCTTTCTTCTTCTAGCTGCCTTCTTCTTTTGTCTTTGTTTTCTTTACTTTCATCTTCATGTTTTCATTCTTCTTGCATAACTTTTTATAATTTCTTCAACTAAATTATTTGCAGAAAGTGTTTCTCGTTGGAGTGCACAATGTCCAACCATGCGATCTATGATAATATATGGGCAAACTTAATTGACACATTATTGTCATGATTTGACATGACTTGACTTGATTTTGACTTGAACTCAATGATTTGCATTAATTGACACATTATTGTCATGACTTGACATGATTTTGACTTTGAATTCAATAATTATTGTCACGACTTGACATGATTTTGACTTTGAATTCAATAATTTGAAACTTAATCAACACGTTGTTGTCATGATTTGACATGAATTGACTTGATTTTGATTTTGAATTCAATGATTTGAACGCTCAACCTTTTAGTCTCCACTGAATTATGCCCCTAAGGTGTTTTCTTGTTGTGGTGCACAATGTCCAATAAGGTACTATTGTCTTGATATGACATGACCAGCTTTGATTTTGATTTTGACTCTGACTATTTGAATGCTCAATTTTTTACTCTCAAATGTGTTTGGTTTGACTCTGCCTTTAACTCAATTGTCACTGAGACCAGCTTTGATTTTGATTTTGACTCTGACTCTGACTATTTGAATGCTCAACTTTTTACTCTCAAATGTGTTTGGTTTGACTCTGCCCCTAACTCAATTGTCACCGATGACTCAATTATCGTCTTACTCTAACTCAATTGTCACTAATGACTCAATTATCGTCTTACTCTAACTCAATTGTCACTGATGACTCAATTATCGTTATTGTTTTTTTTATAAAGAATAATGTTTTCTTTCAATTTTCCAATGTGGGATGGATGCTAGGAAACAACATACTTCTCGTACCTTGCTTGGGGATGAAGCCAATCAACATCTCTTTGTAATCACATATCTAAAACTGATCTTCACCTTCACGTTTCGCCTATTGAGAATCTGAATTGAATTTAGGAACCATATATCCATAGTACAATGAGAAGTCTAAAATTATTCTTCCAATATGACATGATCCGAGTTGTATTTGATTTCTACAAGGTAAACATGCACTTTAACATGTACATACTACAGTCCTCTCAATATGGAGGGACTATTATTGGTTGGAAAAACAACCACCTCCCTCTTCACATTATCTTTCAAGCTTTGTGCATAATCAAAGAAAGAGAGTAGGTGAGTGACGTTCTTCACTCACAACGAGTTTGGTTGTGTTGGTTCCTCACACCATCTCACTTGAATAATAATTTTAAGATGTAGGATGGGCTTTCAACATGAACAGTTTACGAGGTTGGAACAAAATGTCAACAAATTTGGAGCTTCAACTATCTCTCTCTTTGATAATACATGATCGAGATTGATATATACAACCTAATTGAGCAATTTTGAGTCTCAATCTTCAAGCTGAGATACATTTATAAGTACTTGCTTCCAATTGTTTCTCTTAAATTTGTCAATTTGTAAATTGAAGGAAGGTGGGTGTTATTAATTATTGCTTTAATTAGTTGTGATTTTGATTATGATGATTTTGTTGGAAAAGTTTATGTATGATGCTTCCTTTAACTATTAATTTTAATAATATCTATAATGTATGTTTTGTACATTTATACAAAAAGTGGGTTGCAATGTTCCCCAGATATAGTCCTTCAGTTATAACGGAATTCGTGTTATAGATACCTTGGGAAAATTTTAACCTGCCCACCAGAAGGTTGGCAAGAGTTTCAGGAAGGGTTCCTAAGATTATGTGTCGTCGTTTCTCCTTTATCTTCTAAGGACTTCGGGACGAAGTCCATTGTTAAGAGGGGGTGTATGTAGTGCCCACTCTAGTCTCCTGACCCTGATACGACATTATCTTAGACACTCTATTCTTCGAGGACCTCAGATTGAGGATCTGGACCCATGACACGATTATTAGCGATTGAGATATTCATGTTTGTGATGTTATGAATGCTTTCCATTGATATTATGGTAGCATGAATGGTTATGTATCTTATCTATCAGTATTCTGGTGATTGCAATATTAAATAGTTAAGTTGGTCTCTATTTGAAATTATGACGAGGGTAGTAAAGAATATGTATGCGCTCTACTAAAATCATAATGAGGATAAATTTTATGGATAGGTATATTTCTACGATGTTACGATGTTGATAGCTTAATGAATATGTATGTCTCCATTGATGATTATTGATGATAGCCATGAGGGATGTGTCCCCTATGTTACCTACTTCCTTTAGTTCAGACTTACAATGGACAATGATGTGAATGATCAGGAATTGTTAATGATGCTATTATGATAATTGACTAACATTGAGAAACCGTGTTACTGATGATTATTGAGTATGGCAGGGAACCATCAGAGGCACTCGCATATGACGAGTTGATGACACCTGGTTTGACGAAAATTCATATTATTTCATCTTTGAAAGTCTAAGTCGATCTTAGAATCTGCCATATATGTTTAACTATATTCTGATGATATATTAATGGTTGCAGGCACAGATTAGTTGCTTGACCAAATGACTCACATATGGGTGATGGGGTTGTACAAGTGGATGGAACTACATGGGAGGGGTGGGACAGAGTCCCTGATCCCACCCACTAGCACTCCCGCCGTGACTTGGGCTGGAAGGGTTGAAGCACCTTCGCCTTGAAGATCACAATGCCATGAGGGCAGGTTCCAAAGTTGGATCGCTCATGAGGACTTTACCGGGGGGCGCGCATCAAGGCGGATTCCTTGATCCCCGACACCATTAGTCTCACTATAGCAGGCAACATAAGAGATGATAGTGGTCTATGACGTTGCACTATATTTTCCCCTCGTAATCACTGGATGCTTGAAGGGCAAGAGGTGTGGCACCCTTGGAACTTCAGGGGAATTTCTTGAAGGGCACGACCAACTTGGCACCCTTGGCATCACAAATAAACTATTAGGTGTGGCACCCTTGGAACTTCTAGGGAAATTCTTGAAGGGCACAACCAAACTGGCACCCTTGACATCACAAATAAACTATTAGGTGTGGCACCCTTGGAACTTCTAGGGAAATTCTTGAAGGGCACAACCAAACTGGCACCCTTGACATCACAAATAAACTATTAGGTGTGGCACCCTTGGAACTTCTAGGGAAGTTCTTGAAGGGCACAACCAAACTGGCACCCTTGACATCGCAAATAAACTATTAGGTGTGGCACCCTTGGAACTTCTAGGGAAGTTCATGAAGGGCACAACCAAACTTGGCATCCTTGGAATCATTAAAAATAAATAATAATAAATAAATATAAGCAAGGAATGAAAACTAGGTAAATTTACATCAAGGATAAATGATGATTAGAAACCAATGTAATTAAATCAAAAATAAAACTTGGAATAAGGAGGATCATAGGAAGAATTAAAATAGAGTACCTTAAAAACTCTACCCTTCCCATTTTGGAAAATACTAGGAAGAGTATGTGGTTTAATTAGGAAAAAGGGGAAAGACAAACATAATGGTAAGGATAAAAATTAATCCTAAACTAATTTAAACCTAATTAAGAAAAGGGGAAGGTGAATTAAAATGAGAATAATAAATTAAATTTAGAGAAATGTAGAGAAGCTCCATGTGTCAACAACCAACATAAGAATATCCATCTAGGAGATAACCTGAGTTAAATTAGGGAGTAGATTGGGGATAAAATCTTGACTCATTAATTGACTTCAAGTAATGAACACAAATTAAGGAATAAAAGGGGGAAATAAAGAGACAACTAGGAGAAGAAATAGGAACCTTGTTGAGGTGAGGAAAATATTAGTTTTAAATAAAAATTTAAGTAAATAATTTTGGGAGACCCTTGATGTGAGAATGACACATGGGTGGGTGAATAATCAAGCTATTGAATTATAAAAAAATAATTAATTATGCATGACATGACAAGTGTCACCTATGAGGACTCCTATAAAAGAAGGGGCAAGCCATGGAAGAAGGGACTTTTTGGGGGGGAACCCTATTGTTGGATGGATGAGATGTTGTGAGAGCAGTGATTACGAAGCTATAGTGAGTTTGGTGTGGTAGAGGATTTAGAGAGGGGACTCTTGAGCCAAGGTGTGCTCTCCTCTACTAGCTAGTGATTGTCTCCATTGTACAACCCCATTGCAGCTCGGGGGTCCGCGGGGAAGAAGAGTACCCAAGGAGTAGGCTGGGAGGTCAACTGGTGAGTCTTCGCATTCGGATCAAGTGCGTCATCATTCACTCGCGGAGGTGACCAACTACAAGGGAATACCAGCAACAGCAGAGCAAGCGGAGTCTCGCCTTCTGGTGAACGGTACATATGTATTTTATTACTATTGATCTCAGTTAAAGGTATGAAAATGTTATGGTATGTTTCCTGAAATGAATGGCAGGAATGTGTGTGCTAAATAAAGTTGAATTTCAATGCGTTTCTTTTCTGGTTGTCATTGCTGTTTCAAAAAAAAAATTAAAAAAAAATATATATATAGTCTAGAGAGTTATGGTCCTTACACCAACAGTCTGACATGACACATTGTTACCCATAAACACAGAACTAACATTTACATTTTATACGAAGTAAACCAATTTCTATGTGGGCACATGTGATGCGAAGCACCAGAGTCTAACAGCCAGCTATCTAAACCCTGAGAGACATTACATTCAGGTGAAGTTTCATCTATCATACATAATTCTTCAGCAGATAAAACTTTTTCTATCATACCTGAATTGACCTGATTCACTTCGTTCTTCGGGTTTTTGGATTCCTTTCGTTTCCAACAGTCCTTTTTCAAGTGTCCAATTTTACCGCAGTTCCAACATTTTTCCTTACCCTTCTTTCCCTTCGATTTCGATCTGGAAGACCCCCTTGGTTTTTCTCCTCTTTCCTTTGAGCATCCTCTAGCAACCATGGCTTCTAATGCAGCTGTTTCAGTGCTGGATTTCCTTCATACTTCTTCAGACATGAGAGCTCCCACGATTGATTCAAACTTCAAAGAATCAGCAGAGCTGAAGCTGATTGAAGTTACGAAGTGATCCCACGATTCAGGCAGAGAACACAACAAGGTTATGGCTTTATCTTCTTCCTGTATTTTGACTTCCATATCTGTTAATTGACATATTAGTGTATTAAAAACATTCAAATGTTCTGCAATGTTTGAACCTTCTTTCATTCGAAGACTGTATAACTGTCTTTTCAGATAAATTATGTTGGTTAAAGACTTTGTCATATAGAGTTTTTCAAGTTTTTCCCACAATCCAGACGTCGTAGTCTCTTCAACAATATTGAAGAGAACTTCATCCGCTAGGCATAACCGGATGGTACTGAGAGCTTGGGCATCCAAGTCCTCCTAGTCTGAAGTAGTCATGGTTGCAGGTTTCTTAGTTGCCCCATCCAATGCCTTGTGCAACCCTTGTTGCACAAGCAGATCCCTAACCTTCAGTTTCCAAAAAGCAAAATTGCTCTTTTCGGTGAATTTCTCCACCTCGAATGTCGCATTCGACATCTTGGCCATTTTGTTCTTCTCCTAGGGTTTCAGTCTTCCAGCTATCCTTTTCTTAAAAAAAAAACTTTGTTTCCCTTTTTCTTAAAAAAAACTTTGTTTCCCTTTCTTAAAAAAACTGAGCCCTTTTTTTTTAAACAAAAAAAATTTACAAATTCCTTTCTTGCAAACCCCTTTGTTATTTTTTTCTTTTAACAAACAAGGAAAAAATCCTTCCTTTTTTTTCTCCAAAAACCACAACTTGACTTGATTTCAATCTTCTATCTTTGTTTAAAAAAAAAATTCTGTTGAAAATAAACAATTCTGGAAACTCTGATCAATACCCAGATTTAGCAGTGACTCAGCTTGCCTTCAATGGCTCTGGCATGCAAGTCCTCATGCAGACTTTGCCTGGTTCTAGCAGGCAGCACGCAGGCACCTCAACCCGACGGCTTCAGCAACGATTCCAGCAGGTCCACGCAGAGCAGAGAACAACTCTTCACGCAGGTCACACGGTTCCTTCACGCAGAAAACGCCCAGCAGGTCCACGCAGATCTCAGGGAGGTCGACGCAGGTCTCAACGCTTCCTTCACGCAGCAAATCCGCAGTTTGATTCAGTTTGATTCCCTCACGCAAGTACAGAAAACCTCACGCAGGTCTACCCTCCTTCACGCAGCAAATCCGAAAAAAACCTCAAGCAGGTCTTCTCAAGTTGCCTTTCACGCCTCGCCGATCTTCACACAGCTAAGAACCAATCGCCTCGCAACAATGAAATGCTTCACGCAGATCTCAGGGAGGTCTTGATTCCTTCTTCACGCAGACAACATCAATTCTTCACGCAGGGTCTTCACACAGCTTCTCACGCGGATAGGCTCTTTCACGGAAAAAAAAAAAACGCCTCACAACTGATACAGCTTCACGCCCAATCGCTCGGCCCTCGGAGCTCTGATACCACTTGTTGTACGAATAACGGAAATAATGAAGAAAAACAAAGAAACTGAACAGAATAACCAAGATAAGAAACTGAATTGGATTGGAATTTGTTATTCAACAATGATTCTCCGGTCATTACATTTCATGGGCATTTGTTAGTTTTATATCATCGACCGTCGTTACATAACTAATATTTTGGGATAAAACTGTCTAGTTACATTTTACCCAAAGTTACTAATTCGTTGCCAAACTAACAAATATGTGGGTTTATATCCTAAGGGTTTTTAAGCTCAGAAAAAAAAAATAAAAAAAATCACAAAAGTTCGAGCACATGACCACTTTGGCTTTAATGTGTCTGTGTTCTTTACCATGATCAAACATAAAGGAGAGGGTCATTGTGCCAACGAACTCATGAGGTGGTTGCACTGGCACGCTGATTTCACTTCGCACTACTTTCTGGCACATATTTTATTTTGATGAGACTCTTGGGTTCTCAAATGTTCCCAAGAAGAACACTAGTCCCCACATTGGAGCCAAATGTCCTAGGGATATTTTGTGATACAAGGCATTCGAACGAGGGTAACTGTATTAAAAAATGTTGTAATTATTCATGATGGAGGTGGTATGCCTGCTCAAATTCGTGGTAAACAGAGATGATGAAATGCGTATATACTGGATGTTTGAAGGACCTGGGCACATATATTTGAGTATACAAAAGTTTGCTTTGAAAACATATAAATCTGAATGATTTCCTTGACATTTTCACCTACAAACAGTCTTGTAGCATGCCTCCTTATATAAACAACAGTTTGAGGGTTGAAAGCGTGATAGAGGGGTCAAATTTAGAAATAAAGGAAGATCCAAGAAGGCCCAAAACAGAGAAATCTGGCAGATTCATACAGCAAAGTTCAAATGGTGGCCTGAAGATTCCTAAGGATACACACACATAGCAGGTGCTTTTGTTGAACTAGGGCATGGAAAGAACCAGAATTGATTTGGAAATTCCATGCCAAATCAGTTTTGTAGTAGCAGAAAAAGGATGCCAACTCATCTGAAGTTTAATCGAAGTCTACAAAAAAGAAGAAACAACAGAATGAAATCATGTTTTGTATGATGCTTTGTCAATTTTGCTCAATGCCTAAAGAAGTGTAAGCAAATTCCCCCTCTTGGCATGCATGAGAAGGAAGAGCAGCAAAATTTTGAATTTATAAAGAAAAATGTATGCTTGTTTATATATTAAGATGGACAAGATTATGAGGATACCCTATCCCCCAATTGTAATAGAAAAGTTGTTCCAAATGTTGTTGTTCAAGTTCAATCCTTAACAAGTGTAGTGTGAAGGAACCGTTCATGTAGAGTGGTTGAATAAGTTTCTTGTGATGTTATATGACAAATGGCATTTCTGTCACACATAAGGCATATACATGAATCGTGCTTTGCTTAGACAATGCTCTGTTAGTCTAGGTTTATGTGGTTTTTGGTGTATGGACAGTCGGTAAGGATAAATATTTTTAGAGTTTGCAAGCAATTCCAATAAAGTGGTGATTGCTAGATGTGTTTTTTGCATAATAGTTGCAGTGTAAATGAACACAAATTATCTACTTTTTTGAATTATATATGATTGAAAAACATGTTGAGTATTAGGAAATAGATAATTGTCTACTTGTTTAACATGAATTTATTGTTATTTTATTTTTCAGGGTTTTGAAGTGTAAAAAATGGTGCAAAAGTGGTGTTTATGCATTGAAGTGTCATGCTTTCCAAATCCAGGTCGAGCAGTTATTAAATTCGTCCTTTACAATATGGAAACAAGTCATTTATTTCATGGAAAGAGAGAAGTGCCTAGAATGACGACAAACAATGAGGCATATTACATTGCCCTTGTTGAAGGGTTAAAAGAGGCAAAACAACATGATGTCAATGATATTGAAGTCTTCACCAAGTCGGAGTTGATATGTAATCAGATGAAAGGCATCTATCAGGTTTGGAAGGACAATTTAAAACCTCTTCATAAGGAAGCAATAAATTGGAGTTGTCAATTTCAACATTTTACCATCAATCTGTCTGCAGATATTGAAAAGATGTCCATTGATATAATGTCCAGAGCATTTTTAAGTACATATGTAGATGTCAAATATGACATAGGATCACCATATACTGCAACAAAAATCATTGATCACCATCAATATAGATCCCCATTGTGCGATATTTTTTTTTCAATCAATTTTAAAGATTTAAGGAAAATATATTACATTTTTTAAATATAATTTTCTTTATTAAAAGAAACATAGAAATAAGATATATTTTCCATAAATTGGACTTTATTTATTTAATTTTTAATAATAAATTAATCGTCAAATATTTTTGTAAGTTAGACAATTAAATAACATAGGTAACTATATTCTTTTTAAATGAATTAATATCAAATTGGGATATAAAATATAACAATTTATAGGTTTGGTATTTATTGATAATGAATTGATCTATATTTTTTTCTCAATTGTATGATTCCTTTTAACTTTAGATTATTAGTCCATACCTTGTCGGGACTACAGAAATCACCTCGTGGTTAACAATCCCTAAACTTGGATTACTTTGCTGAGTTTTGTAATTTTAACCAAAGTTTCCAGAAAAATGTTGAATATTTGCATTTTCATGTAAATTAAAAAATATTTTTCTTGCTTTTGAAAATCTTATTTCTAATTTCCCATTGGTTGAAGGAGCCTTGATGTGACATAATTCCCTTTGTGGAGAGTGATTTAATCTCATTATTTGTTAGCGCATGACAAGTAATTTTAAAATGAAAAAAATACTATTTTCTTAAATGGGCATTCCATTGGTGAGTGCTCTAACACTAACACTAACATTGTTAGCTTGATAGTGACACTGATATTGTTAGGCTAGCATTGTTAGTCCTATGTCCAGGTCCTTTACGTAAGCAAGGGGTGGGGTGTGTGGTATCTGCAGTCGTGGTCATCTATGTGAGAGAATATGTGTGTAGAGGGAATGTGCGTGTGGAGCAAGAATTAAAACATTTTCTCGCAAATATGAAATTATTTTAATTGTGAGCAGAAACTTAAATTTTCGCTTTAAAATTTTACAACTTTAGCTATGTGGAACAATAGGTGTATGTAGTTAGGGATATGTGTGGAGTAAACGATATGTAGAACAAGGGGTATGTGTGGGAGAATGGGTGCACAGAGGCAATGTGTATGTGGAACAAGAACATAGACTTTTTTCCACACACATAAAATTATTTTAACGTTAAGAAAACGCTTTAAAATAAAAAACTACACAAATAATTGAGAAGTCAAAAGTTGTCCACAGGGTCTTGGATAGATGGTGATCGGGTGCTTTGTTAAGGCACTCCTTGATGTGAAGTCATTGGTTCAATTCCCCGCCCCAATTTGGGTGATATATTGAACATGATGAAGATGTAGTCCTGCCAAGATTACAAAAAAAAATGAGAAATCAAAAGTTGTTGTAACAGTTAACATATTTTTTCATTCTAAACTTGTACACATTCAGCTATGCAAAACGACTGGTGTATGGAACTAGTGATGTGTGCAGAGTGAAGTATTTTTGGAATAGGGGGGTATGTGCGAGAGAATGGGTGTGTTAAGGGAGTGCATGTGCGGAACAAGAATAAAAACTTTTTTCCTTTTACATGAAACTATTTTAATTTTAAGAAAACAAATTTAAGATAAAAAAAACTACACAAATAAATGAGAAATCAAAAGTTATTGCAACCATTAACATATTTTTTCATTTTAAATTTTTACACATTCTGTTATGCGGAACAACAAGTGTATGCAGTCGGTGATGTGTGCAGAGTAAAGGATATGCAGACAAGGAGGTAAGAGCAAGAGAACAGGTGTGCAGAGGGAATGCACGTGTAGAACAAGAACAAAAAATGTTTTCCACACACAAGAAATTATGTTAACTTTATGTAGAAACTTTAAAATAAAAAACTATACAAATAATTGGGAAATCAAAAGCTATTGCAATAGTTAACATATTTTTCCATTTTAAACTTTTACACATTAAGCTATGCAAAATAATAAGTGCATAGAGCTAGGGATGTGTGTGAAGCAAAGGATGTGCAGAACGAGAGGTATGTGCGGGAGAACGAGTATGTAGAGCGAATGCATGTGTGGAACAAAAAAATAAACTTTTTTTTCCACACACATGAAATTATTATGCAGAAACTATAAAATAGAAAACTACACAAATAATTGAGAAATCAAAAGCTACTGCAATAGTTAGCATATTTTTCGATTTTAAAATTTTACACATTAAGCTATGTAGAATAATAAGTGCATGGAGCCAGGGATGTGTGTGAAGAAAACAATGTGCAAAACAAGAGGTATGTGCGAGAGAACAAGTATGTAGAGGGAATGCGGATGTGGAAGAAAAACATTAAAAAAAAAATTCTACACACATGAAATTATTATACAGAAACTCTAAAATAGAAAACTACACAAATAATTGAGAAATCAAAAGCTATTGTAACAGTTAATATATTTTTCCATTTTAAACTTTTAGATAATCAACTATGCGAAACAATAGGCGTATGGAGCCCGTGATGTGTGTGGAGTAAAGCATATGTAGAACAAGAGGTATGTGCAAGAGAACAAGTGTGCAAAGGGAATGTGTGTGCGGAAAAAGAACATAAATTGTTTCAGCACACATGAAACTATTTTAACTTTATGCAAAAACTTTAAAATAAAATAAAATATAAATATAAATAAAAAATAAAAAACTGCACAAATAATTGGAAAATCAAAAGTTGTTGTAACAGTTAACATATTTTGTATTTTAAACTTTTACACATTCAACTATGCAAAATAACAAGTGTATGGGGTTGGGGATGTGTGTGGAGTAAAGGATGTGCAAAACAGGGGGTATGTGCAGGAGAACGGGTGTGAAGAGGATATGTGTATGCAAAGCAAGAACATAAATTGTTTCCTGCACACATAAAATTATTTTAACTTTAGGCAAAAACTTTAAAATTAAAAAACTGCACATATAATTGAGAAATCAAAAGTTGTTGTAGTAGTTAATATATTTTTACATTTTAAAGTTTTACACATTCAACTATGTGAAACAACAAGTGTGTGGAGTCAGTGATGTGTGCAGAATAAATGATGCACAAAACAAGGGGTATGTGCGGGAGAACTAGTGCGTAGATGGAGTACATGTGCAGAGAAAGAACATCAACATTTTCCCGCATACATGAAATTATTTTAACTTTAAGCAAGAACTTTGGATCATGGGCGCTCATGGCTACTCAACAATGGTTGTTAAAATAATTAATGATTGCCTTTGCTAAGGACTATAGTAATTGTCTCGTGGTCAATAGTCCCTTGACTATGGATTACTTTGCCAAGCTTTTGTGACTTTTTTCTTTTTAGAATGAAATTAGTTGAAAATTTGACCCATGATATTTTAATGATCTATAGTGGACTGGAATTATATTGGTATACAATGTTGTAGGATTTCATTGTATGTTTCGTTTGAAATACATATAGATGCTAGTGGCAAAAAATATGAGTGGATGGTATCTAGAAGGCATGAGACTTTTAACACTGGGAGGAAAGTATAATTGTGATCGTTATACATGTTAGTTAGTATCCAATATATATCATGATAACATATTATGAAAATAATATATCATGAAAAATAACATATCATGAATAACATATTGTCAATAGTTAGTATCTAAAACATATCATGAAATTTTAAAAGGTAATGTGATGATTCTAACCATTAATTTTATTTATTTTGTTTGTAGGAGAATTGGTCAAGTGTTCAAAATAAGATATCATGAATAACATATCATCATTAGTTAGTATGTAATACATATCTTGAAATTTTAAAAGGTAATGTGACAATTGTAACCACTAGTTCTAGTTATTTTTGTTTGTAGGTGGATTGTCATATGTTTATCATGCAGTATTTAGCATGCACATTGCTAACACATGTTCGAATACTTTTTGGGGGAGCTCATTACAAAAATATTTTGTTCATATTACTTTCCTAGGTGATCGTTTTTCTACTTGCATCACGTCAATGATTTATTCTCTGGGTTATACGATGGTCGTTCTAGTGGTTGCATGACGTGAGGGACTTTCTCTTGAAGTTATTTGGTTGTGTATTGCACAATTTATTTGCAGTGTGAAAAAGAAGCTCAATTCGAATACAAGCGCAAAAAGTGTAGCATCTTTGTTAGGTAGGCGACGTGTCCTTCTTTCTGTATGCAAGTGCTTAAAGTGTTCACACAATATACGTTACAACTATGTAGCAATGAGGTATGAAGCTCAAAATATGGATAATATGCGAGTACTTAAAACATTTATACGATATACGTTATCACTGTGTAGTAGTTAGGTCTAAGGATGAGAATGTGGATATTGAACTGGCCAATTTGTAATGTCGTGTCAGTGAGCTAATTGTATTGGAAATTGTTTTCGTATTATGATTTTAGAACTTTTTCTATGAGATGCTAATTGATTTGAGAGACATAAATTACTTTCTTTTTTTTTTTGGGGGGGGGGTGGGGGGCGCCTTGTTACAAAAGATGTCCTTGGAAATTATTTCCTGGGTCGCTTCTTTGCTAAATGTTTGAGGTGAACAATTTCGTGTTAAATATGAAGAGGATTGAAATAACGTAAATATAAATCTTCATTCATGTGAACACTTTGTTAAAACAAATCTACATTAATCACATAGAAAAGAAAACATTGAATTGTCTCAACTTTGCCTATAATCATAATTCAACCATAACTTGGTCCATCATCATTTTTCTATAGATATTGCAACCATCTTATTATTTTTAAATGAAGTGATATCTATATCCTATCTTGAAGTGTAGGTATCTATATAAATTGTTGGAAAACATTAAACATAACATAAATGAGATATAATAATAACAAGTTAATTTTAAAGCTACGGCTAAATTATATATTAAATTGGTGTACGGAACTCTTGTTATTCAACCATAACTTTCTCCACCATCTTCAAAGAGATCACAACTACCTTATTGTTTCCAAATTAAAGTGAGATTAGTATCCTATCTTAAAGAGTAGGAATCTATGTAAATGGTTGGAAAACTCTAAACATAACATAAATCATAACATAAATGCATAATAATAAGAATAATCTAATGTTAAGGTTATGGCCTAAGTTAAATATTAAATTGGTGTATGAGACTCCTTGTTTATTTGTGTTGGACACCTAATTCGTTGAGGGTTTGTGTGGTGGAATGTGAACAACCACTGGAGTCAAAGAAACCTTGGAATATGAAACCAACGGTCATAAGGATGTACTATAAATATATATCTTTGTGAATAATAAAACATTCAACATTCTATCTTATTGGTTTGTCCATTCCATGTGTGTGTTTAACATGGTATCAGAGTGGGTGTTCTCCTACCCTGCTCAAGTGTGAGCCACTTGTTTTTGTGGCCTTTGTAAACCTATGTTCCCCTCATTACGGGTTATGTGCTTTTCTAAACATTTGTGAGAACAAAAATAACATCTCTGAGCTCTACCATTCCTCTATCATGGGCATACATATCCCTTCTTTGTCCTCTGAAGTGTTGTCCTTTATTCATCTACGAATATTGGAGCATGAGTTATGTGTGTTGGAAGGCGACGTTGATTACTACATTTTCGTTTTGAAGAGTTGAAGGCTGAAGGAGAACATTATTTCTTTATTCTTTGTGTACACTAGTTGGAGCCTTTATACTAAGAATTTAAACATGCCTTGACTCCTTGAAGTTCGTGCGTTGAACACTTAGTATGCAGTGCATGCATTTTTAATAAAGAGTCTGTGTTTTATTTGATTATGTAGCTATTTTAATCCGCGAGTATTTTGGATTTTGCATTGAGAAAAATCGCGAGTTGTTTCATTGCTCTTCTTTTTTTTTCCTTTTTTTTATATTAAAGCATTAGAATGGAGCCCTAGTCTGTGGGTAACTTTTGGATTGAAAATCAAATTGCGTTGAACGCCATAAGAAATTGGTTGAGTCCTAGAAATTGGTTGGATAAAACTCTAGTATGTGTGTTGAATTGATTTCATATACGCTGGTCATTCTATTTATTAAGAACCGTCTTTGCTACTCTGCGTTGGCTATGGTAGCGTTGGCGATGGTTTGATTGCATATATTTCCAGCGTTGATATATATTGAATGTGTTATATATGCATTGTTGAATTGAGCATCCTATGTGGAAACATTGATCGACGTTGAGTGCAGACATTGAGAGGTTGGCAAAAGACAACATCCACAAAAGAACCAACTCCACCTCCAACTCATTTGGAACACCACCTCTCTAAAACTAAAAGTTGGTATTGCTGAAAGTTGAAGGCAAGTTGACCACGAGATTTGAACATGGGTGGGATGAATAACATTTTTTCAGTCGTACTCTTGGTTGGTTCATGTGTTGACGTTGAACTTGAATACTAAGCTGCTTCGTTCATGGGACGACATCCACATTAATTTATGGCCAAAACTGAGCGTGGAATCATTGAGAATAGAGACAGACTTTTCTCAAACATCTCAGGGGATGTCCCTAGAGTCGACGTACAACTAGTTGTTTCGCGAGTATTTGGAGTATCAAATCTCATCTATGGTCAAACACTAATGTCAGAGAAGTAGACATTGATTTAACAACCAAAACTTTAATTCTTCCCAGCATCATAGTGGCATTCTATGGTGTGGATTAATATGGTTTGTTGTTCTTTTTATATTATTCATGCACATTGATTTTTACCGTGTAACAGAATTGTTTGTGGTACGTATAAATGCCACTGCATTTTTGCAAAAAGAAACAATGTTTTCCCTACAGTTATTGTATTTAACAATATTGAAATTTAGGGCATTGTGGTGATTGTTATGATATGTTTTTTTTACAAGAACGGTTATAGGATTTCATTAACTGTTTGGCTAAAGGCCACACATTCGGTTACAAAGGAAGAAGCAATTTTCAGCATGTCTTTCTATCAAGTGGGAAATGGCTCTTGCTCTTATCAACTTCCTCTTTTTACAATTGTTAAAGTACTCTTTTGCTGCTAATTGTCCAAGCTGAAATATACAAACGAACTGATGTAAAAGAAAGCAGTAAAACATGGCTCTTTACGGGATGGGTGCCCACAGAATTTCCTTATTTTTAAGAATAGTTCCAGCCTCTAAGTGTACTGCCTTGTTTGCCTCAATGTTTGCTGCTTTATTATTTGATCTCAGTGCATGGAAATAATTCAGGTGTAGGGACTTTGACATGTTTTTGATCCTTGTAATTAACCTTGCTCGCTGCAGATCTGCTGGGTTGGAGTTGGTCGCCACTGCTCTTATGGTTACTTGGGAGTCTCCAAAGACATTTGCTTCCTGAATTCCCAACTCTTTGAGGAAGCTTACACCTTGTAAGAGAGCCAACACCTTGGCTTGGATGCTAGATGAATGGCCTAGTCCCCAAGCGAAATTGTGTGGAATTGTGTTGTCTCGCATAATAATGTGTCCTCCAGCATCGACCTTTCCTGGATTCCCTTTTGCTACCCCATCAAAGAATACGGAGGGGATTAGTTGATTGGACAGCCATTCCTGAAAATCTTCTTCCTTTTTCCTAATTTTCCAGTCTTCTAGAGTTGGAGGAGAGTTTCTTGACTTGTGAAAATTAAACTTAAGGATAGCTCCCAGGTCTCTGTCTTGCTGGCTGAGATTTGAGTCGTCTCCTTTGTCTTCCAGCCACTCGATTATCTGGCATTTCACTGAGTTGGCTACTATTCTATGATCTTGATCCTTGCTCCAGAATATCCTCTTATTCCTTTCCAACCACACCTGCCAACAGATGAATTTTGGCAATGCACTCCAAGTTGTCCTGATCGTTTTGTTTTTTGGTTGTGTGCCTGGATATCTGGCCATCCAGCCTGCGAACAAATCTTGAATAGGAGTAGGAAAAATGAAATCATAATTCCAAGGATCTCAACAGCTCCTACCAAATAGCTATTGTAAATTTGCATTCAATCATGAGATGGAAGGCAGTTTCTGAGTTTGCCTTGCAAAGAATGCATCTGGAAGGCCCATTGAAGCCTCTTTTCTGGAGTCTGTCCTCAGTGAGAATTTTTTGGTGACAGAGAATCCAACAAAAATGATCAATTTTGGGAATTGAGGGGAAATTCCATATGCCTACCCAAGGGGCAGGGTTGGGAGGAAAGTGGGGTCGCTCAAGACATTTAGAGTATCCATGCGAGATTGTATAACATGCTCGATTTTTCCCCCAGCCTCTCACGTCCAGCCTGCGTGCGTGGATAGGGGCTATCCCATGCAAAAGAATTCTGAGCGATGCCAACTCAGGTTGCAAGGCGATGGGCACAGGGAGGTGTTTCCAACCTACCCAGGTATCCTCTGTCCACAGCAATATGTCCCACAGAGTGTGGACGTTTGCTGCAGCAAGCCAATTTTTTAACTCTGTAAAATTTCCCAATTCTTCCAATGGAGGTTGATCCAGGATTCTGTCACTCCACAACTGAATTTGTTTGCCATTTCCAGGAATCCAGTGAGAGTAATTTTTTATCATCGGACCAATTCTGTTAATGAACGTGCTGAAGTGAGTTCTGAGAATGTTTTTAGACTAGTCCAAACATCTGAGCCTCATTGCTCTGAAGTATTTTTTCCACAATGCAATCTGTGCCCAATTTGGATTAGGAGCAATGATTTTCCAAATTAATTTGGCACCCATGGCTAGATTTTGAGCTCTGAGATCTTTAAAATTCAATCCCCCTTCAAAAATTGGTTTAGTGACTGTTTCCCAATTGATTAGGGAAAATCTCTTATCATTTTGTTTGCCTCCTTTCCAGAAGAATTGCCTGATTAATTCCTCCATCTTTTTGATGATTCCCACAGGTGCCAGGAGGATAGAGAATTTGAAAATCGGAAGACTACTGAGGACTGCCTTGATGAGCACGTTTTTCCGGCGATGTTGAGCCAAGAGGATCCCCAGGCTTGCATCTTTGCTTTAAATTTGTCTAGCTGAGGAGACCAGTCTTTGCTTGATGCCTTCTTATTAAATATTGGCAAACCAAGATATTTGAATGAGGACCAAGTAGAGGAGGCTGCAAAACCAAGGCATCTGGCTATGGAGTTTGCAGTAGAATCAGGAATGTTCCAATAGTATATTTGACATTTACCCTTGTTTAACACGTTACCTAAGATCTTACAGAAGTCGTCCAGAATTGCTTTGAATTTAATATTTGAATGCGGTGAGCAGCTCTCAGCAGTAGGGTATCATCGGCAAAGAGGGCATGATTGATGCGTTTCACCCCTCTTGCAATGCACAATCCAACAATGTCTTGTTCTTGCTGCTTTTTATTCAGATAGAAACTGAGAACAGAAGCTTGAATGACGAATAGGAGAGGTGAGAGAGGGCACCCCTACCTCAGCCCTCTAGAGGCTTTGAAGAATTTAACGGCCCTTCCATTCACCAGGGGGGAAATCCAAGGCTCCGATATGCAAGCTTTTATCCACTTTATGAGGCTTTGCCCGAATCCCAATTTATACATTACATCAAACAAAAACCTATGTCTAACATGGTCAAAGGCATTAGCTAGGTCTAATTTAATAACCATATCTTTTTCCTTTCGGTGTTGGCTGGAATGGATTGCCTCTTGCACCAGCACGAAGTTGTCCACCAGTTGCCTGCCCTGAATGAATCCCCCTTGATTGTCTGGGATGATTTTAGGGATAAATCTTTTCAAGTTGTTTGCTATCACTTTGGTGATCACTTTATACCCAATATTACATAGTGAAATTGGACGAAATCTGTTGAAAGAGTTTGCACCTTTTTCCTTGGGGATGAGGGCGAGAAATGCCGAATTTGTGCAGCCCCCAATCTTCTGACAGTCCTGGGATTTCTGAATCATTTTGAGGAATTCCTTCTCAATAATCTGCCAACAGGTTTGTAAAAATCTCGATGTGAAACCGTTCGGTCCCGGGGCTTTATCGGGATCCATAGCGAAGAGGGCCTCCTTGGTTTCCTTGTGTGTGATTTTGCTTTCTAGAACCTAATTCATCTTGGAGGTGATGAGTTTAGGGACAGTGTCCAGGAGTCTATCATTTTGCTCAGCTCGTATTTCTTCCTTGTACAACTTCTCAAAATGCTCTGAAGCTGCCTTTTTTATGCTTGCAAAGTCTTTCAGAACGTTGTCTTCTTCTTTTATTTCAGTGATGGAGTTGTCCTTTCCTAGCTTGTGCTTGTTTGTGAAAGAAAGAGGAGTTTTTGTTGCCAGATTTGAGCCAAAGACTTCTAGACTTGATCCTCCAGTACTCCTCTTCTGCCAGGCATGCCTTATGGAAGTTTTGCTGAAGCTTGGCCTCCTTTTCCAATTCCTCTTTGGTGATTTCAGCCATTTCAAGATGAAGATGCTGGTTTTCTAGTTCTATTTGAGATTTTTTCCTTTCCGCAGCTGGGTTGGGCAGGGTCTTGGCCCAATTTTTTAGCATGGCTTTAACTCTTCTGAGTTTTTCCTCCCACACAAAGAAGGCAGAACCCTTGACTGGGTCTTTCCAACAATCTCTAACCTTATCCATAAAGTCTGCCTCTTTGATCCAGAGAGAGTTGAACCTGAATGGAATAGGCCTCAGGTCCTTGGGGGTCAGCAGTTCCAAGCTAATAGGCTTGTGATCTGATATGTTGTTGTGAAGGATGTGCGATCTAGCTTCTAATCCTAGAAGCAGGAAGGAACTTTGCACCAAAAATCTGTCCAGTCTTGCAGCTATGTGTCCCGGGCCAACCCTCTTGTTTGACCACGTGTACTTGCCAGCAATTGACTTAATGTCTATCAGATCCCAATCCTGCATGAGATCTTCCACTGATTCTCTTGTCAGATCTCTAACAATACTGCCTCCTCTTTTTTCTGACGAGAGGAGGGTGAGATTGAGGTCTCCAGCTATGATAATGTTTTCCAAATTTTCCAGATCTGCCAAGTTTTTGATGGAGTCCCAGCATATTTTCTTTTCACCTGCATTGTTAGGAGCATATACATTGACCAGACTAATAATTTCCTTAGATTCTAAGTGCTACAATTTTAACAAAATCCAATGAGTGTTCAGGGACTTAGAGATTAGAGAACTTATTTGGATTCCAGAGCGATCCAAGTCCTCCCGATGCTCCCCGGGCAAAGGTTGCATGCGCTCCGCTTTTTTTCCAAAACTTTCTGCTTGCTTAGAGGAATGCTACATCCTCTAGCTTAGTCTCCTGGATGAGAAGAATGTCTGGGGCTTCCAATCTTATTAGACTATTCATTGCTTCTTCCTTGGCTTTGGAGCCCATTCCCCTACAATTCCAGGAGACTATATTCATCATTTACTTTTGCTGTGGTGAGCTCCTTTGGAGCTCTGGGTTTGGATCCTGTTCGTCTTCGGGGTTTTTGCTAGGAGTTTCTCTAGCATTGGCTGGCTGCCTTGAAGTTTGTCTTTGTATGTTTATTGATCTCTTTTTTCCTTTGTTGACATTTGACCTCTTGCATATCTTCTGGGGGTAGACTGTGAATCCCCTATTTCCCCTTCTTCCTCCAATCCCTCGGACTCTTGGGTTTCCTCCTCCTCTTCTGACATCTTCCCTTTTGATTCCTCTAGTACGCTTTTAGATTTAGGTGGAGAGACTTCTTTCAGAATTTCTGTCTCCTGCGTATTCAAGATTTCAGATCCAAGAATCTAAAATTTGTTCCCTTAGCTTTCCATGGGAGGATGCTGAGCAGGGCCCATTTGGGGGGCTCTCGCATTAACATTTTCAGTCTTCCTGAAAGAAGTTTTGGGTCTTTTTGCAGGATTCCATCCTTCTTCCTTCCCTTTTTCCTCTACCCCTTTGGATGGGCAATCTCTAGCGAAGTGCGTGTAGACTTGACACTTCCGACATTTGAACGGCAGTTGTTCATAGTCCAATTTCTGAACATGCATCCAAGGACCTACCCTTATTTTGAAGGCTTCTGGTAATCCGACCTCCAGATCTACGTCCACACAAATTCTGGCGCAGTCGTACTGATCCTTGCTGTTGGCCTTGTCTATGAATTTCCCAAGAGTGTTTCCGATGTGTTTCAGAGAGTCCCAGTTCCAACAGTGAACCGGGAGATTGGGGAGCCTTACCCAGACCGGGACCACAGAAGGCACATCCACCGCCTGATCGAAGTCTGTCGTCCATTTATTTAGATACAACCCTTGAGGACCCATGAAGTAGGGGCCATTTCTAAAAATGAGATCCTTGTCCTCTTTTTCTGAGAATTCAAATAGGAAGTATCCTCTTCCTAGGAAGTAAGATGTTACATTGTTCTTGATCAGCGGAGCCCAGTTTCTAGCAACCCAGTTCTCTGTTGATTTCGGGGAGGGCCGGAGACCTGTAAACTGACCGACCAGAGCACGATCCGCTAGAGATAAAGCTACTTGAATTGGGCCTTCAGGAGGAAGTGCGATTTCGGGGATGTCTTCTAGCCTTTTCACGAACTTGGCAGCTTCCACAGCTTTCTTCTTCGGTAGAGTGGCCAGCAAGGATCTGAAGGCCTCAGCGGCGGAAGGCAGAGAAGGGGAGGAAGAACCCTGAGGGGGAGCCGGTTCCTCCATGCTGAGCCAGCAGGTCAAACCCTAGCCGATCGCAGCCAGAAGCTAGGGCCTTCGGCGAACAAACCCTAGCCGATCGCAGTCAAAAGCTAGAGCCCTCGGCGGACCCTCTCGCAGGGATCAGAGTGTGTAGGAGCGGGCGCGCGCGCAGTCTTCAAGTTCCGCGGGTTGCAGATCTCGCTCGTTGCAGGGCTGAGCGAGCGCGCGCAACAGATTGGTGAAATAGTTTTAATGTTATTAATTTTACTAAATCATCGATTGCTATGATATGTTAAACCATTGGAGAAAATTGTATTTTCACATAAGTTTTTTGAGATTAATAGTGGGTATTGTGCATCATAATTGCTTTGACTAGTTGGCCTCTTGGTGCACATGAAATTGCAAAAGCACTTGAGGAGCTAGGAGTTGGTTGGAGCATCTTTCATTTACTTGACGTGGAGAAAATGACTAATGGAGTATTAGAGCTACTGAATTCTCTGATACATTCTACCGTTGATGCTACAATCACAATTAGAAAAATCCATCATCGTGAATGATGAGCCTTAGTATTGCAACAAGATTGTTGCAACTGTTGGGTCCCTATAATACTAGTGATTACCCCATTACTATTGTAGTTATACCCCTTATTTATATTTTTGTGCCCCTATTACCCCCATATTGTTATTTTTGTGCCCCATAGAATCCCTCTATTGTTATTTTTGTGGCTTTATATTATTATTGTTAGGTCGGCTGGATTATATTGTGACTCCTTAGACTCCTATATATAGAAAGGAGGTTTTGTCATTTGTATCATCCAAGAATTGTTCATTTATGTAATGTAAAGGAGGTTGCCCCCTCGAAGAGGCTGAATTCTAAGGCGTGGATCTATCTTTTCTATCTTTTCTTGAGCTGGTTTCATAACATTTGGTATCAGAGCTTTGGATTCTAGGGTTTCGCTGCTCCAAACAGGTCATCGTGGAATTTTCGCTATAACTTTTTTTCTGTGACGTTTCAGAAGTCGCAAAAAAAACCCATTTGAGAAGAATTGGCGCTGAACCTTGGGTCCGAATTTCAGAGCTTTTCGCGCAATATTTTCGGAGATATGATCTGAGGAAGTTGGTCTTTTTGCAGACTCCTGAATTACATTCAAAACAGGTGACCTGGGGAAAATCGTCATAACTTTCTCTCTGAGGATCGGATTGAAATTTCGTAAAAAGGTACAGAAAGAGGACGGACTGTAGTTTCTTGTATGTGTGTTTTAGATTCAAAGGTTGAAACAGTGACTCGTGGCACGTCGTACAAGTTCGCTCTACTGAACCAGTCTAAAAGCAAGTCACTGTGGGAGATTTCACATAACTCTTCCTTGGAGAATCCAATTTGGCTCAGACTTGTGGCATTGGAAAGAGGACACAGAAGGCTACTACAGGTAGCAATTTCAGAACTGGATGATTCGAAATTACAGAGATACATCAGATTCAATATCAGGCTTCTATAAAGTGAAAAAAGGTGTGTAGTTTTTTTTTTAAATTTTTGTGTAAGCTTGGTTTAACGGAATTCAAAGGGCATAGTAAAGCATTATTATCGGTAACTGATGCCCCGAGGAAAGAAAATGCAAACACCTAGTAAGGAACCTGAAAGCTCTAGCATGACTCATGAAGAAGAGGAAGAAATGCTACATGATATATCAAAATTACAAGAACAAGTGCAACAAATGTCACGCTCACAAAAGCTAACAGAAGCTAAGATAAGTGGCGTGGAATCTAAGATAAATGGAATGGAAGCTAAGATGGATGATTCGAAGACAGATTTGAAGAGAGACATGGCAGATTTGAAGATAGATTTGAAGACAGATATGGAAGAATTGAAGAAGTTGCTACAAGAAAGTGTCACTAATGGTGAAAAGGTAGTAAAGGAAACTCATGATGAGAACAAAAGAAATGTTAATCATGATACCATAGACGCTAATGTTGGATCGAAGACTCACCATGTTCCAAAAATCGATATGAGGAAGTTTGATGGCAAGGATCCCGCCACATGGATATTACAGATGGAGCAATTCTTCGATCTCAATAATGTGCAAAACACACAAAAGGTACGTATGGCAACTTTATATTTGGAACCAAATCAGTTTGTATGGTATCAATGGCTTTGTTCTCGTAAAAATTTATCACTTGGGCAATTTTTACGGAAGAATTGATAGCACATTATGAGGATACAAAAAGCAACACTTTTTTTAGCCAATTGATAAGTCTCAAACAAAAGGGTTCAATAATGGAGCACATTGAGGAGTTCCAAAAATTGAACATAAGGGTAAAAGATATTCCAGAGGAGCATAGGATTGATGTGTTCATAGGGTCTTTAAAGGATAATATCCAACATGATGTGCGCCTTTGGGAACCTGATTCATTAGAGAAGGCATTCAGGTTAGCAAGAAAAATGGAAAGCAAAATTATGGCAACTAGGAAGCATACCATTCACAACTATAAAGACGGAAGTGTTGTTGCCCATAGTCTTCCACAACCTACAAGGTTGACACCACAACAATTGGAAGAAAAAAGAGCAAAAGGGCTTTGTTACAATTGTGATAGCAAATACACAAAAGGTCATAAGTGTGCTGAGAAGAAATTATTCTACATAGATTGTGAAGAGGAAGAAGAAAAGGAGCAAGAAAGGTCAAAAGAAGAGGATATATTCCAGGAACAAAGCCTAGATGAAGAACAAATAAATCCGACCATATCTTGTAATGCATTGGCGGGAATTACCACTCCTCAAACCATCAAGATAGAAGGACAAATCAAGAAGAAAAAGGTAATAGTGTTGATTGATTCAGGAAGCACCCACAATTTTATTCATTGTAGGGTAGCAAAAGAATTGAATTGCTTCCTATATCCAGCACCAGAGTGTCAAGTGATGATTGCAAATGGAGGAACAATAAATTGTTCTGGAAAGTGCCATAATATCAAGCTATCCATGGGAGAATATGTATTGACTAGCCCAATGCTTTCCATTCCAATGGGAGGTGCTGATGTTGTACTAGGAGTCCAATGGCTACAATCCTTGGGTACAATAGCTTTTAATTTTCAAGAACTTTTCATGAAATTTTCTGTGGAAGGAAAGGAAGTTGAATTAAGGGGTATTGCAGGGAAACCAGGAAAGATAATCAGCTCTAATGGCATGACAAAGCTTCTAAAAAAGGAGCAAAGAGGTGTAATTGCACAATTATGTTCGCTAGATGTTTCCACATTGGAATCATCTATTTCTCCAGATCTCCAAAAAGTCCTGGACAATCATTCCAAGGTATTTGAGACTCCCAAAGGTCTCCCACCTATGCGTGATCATGATCATGCTATTCATCTGATTCCAGGAAGTGTTCCTCCAAACATCAGGCCGTACAGATATCCCTATGTCCAAAAAAGTGAAATTGAACGTATGGTTGCAGAAATGCTAGAGGCTGGTATAATTCAACCGAGTCAAAGTTCTTTCTCAGCTCCAGTAGTATTGGTGCACAAGAAGGATGGATCATGGCGCATGTGTCCAGATTATAGGGAGCTCAACAAGCTCACTATTAAAGATAAGTTCCCCATTCCTGTCATTGATGAATTACTGGATGAATTGCATGGATCAATTTACTTCACCAAGTTGGATCTTCGTTCGGGATATCATCAAATCAGAATGAAGATTGAAGACATTCCGAAAACGGCATTTAGAACTCATGAGGGTCATTATGAATTTTTGGTCATGCCTTTTGGCCTTACCAATGCACCTTCAACATTTCAAGGTTTGATGAATTCAATTTTCAAACCATTCCTTAGAAAATTTGTGTTAGTATTTTTTGATGATATACTAATCTACAGCAAGTCTTGGAAGGATCATGTTGAACATGTTGACAGGGTGCTACAACTATTGGAGGAGAAACAATTATATGCAAAAAGATCCAAATGTTTCTTTGGAGTCCAGGAGGTGGAATATTTGGGTCATATTGTATCTCATGAAGGAGTTAAGGTAGACCCTAGCAAAATTAAAGCCATTAAGGAATGGAAAATCCCCACATCCATAAAGCATCTGCGAGGATTTCTTGGGTTGACAGGGTATTATCGCAAGTTTGTTAAGAATTATGGGAGAATAGCAGCACCTCTAACAACATTATTGAAGAAAGATTCATTTTCATGGACTCCGGAAGCAACAAAGGCCTTTGAACATCTTAAAGAGGCAATGTGCCAAGCACCGGTCTTAGCTACACCGGACTTCACAAAAACCTTTATTGTGGAATGTGATGCTTCAGGAAATGGAATTGGTGTTGTTCTAATGCAAGATGAAAGACCCATTGCTTTTGAAAGTCGTCCAATCAAGGGAAAGTTTTTAAGCAAAGCTATTTATGAGAAGGAAATGTTGGCAATACTCCATGCACTTAAGAAATGGCGACCCTACCTAATGGGAAGACACTTCAAGGTAAAAACGGATCATGATAGCCTTAAATACTTTTTAGAACAAAGATTATCCTCTGAAGAGCAACAAAAGTGGGTCACAAAGATGTTGGGTTATGACTTTGAAATCATCTACAAAAAAGGGAAGCAAAATGTGGTGGCAGATGCACTCTCAAGAAAGGATGAGGATGTGGAAGCATTGTTGTGTGCCATTTCTATTATCCAACCAGATTGGATAAACGAAGCAAGGGAGGAATGGAAGAATGACGAAGAAGTGTGGGCACTTATTCGAAAGCTACAACAAGATTCCAGTACTTCTGATACATTTAGCTGGCAAAATGATTCGTTATGGTACAAAGATCGCTTATACCTCTGTAAGAATTCCCAGCTAAAACAAAAGATTCTTATGGAATTGCACACTTCTCCCTTAGGAGGGCACTCAGGATTTTTAAAAACTTACCACAGGGTTAAGAAGGAATTTTTTTGGGATGGCCTTAAATCAGATATTCAAAAGTTTGTGGCGGAATGTTTGGTTTGCCAACAAAATAAAGTTGAAACAATTAAGACACCGGGTCTATTACAACCTTTATCCATTCCAAGCCAACGTTGGGAGGAGGTTTCAATGGATTTTATCACAGGTTTACCCAAGTCTGAGGGAAAGAGTGTCATCATGGTGGTAGTTGACAGACTTACCAAGTATGCACACTTTTGTGCATTATCACATCCATTTAAAGCCAGTACAGTTTCTACTGCATTTATGGAAACAGTTCAAAAGCTACATGGAAACCCAAAGATTATTGTAAGTGACAGAGATCCCATTTTCACTGGAAATTTTTGGACAGAATTATTTTCTTGTCTTGGTACTCAGTTAGCTCATAGCTCATCTTATCATCCTCAATCTGATGGGCAAACTGAGATAGTAAACAAATGTTTGGAAGGATATCTTCGTTGCTTTGTATCTGATAAACAGACACAATGGGTCAAATGGTTGCCTCTGGCTGAATGGTGGTATAACACTTCCTTCCATACAGCAACAAAAATGACCCCATTTATGGCACTTTATGGGTATCAACCACCATCCATCACATCATATTTAAGAGAAAATTCTAAGGTTCAGGCAGTGGAACATCACATCGAACATCAACAACAAGTCCTCCAACTCTTAAAGGATAACCTCGTGTTGGCACAAAATAGAATGAAACAACAGGCAGATCAACATCGCAGTGAAAGAAGTTTTGATGTAGGTGATTGGGTATTCCTACGGCTACAACCATATAAGCAAATGTCCCTAAAGCAAGCTAAGAAGGATAATAAATTATCACCAAAGTATTATGGTCCGTACAAGGTGTTGCAAAAGATTGGTACTATGGCATACAAATTGGAGCTTCCTGCAGCTTCTCGATTGCACCCAGTTTTCCATGTTTCATGTTTAAAGAAGGTTATAGGCGACAAGCTCCCAGTTCAAACAATATTGCCAGAACTTGACGAGGAAGGAAAAATTATATTGGAACCGGAAGCAGTCACAGAAACAAGAACTCGACAGCTACGAAATCGATCAATTTCAGAGTATCTTATCAAGTGGAAGAACTTATCCGCTGAAGATTCCACATGGGAGGATGAGAATTTTATGCAGAAGTATCCAGAACTACTCAAGCGTTGAGGACAACACTTTTTTGAAGGAGAGGGGCATGTTGGGTCCCTATAATACTAGTGATTACCCCATTACTATTGTAGTTATACCCCTTATTTATATTGTTGTGCCCCTATTACCCCCATATTGTTATTTATGTGCCCCATAGAATCCCTCTATTGTTATTTTTGTGGCTTTATATTATTATTGTTAGGTCGGCTGGATTATATTGTGACTCCTTAGACTCCTATATATAGAAAGGAGGTTTTGTCATTTGTATCATCCAAGAATTGTTCATTTATGTAATGTAAAGGAGGTTGCCCCCTCGAAGAGGCTGAATTCTAAGGCGTGGATCTATCTTTTCTATCTTTTCTTGAGCTGGTTTCATAACAGCAACTCCCAAGGCTACCAACTTAAATTATCAACCCAGGGTTCGTACAAACTTAAGAAGTGTCGAAACTATATGTGCAACTTACAATGTGTCCATCTTTCGTTAATCTAATGTAATATAGTGAATATCATGAAATCTAACCTAAACTAATTGTAGAAATAGAAATCAAACACTAGCCTAATTACAGGATGTGAAAGTTGCATTGAAAAGGGAACCTAGTCATAACTTAAAAATAAAGAAAGTAAACTAATATAACATGCATGAAGGAAAGAGAATGTAATCAATCACTTCATTCATAAGAGGTTAGATCCATTGACAGAGTTCATTATATACTTCATGTGGCAATCAAGGAAATCATTATTGTGTTATCCAATTGGTCTTACCCAATCATGGATTTAGAGCTTAGGGATCATTATTTATCTAGACTAAGTCAAATTTGTGGTGGGGATAAAAAATGGTGAAGGAAAGTGATGCTACAGGTTTTCTACAATCGATTGCTACAAGAGGCTTGTAATGATACAGGAGCGAGAATCTTACTAAATTCCCAAGTAAATAAAACTCAAATGGGATGGAAGTTTTTTTTTATTAAGTATGATTTCTTAGGCCTCCATTCCACGTGGAATCACTCCAAAATACCCCTGTTAACATGTGCTTAAAAATAGCAGAAATTTACTGCTCTAAAATCTCGAAATTCAAGAACTAGTGAGCTAGTTAACCTATCAAATGCCTAACCTAATCAAGTAAAAATGTATTGAGGTAATTTTTTTTATTAACTTGAATTATTTTATGACCTAATCCAAGTTGAATCAACTCAAATTAAGCTCATTAACACGTTCTAAAAAATAACAGAAAATTACTACTATTTTGCTACATGGCACTTCCAGAAATTCTAGATTTGTGAACTAGTAAACCAATCCAAGTAGCTCAATGATGAAGATGATTTTTTTCAAAGTTTTTCTAAGGATGAATTATGCTTGTGACTCTATAAATAACCTACAAAATAACTTACTTCAATCAATTAACCCAATCCTACAACAAAAGAAGCTTAGCTTACACTTCCCAGTTCAAAATGTTCATGATTAGCTTACACTTCCCAAGCCCATCATCAAAACTTGGGAAGAGATTATTAACAACAAAAATAGAGCCAGTCTTGGATATGACAAGGATGTGTCCTTTCAGATTTTGGACTATATACCAATCCAATTCAATTTCAGAGTGCTAGATTTCTTTAGGATGGTTCACATACACTTGTTCCAGATTGTGCTCCTCCATAACTACATATTGTTAGATGCCAACATTGTGAGAGAGTTGGTCATGTGAAAAATCATTGTTTTGATCTTCATCCTTGTAAGCATTGTGGTCAACACTCTCATTCTTCAAACATATGCTTCAAAAACAAGCCTCCTACAAGAACAAAGGTTCACCTTGGATGGATCTCTTCTTAGTAATGAGTTTCAACAACTAAAAATATATTTAGATCATACCATAGAATTTGTTCTAGAATATTAAAAATCCTTGCAGTTGAGTTTCCTTCATCTTCTCACCTTGTATCTGATAAGGGGGGAAGCAATGGTCATCTACAAGTTTCAAATATACATCAAGCGAGCTTGAGCCACAACATGAACTTGTTGCTTGAGCCTACATCCATAGGCAACCACACCCAAATTTAGAGTTGTAGCCTTCCTTAAACCACTGTAGGTTGTAGCATTCCTTAGAGTTGGTGGCCTTCCTTAGAGTTGGTGACCTTCCTTAAACTAATTTAGGTTGAGACCTCCCTTTTCAGGCTGAGATTCTCCCTTTTTCTGTAGGTTGAGACCTCCCTTTTCCAAGTTGGTGGTCTCCCTTTTCAGAACATTAGGGACACTTCCTCTAGTAGAAGACTTTAGCTTCTTGCCAGATTTGGAGTTCCAAGAACTGCACTAAGTGTTTCCAGTTGAGACCCCAATGGTCTCCATTTTCAAAACAATAGGGAGCACTTCCTCTAGCATAAGATTAATGACTTCTTGCCATATTTGGAAGAGTTCTAGGAACTGCACTAAGCATTCTAGTGTTGATGGTCATTCTTAAACCATCGTTGGTTAAGACCTTGAGTTCTCCCACCTTATGGCATTTTTTCAAAGAACACATTCAACTATTGGTTGCCACTTTTGTATTACAACTCTCTTCTTGGACTCATATATACCCCTTCAGATTAAGGTGGGGAATGTTGGACACCTAATATGCTAAGGGTTGGTGTGGTGGAACGTGAATAGTCACCGGAGTCCAAGAGACCTTGGAATATGAAACCAACAGTCATAAGGATGTATTATAAATGGTTTGCGAATAATAAAACATTCAACGTTATATCTTATTGCAATGTCCATTCCATGTGTGTGTTTAACAATTTGAAAAGGGATGTGATTTTGTGCAATGTGACTACCAAAATCGAAGAAGTTGTACATACTCTATCCCATTATAGATTTGAACTTGTAACTTCTTAAGAGAAAACACATGTTATTAACCATTGGACCTAGAAAAACTACACCCATACATGATATGAAAATCTACGAAAATAATGAAATATAAAACTTCATATGTATTTATGAGGAACGCAATATGTATAATGTATACTTAAAGAGAAAAATATGAAGGTAGTTTGTGATCCCTAGCCAAAATGTTGACAACAATCTTGAACCTATAACCTTTTAAAGAAAACATGTTATTAAACATTAAACCCAATCATACTGCACCCATACATAAATGTAGGTAGTTTGTGACACCTAGTCAAAGTGTTTACAACGATCTTGAACATGCATCCTCTTAAGGGACAATACATGTTAATAACCATTAAACCCAATCAAATTACACCCATACATGAATGTAGGTAGTTTGTGATCCCTAGCCAAATTGTTTACAATGATCTTGAACCTACACCCTTTTAAGAGAAACTATGTTAAGAACCATCAATCTTGATCAAACTACACCCGTATCCATACATAAATGCATACCTATCTAATTTAAAAATGCTAGCACAATAATCAAATATAAAATTCATATAGATTTATGGTGAAAGCAATATGTACACTATATACAACATGTGTGGTTTTGCTTGAATAACAATGACAAGTCAGCTTGCATTGATAGTAGCTCATCATGGTTATCCCCATTGTTGGTTTGACAATTGAGTTATAATATGTTTTCCTAGTTGATAAAAATATATATACACTATATGGTTCAATAGAGAAATATGAAGGTTGTTTATGGTCCTCGACCATAATGTTTACCAAGATTTGTTGTCTTTGCACGTCCTTTCCAATCAAACTAGCGAGTATCATTACTTCTTCATACCATGGACGAAATTTCAGCAATGAAATGAAAGAAAGAAAAACCATGGATACTCTGCAATTGAATCAATGAGGCCTCCACATTAAACCACACTTGCAACTTTGAATCCCAATATATATACGAGTGGAAGAAGATGGTATTTAATGTGTATGCTCCACACTCTAGAGTTATGATATTTGGTCTGACAAAGTGGAGTAGTAATGACTCCAGTGATTGTAAAACATGGTTGATTGATTTGATTGACGTTTACAAAGTTAAATAGTCTAAGGAACCAAAAAAATAATCATCCTAACTCATTTTCATATTCTTTTCAATATCAATGACTAAAAAACTTGCAATCCAATTGATTTTATCTTATTTAATACATATTGTTGACCTTTACATTGTTTTCCTATTAAAACTAATATTCTTATAAACTACACGTTCTATAATAAAATGCCATTTTGTCTTCACCACCATTATTACTTATTACTAAATATGCATTTAAGTGCGAAGTATTACGTAAGTGTTGGTCAATATTCTAATAACATTTAAAAAAAAAATGTTTTCGTTAAATATGTTTGGTGGCACCGAAAACCGCTACAAGGATAGAAGGTTTGAGAATGTTTCGTTAAATACGTTTGGTGAAAACCGCTACAAGGATAGACGGTTTAAAAATATCTCGTTAAATACGTTTGGTGGCACTGAAAACCGCTACAATGTTATAAGGTATAAAAATGTTTCGTTAAATACGTTTGGTGACACTGAAAACCGCTATAATGATAGAAGGTTTCTCAATTACCATGACGGTCGATAATGATATGCACACGTGGTATGCTTTTTCATATGAAGTAAACTTTCATCGATATTATCCACACGTGGTATGATTTCATATGAAGTAAACTTTCATCGATAGTTATCCGGTTATCTTGCACGTGGATTTAAAAAGGGAAAGATAATATTATACGGAATTTGGAATTTGTAATTGTGTACGGGCTAAAATTTTCGGAGATCAATTTTTTCACTGATAATGCAGTTGAGGTTTCTGTGATTTATCATAGTTATAAGAAGAATTTTGGCGTAAATCACATATAGAATCACATATAGAAAGACCTTTGTCGACGCGTTTCGAACTAACTAATGTGGTTCATAGTCAGGACAAGTGACAAGTAGAAGAAACAGATCCATTCTAACATGTTAAATAGTCTAAGCAGAGACTCCAACGGCTACAAAACCAACTTGTCCTCTAGCATGTTAAATAGTCTAAGCAGAGACTCCAACGACTACAAAACCAACCTGTCCTCTAGCATGTTAAATAGTCTAAGCAGAGACTCCAACGGCTACAAAACCAACTTGTCCCGATGAACCACACTAGTGGCCTTTCTAAGGTCTTTCTATATGTGCCGAAATTCTCTTATAACTATGATAATTGGACTTTTTATTAATATGTTCTTGTTTATAAGTGATATTTTTTGAAAAGTTCTAGATTTATTTTTTAATTTAAATTGTTTAGAATTTGGTAGGAATTTATTGAAATTATAAGTTTGATGGGTAATTTTTTCAGAACCAAAGGGAAAATCTAAAAAATCTCACATCTAGACAACTTATTTATTTATTTTTATTAAAAACTCTCACCCCACAAATATTTATTTTAAAATATCATAATATATTTTAAATCATGATAATATTTTATGCTTTTAACCCAACTTAATTGAAAAAAAAAACTAAACTATTAAATTAGATATTTTCTTATTAAATGATTTGACAATTTTATTAATACTTTTTTTGCAACTTCACATCAACTAATATTTATTTTGGAAAAAAAAAACTAAACTATTAAATTGGATATTTTCTTATTAAATGATTTGACAATTTTATTAATACTTTTTTTTGCAACTTCACATCAACTAATATTTATTTTGGAAAATCATTACATATTTTATACTATATAATTTTGGTAAATATTTTATTGATAACTAAATTGTTTATCCAACAAAATTGAACCCTACATAAATGTTAACAAGTATATAGGAAGATATAATTTTGGAATTTTTATTTTCTAAAAATTAGAAAATTATGAATAGTTTAGTTTTAATAATTTGAGAATATTTTTAATTGTATATACAATTTAACAAATTAAATTAAAGGCCTTTTTAACAATTTTTCCATTTTGTCAGGCCAGGGTAACTCCAGCAATTAATGAGCGCAAGACAGAACTAGTGATTTTATTCATTTAGACAATTGTTATTTATACATATGCAAAACGGATCAGTTCATCTTCTAGATGACTATCCAGCTTCACCTCATCCGTTTAGGATTAGGTGTCAACATTCCCCCCCTTAATCTGAAGGGATGTTGGTGAGTCCAAGCATCGTTCTGAATCTTTCAAGCTTTTCTCTTCCAAGCGCTTTGGTGAAGATGTCTGCAATTTGCTCGTTTGTGGAACAATGACGGAGATGGATTGTTTTGGCCTCAACATGATGTCGGATCAGATGATATTTAGTATTGATGTGCTTAGTACGATCATGGAACTTTGGGTTCTTGGCCAACTTTATTGCAGAGGCGTTATCAATCATGAGTGGAGTTGATTGTATTTGTTTTACCTGCAAATCTTCAAGAATTTTCCTGAGCCACACAATTTCTTTCGTTGCTTCAGCTGCTGCCACATATTCTGCTTCTGTTGTGGAATCTGCTGGTACTGATTGTTTGCGTGATCTCTAGGAGACAGCTCCCGATCCAAGACTCATAGCATATCCTGAAGTAGATACCCCAGTTTCTTTGTCTCCATCGAAGTCTGAATCAGAGTATCCAATCAAGTTGAAGTCGTCCACCTGTGTATACTTGATTCCAAGGTCTTGAGTTCCCTTCAAGTACCTTAGAACTCTTTTTGCAGCAGACCAATGTCCCTCACAAGGCTTTTGCATAAACCTGGAGAGGATTCCAACAGCAAATGAAATGTCTGGTCTGGTAGTAGTGAGGTAGATGAGACTTCCTACAAGCTGTCTATACTTTGTTGCATCCTCAAATTCCTTTCCTTCAATAGATGTGAGCTTCAAGTTTTGTTCCATTGGAGTAGAAAGGGGATTGCACTCTGTCATGCCAAATCTGTTTAACAAATCTCCAATGTATTTCTTTTGAGAAAGAAATATGGACTTTGGATGTTGGGTTACTTCAATGCCAAGATAGTAATGAACATAGCCCAAATCAGTCATTTCAAAAAAAATTTCCTAATTCTTTCTTTATGGATGCAATATAGCTTTCATTGTTCCCTGTCATTAAAAGATCATCTACATATACCACAAGATATACAACTGTTTTGCCAACTTTCTTGACAAATAAAGTTGCATCATCAAGATCAAAATGTTTGAAGTTGAGTTTCAGAAGATGCTCAGTTAGTTTTTCATACCAGGCTCGTGGTGCTTGTTTGAGGCCATACAAGGACTTCACAAGTTTGCATACTTTGTGTTCATGTCCTTTCACAACAAATCCTTCAGGCTGGGACATAAAAACATTCTCTTTTAGATCTCCATTCAAGAATGCAGTTTTTACATCCATTTGATGGACTTTCCAACCGTTCTGAGCAGCTAGTGCAAAGAGTGTCCGGATGGTGGCCCATTTTGCTGTGGGAGCAAAAGTTTCCTCATAATCGACCCCTTCCTTCTGTGCAAAACCTTTTGCCACAAGCCTAGCTTTGTGCTTGTCAAGTGAGCCATCAGCTTTGTACTTGTTCTTGTAGACCCACTTGCAGCCAATTGGTTTTGTTCCAAATGGAGGATCAACCAGCTTCCAAGTGCCATTCTTTATGAGGGCATCATACTCCTTCTGCATCGCTTCTTTCCATTCATCATGAGAAGCAGCTTCTTTGAAGGAAGTTGGTTCAAAATCTGTAGACAAGTTCAATTCACAATCATAAGTAATATCCATATCAACAGGTGAATTAGAGTTATCTACATCACCTCCATCTTGTCGGTTTGTATTTCTGGTTCCTGTTTTTCCAATTTCATCAGGATGAACACTTTCAAGTGTCTTTGTCAGCCACTTTGGGGGACCTTTCTGAGATGGTCCAGGCTGTTCTGTTGATTGAGTTGGGACTGAATCAAGATTAAGTCTCCCAATTCTATCAATTACATCACTTAAAGCATCATCCGTTGTTGGAGTGTCATGCAGGGGAGATTGTTCTTCAGAAGGAGATTCCACATGTTGATCTAGTATAGGAATCCCCCCTTCAAGATGTGGAATCTGATTATCAAACTCTTGAAATGATTTCGGTTTTGTGAATCTATCCAAGCGATCAAGTTGCCGCTCAACAACACTGTCAGATTTGGATGATTCAAGAAAAATGACATCTCTAGATAAAACAAACTTTTTATTTACTTCATCATAAAGGCGGTATGCTTTAGATGTGTTTGAATACCCCAGGAAGATACACTTACGACTTCTAGCACCAAGTTTGTTTCTATGTACCTTTGGTATTAAAGCATAACAGGTGGAACCAAATATCCTGAGATGTTTTACCGAAGGGACATGTCCATACCACAATTCATAAGGAGTCTTGTTTCTTATAGCACTAGATGGACATCTATTCTTTATATATGCAGCACATAGAACAGCATCAGCCCAAAACATTGTCTTTACATTTTTGAAGAAAAGCATGGATCGTACCATATTCAAAATTGTTCTGTTCATTCTTTCATCTACACCATTCTGTTGAGGATTATAAGGCACAGTTGTTTGATGTTTAATCCCATGTTGGCGAAGATAGTGTTCAAATTCATTTGATGTATATTCTTTTCCATTATCAGTGCGAATAGACCCAATATGAGATTGAGCATCATTTTCAATCCACTTATGAAAATTCTTGAATGTTTGAAAAGCATCAGATTTGTTCTTCAATAAGTAAACCCAACACATTCTGGTGTAATCATCAATAAATGTCACGATATATTTATTTCCATTTGCAGAAGGAACAGGCATTGGACCACATAAATCTGAATGAATAAGTTCAAGCTTCCTATGTGCTCTTGAATGTGAATCATGAAAAGACTGTTTGCTATGCTTTCCTAGAATGCAAGCATCACATTGTTTATGTTTTCTAGGAATTGTAGGCAAACCAGCAACACCATTTTTCTTCAATAAGCGGAGACTATCATAGTTTAAATGTCCAAATCTAGCATGCCATAATAAACTTGATGGAAGTGCACCTTCTTCATGATGAGAAATATATGAGAAATGTTGTGCATGAGCAGAGGTTCCTTGCAGTTTAAGAAGTCTTTCTTCTTCTATACCCCTCATGACAAGTGAGTGGTCAGATGCCTTTCTTACCTCAAGCTTGCCATCAAACATGTGAATGGAGTGACCTTGCTGGCGGATGTGGACCAAGGACAGCAAGTTTCTCTTCAGCTGTGGGAGATATAGAACATGATCCAGAAGAAAGTCTGGAAGACCAGGCAGTTTAAGCCTGATTGTGCCAAGCCCTGATGGCTTGATTTTTGACTGATCTGCAAAGTATACTGCTCCATCAACATTGTCAGTGAAATCTTCAAAGAAATCTTTCCTATGAGTCATATGACAGGTTGCTCCTGAATCAAGCAACCAGTCATTTTTTGAAGAAGCAAGTGAAGCATTAAACAGATCTTCATTTACTCCAATGTTACATTATGCCTCAATATAGTGAGCGGATTCAGGTGCTTTACCTTTGTCTGTGTCATCAGTTTTACCTTTCTGCTGATTTCTTCTCTGCTCAACCTTGTCCCATGGTAGCTTGCATGTAGAAGCATCATGTGATCCATTTCGTTTGCAACGAATGCAATGCAGATCTGCCTTTTCTGCTTGAGGATGTCTGCCCCCCTGCCTCTGAAGTATCTTCCTCTTCCTCTTCGTCCACCTCTTCCTCTTGTAGAATCTTGAGCAGGATGCTTTTCTTTATGAGCAAGGCAAACAGTCTCTTCAGAAGATTCAGGGACTGTTTTCTTTCCAAAGGCTTTCTCTCTTTCAGCAAACTTTTTCACAAGAGTGTCAAAGGTTATATCTTTAAGATTTCCATTTGCTTGTAAAGACTCAAGATAGTTAGAGTAGGTAGGATAGAGTGCTTTGAGAAAGGCAATAAGAGAGATATCCAGCTCAACCTTAGTGGATTTAATATCATGCACTATAGAATTTATTTCAGATGCAAGAGTAAGAGGATCATTGTTTTTCAGTTCAAGGGTGAAGAGTTTAATCATGAGCTGAACAACTTCAAGTGCAGAATGTGTATCATAGAGTTCTTTCAGCTTTTGTAAAGCTTCAAAGGCAGTGGAATAGGATGAAATATGACGACTTACTTCCTCATTTACAGATGCTGCGATCAATGCAAAGGCTTTGCTGTTCTTGTTTTCCCAAATGGCGAGTTCTTTGTCTGATGTGGGCTGCACAGGGTCTTTGTCTTCTTCTCCGACACACACTCCTTTCCACAGCTCATTGTAGATAAGGGTGTGTTTTACCATCCGGGACCATTCAGAATAGTTCTCCTTGCCAGTGAGAACTATTCCGACCATAGAAATGATTGAATGCATTCTGTAAAAAAAATATCTCTGCCAAAAACTTATGTTAAAAAAAAATCCTTATATCATAGCCTTATGCATCAGCATCACCATTTCTTATATCACTGCCACACTACTGTGTTTTGAGAGAAAAAAAGGCGCTAAGGGATCTCTTCAACATATATCACTTCAATATATATCAATGCATATCATGTAATACTACAGATGCTTTAGACCCAAAACTGCTCAACCACAAACTGCTATCATCACATAAAACTGCTCAATCAAAAAAGGCTGTGGAATATTTAAAGGCTGGTGCTGCCAAATCAACAACTCATAAAAAAACTTCAACGCTTACATATACTGATGACAATACTCTGCTCATGTCACAACAATTCCATGGAAAACGCAGTGATACCAATAGATACACAAGCAGCGCTTCAATAGAATCTTATAAAAAAAAATGCAGCGATACCACAGTCTTTACAAAAGCGCAGTCGCAATGAAGAAATATACAGTTGAACAACCACACCACCAATTCATTGCCGTTCTATGATGTCATTATACATTAAAAAAATGTTCTTCAGTTTTATATGATTGCCAGACATTCAAAATCCAATGGATAAAGTATGGTATACTTTATTAGTTAATGGTAATGACACGGAATAACTTCAACCAACAATTTCTGGAATAATCAAATCGGAATAACTTCAACCAACAATTTCTGGAATACCCCGCATCTCCACCATTCTTACCACAGTCCACGGGTTCTCAAACCGTTGTGCAGTTCTGGCGCCCACGGGTTCTCAAACCGTTGTGCATACAATGGGTGTGAATCCTGGTTACGGGTGCTTGTTGCGTGCAACAATAGGAGCAGTCAAACAAAACGCAGCGAATACCACAGTCATCATTCTTTTTATAAAAAGGCAGTCACCATTCTATTAAAAACGCAGTCACCGCAGTCACTACTTACATAAAGCCTTATCCATTTGAATTCAGAAAACCAGGGAACCTGGCTCTTTTTAAATGCAGCGACACACACCTGTCAATTCCACAGTTTATGGGAATAGCGTATATGGGAGCAGAGTGTTTATGGGAGCAGCGTATATGGGACGCAGAGTGTATATGGGAGCAGCGTACTCAAGAAAAAAAACGGATGCACAGATGCGTTGTCAGGTCAGACCCGGGACAGATATGTCAGGTCAGACATACCATGTCAGAGCAGGTATGTCAGAGGCAGCGCAGAGAAGGGCAGCGAATTGCCTGAATGAAACGCATGACAGAGGCAGCGTATTCAAGCCAGAGAGCGCAGAGGCAGGAGTTACAGCTAATTTTAGGGACTGGGACCTGAGCTCTGATACCATGTCAGGCCAGGGTAACTCCAGCAATTAATGAGCGCAAGACAGAACTAGTGATTTTATTCATTTAGACAATTGTTATTTATACATATGCAAAACGGATCAGTTCATCTTCTAGATGACTGTCCAGCTTCACCTCATCCGTTTCGGATTAGGTGTCAACACATTTCCAATCACCACTCCTATTTTTACATTAGAAAGTCTCACATTACAAATAACACAAGTATTTTGAATTATTTTTGTTTACTAGGTTATGTGAGTCCTATGATGACTAACAAGCCTAACGAATGGCTTCAATAACCATACCAAGGACATTTAGGCCATCAAAATCACATCACACCTGGGATTGTACTTGATCTTGACACCTCGTGTCACGCCCCTACACCGCGGTAGTCTTCCAACCGCTTGTAGCAAGGTGCGGCACCACCGAATGCTTTCTTTTCACCAATACTAACATTCGTGGACTACGCCTACTTCCACATTAACATTACTTAGCTTGTGTTTCGCAACCAAGTAAACATGTATTTATCCTTTATACTTAATGAAGCCCATACTCATTCATTATCATCATGCAATTATAACAAGAACAACCACAATTACAACAAGTATAAAGGGGAGGGGCAACTCCCCGTAATGTAAGTCTGCCCGACAATTTATTAAGAATATCAGTTTACAATAAACAAGCGTGTCTTCGCCAAACCAAGTCTCACACTTAACCAAATAATACAAAGAGAGGCAACCCTGCCTTTTACAACAGTCTTGTGCACCTCTTGCACAAAGGACGGTGCTCACCTGAGGCACCTAGAATCCTAAGCCAAGTCTTGCACCAAAACCGCACCTTAGAATCCACCTCGGGCACACCTGCCCAACCTTCAACAATGGAAAAACCCTTAACATTCCAAAACCTAACCCTAGGAGATGAAACGCCAAACTGTGGGCCCCGTTTGGGGGTAAGTTGGTACATCAACTTCCCGGGGTCATAACTTTGGCATATGATCTCCGTTTGACGCCTACAATAGCTCATTAGAAAGATCTATCCGAGCACTATCATTATTGGAACGGGCAACACCAGTCCATTCCATGGACTCGTGTTGCCCCGGATTCCCCAAAAAATGTCGTTTAGGGCCTCAAAACGGCTCCGGAAGTTCAGGACCCGAAAAACTGCTAAAAATAGTAAGTTGTGCTACAATTAAGGAAACTGAAAATGCTGAGAAAGACAATGGTGGGGGTCCAGGTGGACTTGGCAGGTGGCCACCAATATCCACCTGGATCATTCCTCCCCCCTTAGGAAGCAATGGTCCCCATTGCGTTGAGCTCCTCCATGAGATGAGGAAACTTCTGCTGAACTTGTTCCCTGGTGAGCCACTTGCCCTGCTGAAGGAGTTGGCCCGCTTTGACAACTCGATACAGTTGGATATTCTGTTGGCGAGTGTTCTTGATCTGTGTGTCCATGATCCGATCAGTTGCAGCTTGTTCCATGCAATCTGGATTTAATTCTGTGGGTTTGAGCTGTTCTGCAATGTCGGATGTGTCTAGCAATGGTGGAAAGTATGGCCGAAGGCGGTCCACATTAAATACTGGGTGCAGGCCAAGGAATGGGGGAATGCTGAGCTCAAATGCATTGTCTCCCATAGCCTTAGTAATGGTGTAAGGACCATATCGGAGTGGTCTCAATTTCCGATAGGCTCCAGTAAGGCGTTCCTTTTGCAAATGCAACCAGACTTTGTCGCCCACCTGAAACTTGTGTGGCACCCGATGTTGATCATGTCGCTGCTTGTACTTGGCATTTGATTTCTCAAGAATGTCATGGACCTGCTGGCGAATATGTTGGATGCGCTCAATGAAGCTGGTGGCCTTATCTGTTTCGGACTGGACATGAGCTGAATTCATGTGAGTAGCTGCAAGTGGCATGGCCACATCAATGGGGCATAGTGGCTGGAATCCCAAACCCACCTGAAAAGGGCTATGGCCAGTGGAGCTGTGAAGAGCTCGGTTGTAGCTGTGCTGAACGTAGGGGAGGCTCTCGTCCCATGTGCGTGGATGCTTTGAGTTATACATGCGCAGAATGTGCACAATCATCCTATTGACAACCTCTGTCTGGCCATCAGTTTGAGGATGGAAGGCTGTGGACTTCGTGAGTTTGGTGTCCAGCATTGACCAGAGACTGGACCAAAAGGTGCTGAGAAACCGACTGTCCCGATCTGAGATGATAGACTGTGGGATCCCAAAGTGCACCCACACTCGTTCAAAGAAGAGTTTAGCAGTGGCTTCTGCTGTGATATTCTTCTTGCAGGCCATCATAATGGCCATCTTTGAGAACCTGTCGACGACCACAAAAACACAGTCATTTCCATGCTTAGTGGAAGGAAGGCCTGACATGTAATCCATGGAGATGGATTCCCAAGGTCGACTAGGGGTAGGCAACGGGGTATAGAGGCCTTGCTTCTTAATGGTCGGTTTGGCAATGGCACAGGCAGTACATGATCGGATGTACTTCCCAACATCCTGTCGAAGATTCGGCCAATAGAAATAGTTTTGCAGTACTGCCACTGTTTTCTCGACCCCGAAATGCCCAGCAGCCCGACTGTAGTGTGCTTCCCAAATCATCTTGGCACGCTCGCTTGAAGGAACACAAAGGTGACCGAGGTGGCATAATAGGGCATCCTGGAGGTGAAAATCTGCAACTTGCCGACCCTCCAAGAGTGTCTGGTATGTGTGGCCGAATTCTGGGTCGCTTTTGTAGAGAAGTGGCCAATCAGAAGTCTCGTGCCCGCAAGAGTTGAGCACGGTGGTTAGCGCCATGATCGGTGGTCGACTGAGGCAATCTGCAACATTATTGGTGCTGCCCTTTTTATACTTGATATTCAAGTGAAACTGTTGCAGGTATGTAGACCACTTCTGATGGCGATCATTCTGCAATTTCCCTTGGGTCTGTATGAACTGCAGAGGTCGGTGGTCTGTGTGGATGACCGTTTCCTTCCCCAAAATGTAATGCTTCCATTGTCGGCAGGCCTGTACAATGGAATACATCTCTTTATCATAAGTGGGGTACTTCCGGACTGTGTCTGAAAGTGTTTCACTGTGATATGCCACTGGATGTCCATGTTGAGTAAGGACTGCCCCAATAGCATAGTCAGAGGCATCTGTCTCGACCTCAAATGGTTGTTGTAAATCTGGTAACGCGAGCACTGGTGCCGTGCAGAGGCGATCCTTCAACTCCCTGAATGCCTTCTGTTGAGATTCAGACCAAAAGAATTTTGCTTTCGCCCCGCCCTTGGTGACTTGACTCAAGGGCCAAGAAATATGAGAAAATCCCAACACAAACCTGCGGTAGAAGTTGGCAAGACCTAGAAAGCTGCGGAGCTCTGTTAGAGTGGTTGGAGAGGGCCAATCCCGAATGACTTGGACCTTGGCTGGATCGACATGCACCCCCTGTTCATCAATGATGTATCCCAGATACTGAACCTCGGTCATGCCAAAAGTGCATTTCTCCAAATTGGCACATAGCTTGTGTTGCCGCAGTGTTTGGAGAACCTGTCGGATGTGGTGGAGGTGCTCTTCCCAACTCTGGCTGAAGATCAGAATGTCATCCAAGTATACTACTACAAAGGAGTTGGTGAATGGCCGCAAGATGTCATCCATTAGCCTCATAAAGGTTGCAGGAGCATTCGTCAATCCGAAAGGCATGACCAACCATTCGAAGAGGCCCTCCTTGGATTTGAAGGCAGTCTTCCACACATCTGAGGGTTCAATTGGTACCTGGTGATATCCTGACTTCAGATCGATCTTGCTGAAATATTTCGCCCCCTTTAGTTGGTCTAGGAGGTCATCAATCCGCGGGATCGGGTACCTATTACGGACAGTGATCTTGTTCAGCGCCCGATAGTCAATACAGAGTCTCCACGTCCCATCCTTCTTCTGTACCAACACTATCGGGCTCCCACAGGGCGAAGAACTCGGACGGATGTGACCTTTCTGCAGGAGCTCCTGAATCTGCCTCTTGATTTCATTGTTCTCCAGAACGGAGCGCCGATAAATTGGTCCATTGGGTAGCGGCGCACCTGGGGTCAGATCGATGGAGTGCTTGACTTGACAGTGCAGAGGAACCCCTGCCGGGGAGGTGAAGATGTCTTCGTACTCCTCCACAATCTTGTCCATCTGTAGCTGCCGTGCAGAGGGACCCCGTTTGGAGGCCGCGGCCACTGTCTTCTTCTTCCCTTGAGGGCGTATCATCAGGAAAACAAATTTCCTGGTTTTGGAAATGATCTTACTGCATTGTTTTGCAGTAATCAAAGAGATGGCGGCAGGTGGTGCTACCTCTGGTATCCTGAACAACTTATTTCCCAATGTAATAATAACAGCACAGGGCCTTGATTCATACACAGCATGTCACTTCCACAAGTATGGTTGTCCTAGTAATACATCACAAACTTCAAGGGGAGCAATGTCACACAATACCTCATCCGTGAAGGGCTTGATGTTGTATGGAAGGCGACACTGCTGGCTCACGCGAAGATCTCGCCCTTGGTGAAGCCACCCAATGGTGTATGGTTGTGGATGTGCTGTGGTCGGTAAGCCCAACCGCTTCACGACCTCTGCCGAAATGAGGTTCTTTTGACTCCCGCTATCAACAATGAACTGTATCGGGGAGCCCTTTACCCACATCTAGGAGTGGAAGAGACGCTCCTCCTCCTCTGGATCTTCGGGTTCATTTTTCTGGATCTTTGCGGTAGCAACAGTGGCGCTGGGATCCGCATCAATGATCTGCTTCCCTTTTTCATACCCCTTATCGGGTTCTGACTCAGAGTCGGAACATGCATCTGATTCTGAAACCTTTAGCTCAGCCACCAGTGACTGCTTGGCCCGACACTCACTTGTGTTGTGAGTGGAGCTCTTATGGAACTCGCACCATTTTCCAGTGTCCTTTCTCGGCTTCGCGGCGTTGCTCTTTGCTTGCAGCTTCGGCTGGTTGTCTTGGGCTGTCCCGCCTTGGCTTTGTCCTTTGTTCTGTGGTTTAGGGGCACCTTTCCCCTGCTTTGGATTCGCAGATCCAAAGTCTCGCTTCTTTTGTTTAAACTTCTGCTCGACCTTGACGGCATACCGGTATGCTGCGCCGAGCGAGGGGATGTTTAGGAACTGTATTTCTTCCTGGATGTACTTGTGCAGGCAGCCACGGTATTTGAGTATCAAATGTTGCTCCGAATCCTTGATACCCAACTTTGTGCGAAGGGTATGGAAAAGATTGGTGAACTCCGGCACGTCTTGGTCCCTTCCCTGCCGCAGCGTGGTCCACTTTATGTATTCATCCTCATAGCTTCCGACAGGGTAGTACTGCTCCTTGATGGCATCCCGGAACGAATCCCAGGTGGGTGCGGCTGAAAATAGTGAGCCAGTACTTTCATCCTTCTGCTCGCAGTAGGTTTCCCACCAGTCCTTGACGTGGGGGGCTGCTTTGAGAAGAGCAAAAACAATCTTTTCCCGACTCGAAAATTCATGAACAGAAAAATAACCCTCTAGCAGATTTAACCATTTATCTACGGCATCGGCGTCTATCTGACCCTCGAATATGGGGATTTCAAAATTAACTTGTACCTTAAAGGGTGTGGCGTTTCCAGAGGAGCTGCTGGAAGCCGATGCGCCGCTTCTGGGTAGCCGCTGAAGGATCTGCGCAAAGCTGTCCATCATCGCGTTCCGTTGTCGCTCGAGCGCTTCTTCGAGCAAGATTTTGATGGGATCTCTTGCCCCCTCGTCTTTCTTCTCGTCCGCCATGGGAGGCCGTCGGGATTTGCGAGGCTGGTCTTGCAAAGGTTCAACCAGTTCAAGCCCTAACTCCTTATATCCCGACCTTGTTGGGGACATGCAAAGAAAAACAGAGAAAAAGCAGACCGCTCTGATACCACTGATCCGGATTTAAACAGGAACGCAACAAATTACAGAGAACCATATACACAAAGATGCAGCGGAAATAATACTTCATTTCATTAATGGAAAATACTGAAATATGCTTACAAACAGGAATGGCAATAAACTAGCTAGGGTGATGGTAGCTTATCTATGAGAAGAGATGTGATGGCTACATGCCTCTGAACTGTGTTACAATGAGGCTCGAAGGCCTATTTATTGTTGAGAAACAATGGAAAAACCCTTAACATTCCAAAACCTAACCCTAGGAGATGAAACGCCAAACTGTGGGCCCCGTTTGGGGGTAAGTTGGTACATCAACTTCCCGGGGTCGTAACTTTGGCATATGATCTCCGTTTGACGCGTACAATAGCTCATTAGAAAGATCTATCCGAGCACTATCATTGTTGGAACGGGCAACACTAGTCCATTCCATGGACTTGTGTTGCCCCCGGATTCCCCAAAAAACGTCGTTTAGGGCCTCAAAACGGCTCCGGAAGTTCAGGACCCGAAAAACTGCTAAAAATAGTAAGTTGTGCTACAATTAAGGAAACTGAAAATGCTGAGAAAGACAATGGTGGGGGTCCAGGTGGACTTGGCAGGTGGCCACCAATATCCACCTGGATCAGCTTCTTTATGGGTTTACATGGGGTGTGCAGCCCCCTGTCCGACCCCCAAACCATATATAATGCGCCCCCATAAGGGCCTTTACCAAGTCGGCTTGCCCTTACCGCAAGCTCCTTCCAAGTCGTTATATAAAGGTTCAACACTTAGTCGCATTCTTAAAGTGTCGCTGGTTTCGTCGCACATGACTCTTGTAAACGTCGCATTTCTTCCGCACTCCCGTCGCACTTTCGTTCGTCGCGCGCCCGTCGTGCGCCCGCGCGCCTGCCCGCGCCCTCGTGCACAGCGACTTCGCCCAGTGCCCGTCGCACAATCGCCCAGAGGCCTTACATCCTCCTCCACCTGAAATCGTTGTCGTCCTCGACAACATATCATCTTGGTAGCTCTCCACCAAGATCATCATCATCCATGATGTTGACTTCTCCACACAAAGCAAACATCCTTGCAACATATGTAGAGCCTCATCTCCATCATGCCTCGACTTAGTGACCAACTGCCACCAAGCTCACCATACCAAGGTATGCACCTCAACGGTATGCTCTCCATCAGATGTCATCTTGATCCATGATTACCGACCTCTTCGTTGCAACCTCCATTGCAACATCTCATGTTGTCTTCATCATGTGTCCCCATGTGAACTGCTGCCATGATACTCCAACATAATGCTAACACATCTCTGCCCACTGCATGCCCTCATGTCTCGAACTAGTCGGGTGATCAGTCCAACTATCACGCTCAAACCATGAGAGTGAACATCCTCATGCCATCATCAGTTGTTCCTCAAACATCTGCCACATCCTCGACTCATCAAGAATCTATCTCCATAATCCATGCTCAGGTCCATGGAACTCCATCCATCTCATCTGCAACATGTTGTCCATGATGTTTGGTGTCAATGTGCTACATGAAATTAGCCACATCTATCCCAACATCATCATCCATGTGTGTGTCTCCTCCATATGAAGAGATCATCTCCTCAAACCAACTCTCGATGTGCCACATTCAGGTCCATGAAGCAACCTCCATCATATCTGCAATGTGTCATCCCTCAAGTCATCCATAGAAACAAGTATGCACTTGTCTCATCTATCCATGTGCTGCCCATGATCATAGATCAATCAGCTCCCATGTGTCAAAGTAGTTGAGTCTCGACTCAACCCAAGCCCAAGTCAAGGCATCATCATCATCGTAACTCCATCACTCCAAAGTGTCTCATATCGATCTTCCACATCAAGTCACTCTTCCAAGCCATGCCCATACATGTACTTTGAAAGTATGCATCCCATACTGCATCAAAGTCTCTTGACCTTAGCTCCTTAATGCATTAGATCCTCTAAGTCCACCATATATGAAGTCCCTAAAAGTCACAACAATCTCATGTCATCATGAGCTCCATAATCAGCTCACAAATCCAACCAAGTCCATGGCCTTGTTGTACAAGAGTGCACAACCTCTCCATCAACTCATAAGTAATAAGTCTCCATGTCACACTAGCAAATCCATCCGCACAACATCCCTGCCTTGGCACTCTTCCTTGGATGTCCATGACACCTCTACAAGTGCTCCCACATAATGTCCCTGCATAAGACTGCCATGCTCCATGTCTCCAACCTGATGTCCATGACTAAGTTGCCCATGTAGTCCAACCAAGTAGACCCATCACAACAATCGGTCATCCTCATCCAAGCTGCAATCTTCGGTCTAGTGAACTCGGTCACCCAACCATATCATCATGTCATGAGTCCCTCCATCATAGCTCCTCCACCAAAGTGTCCACCAAGACTATCTCTTGGTCTCGGCCATGAGAAGTCCACCTAAGAGTGTGGCCTCCAATCCGTCCATGAGTCATGCCAGGCACTTAGCCAATCTTCCATATGGCTAAAGCACGACCCATTCCTCCACAACGATCATCATGTTCCTCCCTTGTCAAGAGCCTTTGTACCTTCTACCATAAGGTTACAAAAAACCCCAACAAGTCCTGCAACAATCGACAATCCTTGCTTCTCCATACAAGGTCTCATCCTAGTCATCCATGGAAAGATCCTCCATAGCATAGGCAAACTGGCTTTGCTCTTCTCTGCATACGGTCCATCCACCAAATGCCCAAATGAAACACAAGTATCAATACTTACATCATTGTGAGGCTTTTCCTCATTCATCAATGTCCGCAAATTGCACGATCCTGGTCCAACTTGATCAATCTCAAGTTCATCCTCCATCGTTATCATGTCTGCAACATCTTCAAACATCACGGCTTATTCTTCCTTGATAGCACAATCTGCAACTTCACCTTGCTCCATTGTCCATCCAAGTTGAAGAAGCTCGTCTTCAACATTCTTTTCCAAGACTTCAAGTTCCTTCCGGATCCGGGGCTTTTCTTCCTTCAACCTTTTCAACCTGTATAAGGTAAGCAAGAGCTTCCCTTCACCTTCTACCAGACTTGCCATGCCTTGTCGTTCAGCTTGGTCAAAGCACTAAGCTTTACCTCTGCTAAACCTGCTTCCACTGTCATGAGTAACCCTGCTCAAACCGAGTCTTGAAACTACCTTCAAATGCTTCAACACCTGAACCTTGTTCAAGCCTCAATATCACCTACACTTGGAAGTTCACTTACTTCACCCAGCTTCCTGCAAGACTTCTCCAAGTCTTTAGACCTGCTCTAATACCAACTGTCACGCCCCTACACCTGCGGTAGTCTTCGAACCACTTGTAGCAAGTTGCGGCACCACCGAACGCTTTCTTTTCACCAATACTAACATTCGTGGACTATGCCTACTTCCACATTAACATTACTTAGCTTGTGTTTCGCAACCAAGTAAACATGTATTTATCCTTTATACTTAATGAAGCCCATACTCATTCATTATCATCATGCAATTATAACAAGAACAACCACAACTGCAACAAGTATAAAGGGGAGGGGCAACTCCCCGTAATGTGAGTCTGCCCCGACAATTTATTAAGAATATCAATTTACAATAAACAAGCGTGTCTTGGCCGAACCAAGTCTCACACTTAACCAAATAATACAAAGAGAGGCAACCTTGCCTTTTACAACAGTCTTGTGCACCTCTTGCATAAAGGATGGTGCTCACTCGAGCCACCTAGAATCCTAAGCCAAGTCTTACACCAAAACCGCACCTTAGAATCCACCCCGGGCACACCTACCCAACCTTCGACTTAATTCCAAGTTCACCTTCCAAGTGTGCAACCCCTTAAGAGCTGAGCGCATGAGATATGCGCATCTCTCTTCTCAATCTGTGCACTTCTCTTGAACTCTGCGAAGATGTGTGAGATTCGTTGATGAGTTATGAGCTCTCATGCTCCACTCATATATATGCTTCTTTGTGGGTTTACATGGGGTGTGCAGCCCCTTGGCCGACCCCCAAACCATACATAATGCGCCCCCATAAGGGCCTTTACCAAGTCGGCTTGCCCTCACCGCAAGCTCCTTCCAAGTCGTTATATAAAGGTTCAACACTTAGTCGCATTCTTAAAGTGTCGCTGGTTTCGTCGCACATGACTCTTGTAAACGTCGCATTTCTTCCGCACTCCCGTCGCACTTCCGTTCGTCGCGTGCCCGTTGTGCGCCTGTGGTGCGCCCGCACGCTCGCCCGCGCCCTCGTGCACGACGACTTCGCCCGGCGCCCGTCGCACAATCGCCCGGAGGCCTTACACCTCGACCCTTAACATCTCTTAATTTTTGTCCATTTAACATAATAACCTTTTTACTACAAAATATCTTAACAAAGCACCCTTCCACACCTCATGAACATAATTATTTTAATTATTACGATATTTATCATGTAAATATTTTTATTTATTTTTTTGTATTCAAAGTTCTGTGATCCATAGTGAATTAAACAAAGTCTTTCGGTAATCACATGAGATATTTTTTTGAGATTTTTCTTTTGGTCGACGCCTTTCGAACCAACAAGTATGCTTCATCATCAAGACCAGATGAAGAGGCAAACCATGGCAAAGGCTTACATCGAGAGCAATGTAGAGACATAATTTCAAGTAACGGCTATATTTGAATGAAGAGGCTAACCATGGCAAAGGCTTAAATCGAGAGCAATGTAGAGACTAAATTTCAAGTAACGACTATATTTGAACAATAATGATTAAATTATAATATTAATTTATTAATATATTAAAAACAAATATTATTAAGTAATGGATTTTTGAAAAAAATATTTAAATATTTCATTAATTTATTAAAAATATTAATAGGTAACGACTATATCAAACAGTTAGTTTAAAAAAAATAATATTTAAATTAATTTATTAAAACCAAATATTATTAGTTCTTGAAAAATAATATTTAAATAATGATATTAGTTTATTAAAATATTAATATGTAAGGGCTATATTAAACCACTAGTTTTTGAAAAAATATTTAAATAATAATATTATTTCATTAATTTATTAAAAATATTAATAGGTAACGGCTATATGAAATGGCTAGTTTTAAAAAAATCATATTTAAATTAATTTATTAAAACCAAATATTACTAGTTTTTGAAAAATAATATTTAAATAATGATAATTAGTTTATTAGAATATTAATATGTAATGGTTAGTTTTTGAAAAATAATATTTAAATTAATTTATTAAAACCAAATATTACTAGTTTTGGGAAAATAATATTTATACTGTGATATTAGTTTATTAAAAAAAATATTAATAAGTAACCGCTATATTAAACAACTAGTTTCCTTTAAAGATTCTCGTGAGGAGCAAAGACCGGAAAAATCAAGTCAGAAGGTCGCTAGAAAGTATGAGAATGACGATAATTTCACAGATGTGACCTAAAGAGGAGAAAAAGCAGTAAAAATATTATCAAGAGTGACATAAAAGAAAGGGAAAAGCAGTAAAAATATCTTGCCATGCTAAGAAGGCAACTTAAAAGAAAGGGAAAGCAGTAAAAATATCTTGCCATGCTAAGAAGGCAACTCAACAGATATTTAGAAAAAGCAGTTACACTTCAAATCAATGGTTGAAAGTGTTTCCCTTGATCTAACGGCGTAGGGTAAAAGTGTTGACGATTATTGATGCATAGGAAAGCCTATCGGCCTAAATATATGGGACTTGTCAAAACCGGAAAAGTCGCATGAAAATCTTGTGGACTTTTTCAGGCGGTAAAAGACGCAATAGATCGCACAGCAGAAGATATTGAAAGCATAGCAGAGTCATTTATAAAGAAAATGTAAATGTTCCTGAAATATGAGCAGCTATGGAACTCTGAGATCTTAAAGATAACGCCAGAACTAAAATATACTTATGACCCGCTATGGAATTTTGAGATCTTAAAGATAACGCCTAAATTGCAAAATTCCACATAGCTACATTAAAGACTTCATCGGGGACTTGGAATGTTTTCAATCCTTGGAAACTCAGATGAAACAGCTTTCTCTCTGCCCAACATAGGCTTAACATGGAAACGCGTTAAATCCTTGTAATAAATTTCCAGAAGCATTGGTGCCCGCGTACCCCGCTGGAAAGCTTTCAATAGAAAGAAAATATGACATTCATATATTTAAACGGTCAAAAGCCAAACGCAGGGAAGATATCGACAATTTCGTATTACAGAGGAAAAACACGCATCACCTTAAGCCTTCAACGGATCATGAATCTACAAAACGAATCAAACTAAATTTTCAGAAATTCAAAGCACAGAGCAATAGATGTTGAAATATTATTGAGTTTTCCTCTAAAGATTATTGAGTTTCCTTTAAAGATTCTCGTGAGGAGCAAAGACCGGAAAAATCCAGTCAGAAGGTCGCTAGAAAGTATGAGAATGACGATAATTTCACAGATGTGACCTAAAGAGGAGAAAAAGCAGTAAAAATATTATCAAGAGTGACATAAAAGAAAGGGAAAAGCAATAAAAATATCTTGCCATGCTAAGAAGGCAACTTAAAAGAAAGGGAAAGCAGTAAAAATATCTTGCCATGCTAAGAAGGCAATTCAACAGATATTTAGAAAAAGCAGTTACACTTCAAATCAATGGTTGAAAGTGTTTCCCTTGATCTAACGGCGTAGGGTAAAAGTGTTGACGATTGTTGATGCATAGGAAGGCCTATCGGCCTAATTATAGATTTGAACTTGTAATTTCTTAAGAGAAAACACATGTTATTAACCATTGGACCTAGCAAAACTACACCCATACATGATATGAAAATCTACGAAAATAATGAAATATAAAACTTCATATGTATTTATGAGGAACGCAATATGTATAATGTATACTTAAAAAGAAAAATATGAAGGTAGTTTGTGATCCCTAGCCAAAATGTTTACAACAATATTGAACCTATAACCTTTTAAAGAAAACATGTTATTAAACATTAAACCCAATCATACTACACCCATACATAAATGTAGGTAGTTTGTGACACCTAGTCAAAGTGTTTACAACGATCTTGAACATGCATCCTTTTAAGAGACAATACATGTTAATAACCATTAAACCCAATCAAATTACACCCATACATGAATGCAGGTAGTTTGTGATCCCTAGCCAAATTGTTTACAATGATCTTGAACCTACACCCTTTTAAGAGAAACCATGTTAATAACCATCAATATTGATCAAACTACACCCGTACCCATACATAAATGCATACCTATCTAATTTAAAAATGGTAGCACAATAATCAAATATAAAATTCATATATATTTATGGTGAAAGCAATATGTACACTATATACAACATGTGTGGTTTTGCTTGAATAACAATAACAAGTTAGCTTGCATTTCTGGATAGTAGCTCATCATGGTTATCCCCATTGTTGGTTTGACAATTGAGTTAATATGTTTTCCTAGTTGATAAAAATATATATACACTATATGGTTCAATAGAGAAATATGAAGGTTGTTTATGGTCCCGACCATAATGTTTACAAGATTTGTTGTCTTTGCACGTCCTTTCCAATCAAACTAGCGAGTATCATTACTTCTTCATACCATGGATGAAATTTCAGCAATGAAATGAAAGAAAAAAAAACCATGGATACTCTGCAATTGAATCAATGAGGCCTCCACATTAAACCACACTTCCACACTTGCAACTTTGAATCCCAATATATATACGAGTGGAAGAAAATGGTATTTAATGTGTATGCTCCACACTCTAGAGTTATGATTCTGACAAAGTGGAGTAGTAATGACTCCAGAAACATGGTTGATTGATTTAATTGACGTTTACAAAGTTGAATAGTCTAAAGAACCAAAAAAATAATCATCCTAACTCATTTTCATATTCTTTTCAATGTCAATAACTAGAAAACTTGCAATCCAATTAATTTTATCCTCATAAAATAAATAATACATATTTTTGACCTTTACAGTGTTTTCCTATTAAAACTAATATTCTTATAAACTACACGTTCTATAATAAAATGCCATTTTCTCTTCACCACCATTATTACTTATTACTAAATATGCATTTAAGTGCGAATTATCACGCAAGTGTTGGTCAATATTCTAATAACATTTAAAAAAAAATGTTTTCAATATTCTAATAACATTTAAAAAAAAAAATGTTTTCGTTAAATATGTTTGGTGGCACCGAAAACCGCTACAAGGATAGAAGGTTTGAGAATGTTTCGTTAAATACGTTTGGTGACACTGAAAACCGCTACAAGGATAGACGGTTTAAAAATATTTCGTTAAATACGTTTGGTGGCACTGAAAACCGCTACAATGTTATAAGGTATAAAAATGTTTCGTTAAGTACGTTTGGTGACACTGAAAACCGCTACAATGATAGAAGGTTTCTCAATTACCAAGACGGTTGGTGGCACTGAAAACCGCTACAATGTTATAAGGTATAAAAATGTTTCGTTAAGTACGTTTGGTGACACTGAAAACCGCTACAATGATAGAAGGTTTCTCAATTACCAAGACGGTCGATAATGATATGCACACGTGGTATGCTTTCATATCAAGTAAACTTTCATCGATAGTTATCCGGTTATCTTGCACGTGGGGAAAGATAATATTATACGGAATTTGTGATGATGATGATTATTTTGCACGTGGGGAAAGATAATATTATACGGAATTTGTGATGATGATGATTATTTTGCACGTGGGGAAAGATAATATTATACGGAATTTCTGATGACGATGAATAATTTTTGGAGATCATTTTTTTAATTGATAATTAGACATTTTTTTTAATACGATTGTTCTTGTTTATAAGTGAGATTTTTTGAAAAGTTTTCGATTTATTTTTTAATTTAAATTGTTTAGAATTTGGTAGAAATTTATTGAAATTATAAGTTTGATGGGTAATTTTTTCAGAATCAAAGGGGTTTTTGAAGGTGTTAAATTCATATATGTAGTAAAAAAAACCAGTTTAAACAACACAAATCAAGATTTTACCACAATTTTTTCACCGACTATAATTTTACTAAAAGAATCTAAAAAATCTAGCATCTAGACAACTCATTTATTTATTTTTATTGAAAACTCTCACCCCACAAATATTTATTTTAAAATATCATAATATATTTTAAATCATGATAATATTTTATGCTTTTAACCTAACTTAATCGAAAAAAAACTAAACTATTAAATTGGATATTTTCTTATTAAATGATTTGACAATTTTATTAATAATTTTTTTTGCAACTTCACATCAACTAATATTTATTTTGGAAAATCATTACATATTTTATACTATATAATTTTGGTAAATATTTTTTTGATAACTAAATTTTTTATCCAGCAAAATTGAACCCTACATAAATGTTAATAGTATATTTTATTGATAACTAAATTGTTTATCTAGCAAAATTGAACCCTACATAAATGTTAACAGGTATATACTCCATTACATATTTTATACTATATAATTTTGGTAAATATTTTTTTGATAACTAAATGGTTTATCCAACAAAATTGAACCCTACATAAATGTTAATAGTATATATTTTATTGATAACTAAATTGTTTATCTAGCAAAATTGAACCCTACATAAATGTTAACACGTATAGTATATAGGAAGATATAATTTTGGAATTTTTATTTTCTAAAAATTAGAAAATTATGAATAGTTTAGTTTTAATAATTTGAGAATATTTTTAATTGTATATACAATTTAACAAATTAAATAAAAGGTTTTTTTTTAAAATAATTTTTTCATTTCCAATCACCACTCATATTTTTACATTACAAAGTCTTACATTACAAATAACACAAGTACTTTGAATTATTTTTGTTTACTAGGTTATGAGTCCTATGATGACTAACAAGCCTAACTAATGGTTTCAATAACCAGACCAAGGGCATTTAGGCCATCAAAATCACATCACACCTGGGATTGTACTTGATCATGACACCTCGACCCTTAACATCTCTTAATTTTTGCCCATTTAATATAATAACCTTTTTACTACAAAATATCTTAACAAAGCACCCTTCCACACCTCATGAACATAATTATTTTAATTATTACGATATTTATCATGTAAATATTTTTATTTTTTTTTGTATTCAAAATTCTGTGATCCATAATGAATTAAACAAAGTCCTTTCGGTAATCACATGAGAGAAATTTTTTTTTTTGGCCGATGCCTTTCGAACCAACAAGTATGTTGCTTCATCATTAAGACCAGATGAAGAGGCAAACCATGGCAAAGACTTAAATTCAAGTAACGGCTATATTTGAATGAAGAGGCTAACCATGGCAAAGGCTTAAATCGAGAGCAATGTAGAGACTTAATTTCAAGTAACGACTATATTTGAACAACAATGATTAAATTATAATATTAATTTATTAATATATTAAAAACAAATATTATTAAGTAATGGATTTTTGAAAAAAATATTTAAATATTTCATTAATTTATTAAAAATATTAATAGGTAAAGGCTATATTAAACGATTAGTTTTTAAATAATAATATTTAAATTAATTTATTAAAACCAAATATTATTAGTTCTTTAAAAATAATATTTAAATAATGATATTAGTTTATTAAAATATTAATATATAAGGGCTATATTAAACCACTAGTTTTTGAAAAATATTTAAATAATAATATTATTTCATTAATTTATTAAAAATATTAATAGGTAACGGCTATATGAAATGGCTAGTTTTTGAAAAATAATATTTAAATTAATTTATTAAAACCAAATATTAGAAAAATAATATTTAAATAATCATAATTAGTTTATTAATTTATTAGAATATTAATATGTAATGGCGAGTTTTTGAAAAATAATATTTAAATTAATTTATTAAAACCAAATATTACTAATTTTGGGAAAATAATATTTAAACTGTGATATTAGTTTATTAAAAAAAATATTAATAAGTAACCGCTATATTAAACAACTAGTTTTTAAAATAAATAAATAAATAATCAAAGTCAAACTTTAAAGGAAAGAAGTCAAAAATTATAAAAACTAGTAGAGACCCTAATCAAGATAAGATCATTTGATAAATAAAATAATTAATGAAAATAAAATAAAATAAATTAATAATAATAAATGGAAAAATAAATAAAATAAAACAAAATATACACAAGTCAAAATAAAACAAAATATAAATAAAATATAAATAAATGAATAAAAATAAAATAAAAATAAATAAATAAATAAAAAACAAAAATATATATATATCAAAAAAATAATCAATAAATAAACAAAATAAAGAATTACGTATTAAATGTTTTTTCATTAGAATTTATGCCGTGTTAGAAACATTTTTCCAGGTGTTTTTTGAAAACAATTTTACTTTATTTTTCAAATCATAAACATAAACATAGGAAAACAATATGGGCCCTCTCGAAAACGATGAAATTTGAATTGGGTGTCAATATAGTAAACGGCTTAATGGTTAGGAGATTGAAGATTCTAGGGCTGTGTATCATAGAAACCAGAGTCGTTTTTATCTAATTATCTGCAACAAAGTTTTGTCACTTTCTAAATTTAGTAGCCCATGTCACCTTCCCATGTTGACACCTCACTTTGGTACTATAAATATAAATACGGGCGCTTGACAACTTGTTTTCTAAATGCTATAAAACCCTCTCATCTTATTTGGCAGACCTCTGGAATTCTATACAGAATCTGTAATTTTATTTGGCGGATTCTGGATAACCTCGGCAGCGGGATTTCATAAAATTCGGCTTCTCACTGCAAAGCAATGGCCAATGATCGAACATCTCACTTGGGTCTGCCGGCGATGGATATTTCGCAGGCTTTTCCTCAAGCTACTCCGGCTTCCAAGTTCCCTCCTTGTGGCAAGTCCTCTAAACATACATCTTTATTCCCATAAGACTTAATGACATTTTTTCAATTTGCCTATAGCTTTTGTTATGTAGATGTTCTGAAAATAAATCCCGGAATGACCATCTCTGTATAATGATTTAAATTTTTGATATGCTCAACGATCTCTGTGTTTTGTTGGGTACACTTCAATCGTCAAATATCGTCCCTGGAATCACCAGTTTCATGGATTGCATTAATACCTAAATTGAATTTATTCAAACATATTCCAGAGATTTTCATTTTCCGCCTGATGCATTTTTTGTCTTCATTCTGAGAAGGGAACATTATTCTGATTTGGGAATTTGATCACTTTAAGTTGGATTTATTGCGGCTTTGGAAAATGGTTAGCAATTAATGTCGGAGAGGGAAGCTAACGAATGACTTCTGCAATTACTCGTATCAATTCCATGGAGTTGGGAATTCAAACAACATAGATACTAGATCACAGAGCCAATGGCCGTATGGTCAATGTCTTCTCTCTGTTTGGGGAAAGCCTAGGTGGAACAATAATGGCTTTTTATCCATCACCCATCTTCTTCTTGATTATATATTTTATGTGGAGGTAATTTGAAGAGTGTCTTGGGTCACCTGAGTTGCTACAAGGGGCATTCATAAGCAGATAGATCATGATAATCAAGATAACTGGCAATTTGTAAGCCCTTCCAAGTCACGGTGAGAATATGAGTGTTCAATAAATATGGAAAAACATTTGAACCCTGAGCATCACTTACTCAAAATCAGAGAACAAATTTTTAAAAGCACCATAACGGGTCCTGTTAAGAACTCCAGACTAATTGGATGGACTGTGGAAGTATATTAAAAGCACCATAACGGGTTCCGTTAAGAACTCTAGACTATATGGATGGATTGTGGAAGTATAAAAAAGGGATTTTTTTGGAATGGATTGTGGGAGTATTAAAAAAGGATTTTTTTTGATGGATTGTGTAAGTATAAAAATAGGGGATTTTCTTGAATTTCGTAACTTATTTTTATTTTATAATAATAATAATAATTATATTCTAAAGTTATAATAGAATTAGATATCAAATCAATACACTAAACATCAAATTAGTTAATAAAATAACAGTAGTAAATTCTGTACAACATGTTTCCATTTTGATACATCTTTTTATCATAGATTCGCTAGCAACAAAATAGTGATGAATGACTATGAACTCTGTATCATCAGGTCTTTAAATTTTTTTAGTGTTTTGTTGCTACAGCCTTATATATCCACAGGTCTGTAAGTCTTATGATGCGGTTTTTCCTCAGGAACACATTATATAGTTTCATATTTCTCTGTGTCCGATATGCTTTGGCTGTCCGCATCGTTTTTTTGAAGCGGAATATCTCCATATGTGGCCGATCTGCTTATGCCGGTCCTTTTCTTTGTTTCCTGCCCACAGTCTCTACAGTCTTTTTCAGTTGGTGGGAGTTCCGGTTTTTATAGCCCTGTCTCCCCAGTATTTTGTCTATGGTTTTATTTGCTGATCCAGAACTCTTTCCGGGATCCTATGCTCTGTTCTACATCATGTATATGGAGTTTTTTATATATCTTATATAAATACATCACGCTTTTTCGTTCTGAAAAAAAATTCATTAAAAAAAAAGCCAATACATCCTTTTACTTATCATAGATTTATTTTAAATCTCCTTTAAAAAAACCCAAAGCATTTAGGCAAAAACAACCCAAAGCATTTAGGCAAAAACTTCAATGTGATTAAATAATTTCCAAGTGTAAAAGTTATAAATAATTTCCAAGTCTAAAAGTTATAATGGTTTGTTGTTAAATTTTTTAAATGTTTTTTTCAATGGAAATCATACTCTCTCAGTGGGACGAGGATTAGAGTCATGGCCATTATAAGGAGGGATCATAACAATATACTCATCATCATGTTCTTAGAAAGAAATTGAATCTGGGTAGGGGAGAATCTCGGTAGAGAAGATGACAGCCATAGTACCCAACTACCGGAGATAACTCCAATTAACTCCTTTTTAAATGTTATATAGATAAATAATTTAAATAAATTTATATATAATATAATATAGTGAATACAATATTTTTTATATTAACATTGTTTTTTAATTTTTAAATAAACATTATTCCCAATAAAATTTTGTTATTCTTCTTTCTTTAGTCGCCCAACCTAAATGTTATATGACAGATGGTTGAACACAAACACATCTCCTGTCCATATGACAGATGGTTGAACACAAACACATCTCCTGTCACATGGGCTAAATGCAACAATATTCAGAGGATATTCAGAAAATGGTGCTCCATATCCATTTTTAGTCACTTTGTGGGATTTACCTTTTCATTGTAAATGGCACCGATTGTGCTCTTTTGTGGACATTGGATATTACCAAAAGCGCAGTCAAGGGAGAGGCATCTAAAGGTGGGACACTGCTGTACTAAATAAAACCCAGTTATAATTCCATTGTTAGATCTAAAGTTGGGACACTGCTGTATTAAATAAAACCCAGTCATAGTTCCAATGTTAGCCCACTTTGTTGCCAGTGAACATTGTGTAGGTGGCAGACAATACTTGACAATAGAACCATATTAAAATGAAATTGAAATCTAGATTCTAGGCCCAATAAACCCTCTTGATTTGAGTGGATGCTGGAAATAAAACTTTTGTACTTTGAAGTCTTAGGGACTTTTTTGAACTATGTAACGTTGTTCTCTGGAAACAAGGTCTTAGACGTTATTCAAGGGAGGCAAGCATTTTGGCTGGTTCCAAGTGCCACGTAGAGTCTGTGTTTCAAAGTCTAGATATCAAATGCTCATCTTCTTGCTGCTTTATTTTTATTTTGCAGTGTCTGATTATTTCCAGTTAGATGTTCTTCTAAGGCCTGAAGAGCGGGCAATTCGTATGAAAGTCAGGGAAGTTGCAGAAACAGAAATTGCCCCTGTAATTGTAAAGGTATTTTTATTTTACTGTTTCCTTTTCTCAATTTAGTTCATCTTCTTTGCGTTTATGTTGTCATTTATTTCACAATACATTGGTTTGAAGCATTTCAGATAGGTATACTATGGGCTCATATTTGTCATGGTCCAAGCATTCTTTGTGCCGTTAAAAGAATTCATGTGGTTTATGTAATCGAAATTATGTTGAGAAGAGCTTTGTTGTTTGTTGATATAACTTCGAAAACAATAAACTACTAGTTTGGCATAAGGATTTTATATTATGAATTTATCAATTAAAATATTGTATTGACATTAATACGCCATCTAAAACAAAACTTCACTGTTCATTATTATAACATCCCAACATCCCAATTAGTGATTGCCGTGTTATAAAGTATGGATGGCCGTGTTATAAAGTATCATGTAAAATATGTGATCCAAGATGTAAAATATGTGATCCAAGATTCAAGTCTTTCTGATTAGCCCATGAGCCATGTGTGGGGTGCATGTGGTTAATATAGGGTTTATAGTGGTAGTGGTTGGAATTGACCCATGTCATGCGAATACGAGTCGAATACGAGTCCGACACAGTTGCTGATTCCTCTAATGAAAAAAAATCCATTCAATTGATTTAATAGCTTGTGTTGTGTTATCCTCTTAGTATGTACATTCTCTGGTTTAATACAAAGAATTAGATTTCATAAGAAAAATTCAAAAGTTAATTCCTTACATGTGGTCTCGATTTATACGTGGTTAAAAAAATAGTCAGCATTGCTTCCCTTTGCAAGAGCATTTTGTTGGATCTGTTATGCTGTTCTGTTAAACATTTTATCCTCAGACATAGATGAACAAAAAAGTAGTATCTGCCACTACATGAGCATAGGCAATGCCACTTATTAATGTAAACTCTACATAGTTCTGTAAATACGTGTTCTGTAATCTATTTGCATGCTATACATCACAATCGGAGTTAGAATATTCTTTATTTCAACATTAAACTCCATAGACTAGCTTTGCATTCAACTTCATTATCAAACTGTATTGTATCATACGTGATGCAGATATGAACTTTAAAAGCCCGATTCCTTGGAATGTGTGGAATATAGCATATACCATTTGCATCTTTCCAATAAACAAATTGCTTGAGGCTAAGGTTTTGTATGGGGAACATATGGACTTTCAAGATGTTTTCCCAACATAGAGTAACTTGTTGGGCAGAGATGTGCAGACCCAAAATGCTCCGTCCATCAAGGTGATTTGTACATTGACTCTTGAAATACAGATCACTTGGAAGCCGATGGGATAACCTTTCCAGCCTATGAAATGACAATTGTCATGACTGAGCATATATGACAATCGTAAAATCTCTATATCTAGACAGTGTGCATGTGATATTACCTAAAGTTATTCATCCAAAGAGCTATATATGATTGTGCATGCCAACTTCAATTTCTTCCATTAATCTCAATAGGATATCAATGGGAGTGAAACGCAATAAACTGGCCTGAAGCCCAGTTGGCTGGTGTTAACCCCTGCAGATTATTTCTGTAATTCGATCATTGCTATTATTTGAGCATAGATTTCCAGACATAATCTAACACTACGCAGTCAAAAGATGTAATCTCCTGTAAATGTTTCCATCATTTATGCCAGCGTTTCGTTGCTCTGAAAGTGTTTTCACATAGTTAGAGCCAGAGGGACTGCTTCATATGATGTGAAGAGCTTATGGTTCCCTAGCCCCTTTGTTTTATTTTGGTTAACTTACATTTGGTCCTTGGAGAGCCTAGTGCGTGTATGCTTACCTTGGGATTACTGCTAGGAAGGCAATGTTGTAGTTGACACGCAAGTGGCAGTTTGACATTTTTCACAAGGGCGCACTTATTGCATAGGATGGGCACTTAGGACATGTGGAGTAACCATCCTGAAGGATGGTGTTATATACTTGGAGGTTGGGTGTGGAAGCATAGGAGCATTGGAGGCACCTTGCATGTACCTTGAGGAGGAACACGTGAGTTGAGAAGCCAATGTTGGGGGAAGCACCATCTTGCTAGAGGAGTGCTTGACATGAAGGCACCTAGACTTGGTGGGTGTACCACGTGGGGGCTTGTACAAACCATATTGTGCCATGTGGTATTCATGGTTAGTGCAGTGACCCCACATCGGTTTTTGTCATCAACTTAGGCTAAGTTCTACTTTTGGACTTGGACCATGTACTATTCTTAGCTTCCCTTGCCTAATCATAATCGTATATGAAAGGAGGAGAGTTTTTTTGATATAACTTGTATTCTATCTCAGAGATGTGATAATTGGTGTGATGTATGGGAGGATCTCGAAAGAACAATTATTTACTCTTGTAACAAGGAGATTTCTTGTGAGAGGCATGCACTAGGATTCTTTGGCTTGTGTGATGCAAGTGAAGAGTAGTGATTGTGAGATGCAAGTGTGGATCTAAGGGTTGGACGGTTGCTGTGATGCTAGCTTGTTATTGAGCTCTTAGAGAGGAAAGTATCGCTTAGTCGGACACCTTGCTAGGCTTTGTTGTTTGGTTAAGGTTTACTGTAATCGTGGATGCCCTAACTAGTTTTTAAGAAGCTTTGGACATGTCTTTGCTTGGGATAAAGTGAAAGGACTTCATGTACTTGTTTACCTCTAGATTTGTTTGTGCAATTGGAGGGTTAAGATCTAGCTAGATTCGATTTTGCTGGTTCCATTATAGATGCATCCAGGATTTCACAGTGATCAAAGCTTGCTACTGTGTCAGTATTACCAGATTCCCAAAAAACTATTATTTTTAGTAATTTGGTTTTTTCTTGGAGCCAAAGTTCAGGGGCCCGCATGTCAGGGACTTCTACATATTTTTGGTCCTTATGAGCTCACAATGTTGATGAGCCTATTTTGGATGGTAGACAAGTAGTTTATAGACATTGCTACTTTTAGCAATTTGCTTTTCCAGGCTTGCATGTTATTTCTAAGTACATATTTGGGTTCCTTGTAGAGATTTGAGTCTAATAAGACTTTTTATTTGCATGCAAGATGTTGCTATTTTTAGTAGTATTTAGTTTTACTTTTAGACATGCTATGCTTGGCAACATTCTCATAGCTTTCCTCTTCATTTTTTGTCTTTCATGTTTTTATGGAGCTAAACTACTTTTTGGGGCATGTCTATATTTATCAGTTCTATTTTTGCCAGGCACAGGATCATGGATGTGATGTTAGGATTCCAAGTGTGTAGTGATGGGGGTTTCTAGAATTTTTGTGGGTGAACGATGATGAATCATGTGTATTGTTGAGAAGGTGGATTGTTCTCCCAGTGTGACACATGGCTACTGGTTGGAGGATTTCCACTTATATTAGCTTCCAGATGACCTTGCCCTAAAACCCTAGTTTGAATTTCCAAGATAACCTAGTTCCCCTTGCTCGCTTTATCCACCCCAAACCTTAGTTTGACCTTTTTGTAGATTTGCATATAGCTAATCCTATTCAAAGCCTTTTTCCATTATTCACATGTGAGGTATTCCTAAAAGCTAGTTGACTTCTTTAATGTGATTAGCAAGTCTCTTAATTTTGCATAGCCTAAAGCCTAATTTTAATTTTCTTATTGCATCCTTGCATGCAATGAAAAGCCATAGAAAAAGATGCTGTTACTAAATTTACGAAGCAGGAAATGCAACTTGACTTTGTTCTCGTAATTAGCAAAAAGGCAGTAAACTAAGCTTGCCATTAATTTTCTTATTGCATCCTTGCATGCAATGAAAAGCCATAGAAAAAGATGCTGTTACTAAATTTACGAAGCAGGAAATGCAACTTGACTTTGTTCTCGTAATTAGCAAAAAGGCGGTAAACTAAGCTTGCCATTTAAAGCCTTAGCACGAGTTTCTAACTTTAATTAAACCAAGAAGAATCCCAAGTCAAATTTAGTCATGCTAATTTTGTCAATCTTGAAAACTAATTCGACCTCCCTTTGCATGCTTGGCAAAATCCAAACTTGGTCTCATTTATTATTGGCAATACTTTTAGTATGCTAGGGTCTTTATCCTCCAACAAAAAGTTCACGGGCAGGATAGTTATGACAGTTTTTGTGAGAGGGAGATATCCTTCCCAATGCGTACGACTTTCACTGTTTAAGGAAAGAAATGTGTGTGACTAAGACAGTGCACAAACTAGAGGAGGTTGCCTTTTGTATTGGGTTTCAATTATATTTTCAAAAGTTACAGTTCTATGATGCCGATGAAGAGCAAGCCTGTAGGATGTGTTTATGCAGTTTTTGTCTGAGAAATGGGTATGCAGCAAATTGTTGAGGAAAGTTGGCAGTTCTCTGTCGTTGAATTTCATAAACAGAAGCTACAGTAGTTAATGTTTGGACCTTTGGTAGTTTCTAAAGTAATCAGCAGTTACCAATGCCATCTGTTTATCTTTTCTGGCATTTAGGTATTCAAAATCAGTGTTGTAGGATGTTTTTAGCGGAGTTTGCAATTATCTCGAGGGGTATTCAATGATTGATTTAGTATCAGTCATTTGGGATGAAGTTGTGGAGTTTTCCAGGAGTATCTTTAGAAGCTTCACATCGAATTGCTATCCTTTTCTCTCAAGGCTTTCATGCAGCCTATCCTCAAGGCAAAATCATTAGTGATTATAGCATATCAAGCATTGTATTTCTAAAGATAGTGTTAAAGTTAGCAAGGGTCAATGAATGCTTGGAGAGTGGATACAGAATTTTATTTGGAGAAGTGCAGAACTCATCTAGATGAAGTTGCATATAGCTAAAAGCAGGGAGGTGGTTCGTTATGGATAAATGAGGAGGTGAGTTTTTCTTAGCCAGTATCGCAATAAAGTTGGAAAAAACAACATCTTTTTTGACACATAAAGCTCATCCAAACAGCAAGTCGATCTACAGTTGGCATGCATGCAGCGCTTGTCAAGTTTAGCATGCACCCCAGGTCTGGTCTATGTTTAGACAGAAAACATAAACATACTGAAAATGCCTAAATTAAAAAACATTTGCACAACGGAATATACCAGAAATTAGGTCAATGCACAAGACACAAAATTTATGCCCAAAACTGATTTTTTATAATTCCATTAATAAGAGAATCCACAGGGCTCCTGTACTAGGGATAGTGGCCCTTTACAATCCCTGTACAATGCCAAAAACAAGACAAAACACTTGTCCAAAATACATGGGCTGAGGCTGAGTCCTTTCAGCTCTCATCTGCCTTGACTACTGGCTGTTCTTTGCCATCAAAATTGACAGCCACCTGCTGTAGCACACAGGGCACTCCTTGCCCTCCTTAAACTACCCACTCAATTCCCTGCAAGGCCTTTTACTGCTGTGGTTGGCTTCATTAAACCCCTGGCCTTATCCTTTTGGCCACGACCTTCCGCACAGCAACCCTTGTAGGAAACGGATGACAACTACAGGCCTGTGTCCTGTGTCAAGGCTACAGGTCTGGTTCTCACCTAGGCCCAGACCTCCTTTGTTCCTTCGTGGAATGCTCACAAGCCCTCTGGCCTTCAGATGCATCAAACACAGGGCTCGGCCCTTCCTTCTGCCAACAGCTGGTTCCGACCACAGATCTGGCCCTCAGCTAGGGCATGGATTCCTTTCCTAGACCTGTGGATCACTTCTACAGTCCACAGATTCCCTAACAGGTCTCCTTTAAGCTGCGGCTAGCTTGCTTAACCACACAGCAATTCACTTTACAAGATCTGGCCCTTCTTTGGACTCTTGTTCATGTGGCTAGGGCTCTCCTTTGTCTATCCTTTGCTACCTGCAAACAGCAAAACCAAAACCAAGATCCAAACCCTTATCACCATAGAAAAGATCCCTCCAAAGCCCTTGCTGCCTTAGTTGCGAGTCTGCGGTTTCCTTCTTCAATTTCAGACCTCAATCAAGAAGAAATCCATCTCATATTGTCCATATGAGTTGCCCTTACGCCTTTCCATTGACCTCTTATTTATTCTTGGCCATTTGTCCTTTTGGAAGCCCCCTTTTCCATCAAAAACCTCTAACACCAAACTCAACATTAAATTAAAATATGAAATGTTTTCCTTCGGAACAAAAGCCCATCACTTTGGTACAAAGCCCACAACTTGGGTGCAAAGTCACACTTTTTGGGTGTTTCTCTCTCACAAGCCTAGCACCAAGGGCATGTGAGAGTACCTCCTGATGCTACCCAATTTCAACACTCCCTCTTAGTGAGGGAGGTACTTCCATTTCTTGGAAGTCTCTCTGTTTCCCACACTAGAACACAATCCTCTTCCATGGCTGCTCTCCAACATTCATCATAAGCTTCATCTTTCGTCATAGAAGCAAAATCTGTTGCAAGAATAGAACCCTTCTTGGAAGTTTCTTGCTTCTTTTCCTAATAGGCCTTTAAGCTAGTCCATGACTCCTTGTCAGATATGGAAGTCTCCTTTCTTCTCTTTGACGATGCACTCTTCTGGGGTTGTTGACTCTCCCTCTGAATTGACGAACTCCCTTTGGAACTTGACTCCCTCTGAGTCTCTGAAACCTTCTTCTTTCCTTGGTCAATAGGCTTTCCCTTTAGCTTATATAGACCATTCTCTTTGACTCCAAGAACCACCCTTAGGCTATAGTTAGATTCACTAGGCTTGAGCATCACTTTTCCATTCCGGAAAAGAACGTTAAACCCCTTTGCCTCAATCGCTGATACTGAAAGCATGCTGCATCTTAGCTCTGGTACCCAAAGTTCATCCTAGACTCGCAACAATCCACTTGACTCCATCTTGAATGGTACAATCCCGACTCCTTTGATGGCATGTTGACTCTTATCACCAATCTTCACATGTAGATCAGAGTCCCACTCGGTCAAGCTCTCAAACATTTCTCATGTTCTTGTCATATGCTTCAAAGCCTCGCTGTCTAGGAACCAAGTATCCTCTTGAATGGTGCTCTCAGAGAAATGAGAGATAAGAGAAAACTCCTTGTTGAATCTCCTAGTGAAATCATCCTCTTCGACTATAGCTGGAGTAGCCATCTCAAGCTTCTTCTCTTTCCCTCCTTTCTTCTTATGCAAACACTTGCTTGCATAATGACCAAACTCTTCACATGCAAAGCATTTCACTTTGTTCAAGTCCTCCTTCTTGTTGCCATTGTTGAACTTCCCTTTGCCCTTTTTCAACTTACTAGTGAGGGAAACATTCTCATTATTAGGTCTCTCCTGCTGAAGATCCTCGTCTTGAAGTTCCTCTTGGATGAAATCATCCCATAACTTGTTCGAATCCGAAAGTTTCTCTTGTCAGACTACTCCTTTGATGAATGGCTTCCACTGTTTTGAAAATCCCTTCGGTGCATTCCTCACCAACTCTTATTCTTCCACATTATCCGTTATAGCTCCAAGCTCATCATGAATTCACTGAATCCTAGTAAGATACGAAGTCATGTTCTCCCGAACCTGTCATCTTGATGTATTTTAGCTTCTATCTTAATACCACAACACTAGGTTGATTCTTTCCGTCCATAAACTATAGTTGGATATCCCTTCCAACTGGTCCTCAAACCTTAAGCCAGAAACCATTTTCCTTGTTGGATTCCGACCCAGAAATCCAAGAGGCTAGCTACCCTTTCTTCAACAACAAAACAACTTAGCTCCCTCTTAGGGTTGTCACCTATGCACAATTCGACCCAACTGTTCTTCAAAGTAGCTCTGATACCATGTTAGAATTCAATGCACCCTAGGTCTAGTCCATGTTTAGATAGAAAACATAAAAACACTGAAAATGCCTACTTTAAAACTTTTGCACAACGAAATGTACTAGCAATTAGATCAATGCACAAGACACAAGATTTATGCCCAAAACTAATTTCTAATAATTCCATTAATAAGAGAATCCACAAGGCTCTCGTGCCAAGGATAGTAGTCCTTTACAATCCTTGTACAATGCCAAAACTAAGACAAAACACTTGTCCAAAATACTTGTGCTAAGGCTGAGTCCTTTCAGCTCTCATCTGTGTTGACCAGTGCCTATCCTTCGCCATTAAAACCTATTGCCACTTGCTGTAGTACACAGGGTAATCCTTCCCCTCCTTAAACTTCCTAGTCAACTCTCTGCAAGGCCTTTTACCGCTACAATTGGCTTCTTTAGGCCCTTGGCCTTAACCTTTTGGCCATGGCATTCTACACAACAATGCTTGTATGTAACAGATGACAACTACAGGGTTGTGGCTTGTGTCAAAACTACAGGTCCAACTCTCTCTTAGGCCCAAACCTCCTTTATTCCTCTTTGGAATGCTCATAGGCCTTCTGGCCTTCACCTCTTTTTTGCAGATGCATCAAACACAAGCCTTGACCTTTCCTTTTGCCAATAGGTGGTTCCAACCACAGATCTGGCCCTCAACTAGGGCAAAGATTCCTTTCCTAGACACGTGGATCGTTTAGTCCATGAATGCAATAAGTTTGAATGATATATCTTCTTGGATGTTGAAGACCATTCCCAAGAAGCAATCCATCCAAGGTGAATCTTTGGTCTTGCAAGAGTATGTTTTCCATAGTGCTCACAAAAGTGAAGATCAAAACACTAATATTTTATGTGGCCAACTCAATGTCAATGTTGGCATTTGCGAATCTAATGTGGAAGTGGAGTATGTGAAGGTGAGTTATCCTGAAAAAACTTAACATTTTAAAACTAGATTGGTTTAGAGTAGTTTGGAATGTGAAAGGTCACTTCCTTTTCGTATCCAAGACTAATTTTGTGCTTGTTGTTGATGACTTCTTCCCAAGGTTTGATGATGGGCTTGGGAAGTGCAAGCAAAACTTTTGCATCTTAATGTGAATTTGCTCCTAATGTGGTGTCATTGATCTAATCAAGTGCTGGTTCTTGATGAGGATCAAGCTCAAACAGAGAATTGTTTTGAACAAGAACTAGTTTAGAATGTTGATTTCTATATTTTAGTTCATCTTGTTGTAGTTGTGACTCAAGTTGAAGAAACTTGATTATGTCTTGTGCATCTTGTAAACATATTCAAATATCAGTAAGATAAGATAATTTCATTAATGTCCAACAATTGACCATAAATAGGTCAATGGGATTGAAGGATACAACTAGTACAAGTAAAATGTGGGAATGTCAATGAAACTCCTAGAAAATGCAAAAACTCAATCTAGGATAAGGTGAAATGAAATAAAAAAAGGATATAATAATAGGATAGCCTCATAACATGTATATAATTGGATCATGTAGAAGGCTAGGTAAATAAGTGCAGGCCTAGAGGTTGATGATGTCAAGAATGCTCGAGTCTGATAGCCGACGCCAAGGGGGGCAACAATGGCATTGTTTGGCTTTGGAAGTCTCTTGGATCCAACGAGGAGTCTGACTGCATGATCTTGGGGGGGATGTAGCAGAGAGGGATAGTTGTAACATCCAAGGCCAAAGGAAAGAAACTCTGGAAAAGTCTCTTGCTGCTCGATTGAGGTTGGGAAGGAACGTATTGGGGGGGTGCTGTTCGGGAATCGTCTGGTACCAGACCTTATGACGCTCTTGGTGTTAGTGGACTGATGTGTTGCTTGGCACCTCTGCAATGGTCTCAAAGGTATTGGTTGGCTGCCCAAAGGGTGGGGATGAGGGGAGACCCGAGGTCTCACTACTCTACTATCTGAAATCAAGGTTACTTGCGAGCGGGAGCGAGGAGCGACATTTTCAAAAGCTCCCGGTTTGGGAGCGAATTTTTATATAATATATATTTTTGTATATTTTGATGCATATATGTCAACAAAAGCATGTAGAATGATGAACTACATATAAAAAACATAAAAACATGGATTGAACCGTATAACATCAATCATCTAGAAGTTATAATCCTCATCAACCACGTCCACAAGCTAGTAACATACAACATATCGAGTCTCAGGATTCATCAATTTTAAAGTTTCAAGCTTTCAAAATTCGATATATAACATTTATCATCATTGATCACTAAAGTCGTAATTGGTACTTGTAACCATTACCATTACCAAGTAACCAAACGATAACAAAGAATGTCTAACATGAAATGAAATGTTTCAACTTTCACGAAGCATCATATTCATAATTCATTACCAATGAGTTATAATTTCCAACTTCAAACTTCAAACTTCAAACTTCAAACTTAAATTGTCATATATTATTGTTTACAAAAGATATCATAATAAATATGAAAGAGTCAACAGTTATAAAAACTTTTAAACCACTAGAAACTAGAAAAGACAAGTAAATCTATTATCTATTGCTAATACTTGGGCCTCTTGCCGCCACGAGAAATGTCTAATTTCTGGGAAAGCATGTAGAATGATGAATTAGTTATAAAAAACATAAAAACATGGATTAAACCATATAGCATCAATCATCTAGTAGTTACAATCTTCATCAACCACAAGTCCACAAGCTACAAGTTTTGATTTATATAGCATGTAAGGGTGTACATAACCAAAATAACATTGAGTGCAATCCATCTTTGAACCGAAAATACATCAACAAACAAGCTCTAGATGGCCTCTATCATCCAAAAAAATCATGCTACAACAAATACCTACTTATCATCAAAATCATTGCCTATCTTGGGATCTTTGCTATTAATATCGCCATCTTAGCATTAACATAAGATAGAAAAAACGTAGCATGTCAAATCAATATTTTGTTTGAGTGATGGGTACATTTTTAGTAGGGCCATGATAGAGTTCGACAACCAATGTCACTAAAATCAAGGTACATAGAGGGATTGGTACTTTTGATGAGTTCCATACCCTAGTACATGACAAAATCCAATGGAAAATTGCAATCCACCCAATCTTGAAATCCTGAAAAACTGATAAGTTTGCTGGATTTTGAGTGAGATCTAAAATTCTACTTTCTCCATATGAAATCCAATGAGGTCTGAACCACTCTCAAACATCCTAAGTCATTTCATGGTAATGTTAAAAATTTAAGTAAAAGGATTAAAATGAAAGATAAAGGAGAATGTCACTTTTACTTTAAGAATTTAACATTACCATGAATTGCATATCAATACTAGGGCCATAGGCTTGATCATTAGGTTGCCCACTAAAAAATTCTTGCCTCTTTGAATTTTTTTATCTTTTTATTTTTTATTTTATTTTATTTATTTATTTATTTTTATTTTATTTTATTTATTTTTTATTTTATTTTATTTTATTTTTTAATTTAATTTAATTAATTAATTAATTTATTTTTATTTTTTTTAATTTTTAATTTTATTATTATTATTATTATATATTTTTTTTTTTTTTTTTTTGCGTTTGGAACCTGTTTCCATAATTAAAAAAAAAAGCTAGGGAGCGAATTTTTTTTAGGGAGCATGCTCCCGATTTGCTTCCAACGGGAGCGCGCTTCGGGAGCGGGTTCCGGGGGGGCGGGATGGGGGTGGGGGCACTCCCCCGCAACCCTGTCTGAAATACTTTGGAACTCAGCTCGTCGCTTGTTGCTCCGATCAGTCGGGTCGACCTGAAAGTATGATGTGATCATTCGAATCATCCCTGAGTGAGGCGAGGTACATAAGATCTGAGATCTCTGTCTAAATATCTCCTTGATGAAGAGGGATAGGCATCTTTGGTCAGGATACCAGAGGAGGGAAGAAAGGGATCCTCCAAGCTCTCTATATAGGCAATGATATCGTCCTCTGATCTCATAGTATATAGGGCACCCGAAAATGAGGTGCATCTCAGTCTCTAGCTCTTGTAGATGGTACAACTGGAAGACCCTGTCAGATCGTGGTATATGGTGATGATCCAGGTGGAAATTGGTGGCCACTCGCCAATTCCACTTGGACCCCCATCATTGTTTCTTTAAGCTTTTCAGTTTCCTTAATTGTAGCACAATTTACTATTTTTAGCAGTTTTTTCGGGTCCTAAACTTCTGGAGCCGTTTTGAGGCCCTAAACAATGTTATTTTGGGAAAACTGGGAGCAACATCGGTCCTTGCTCTCCCCAAAGTTGTAGTTCTCGGATAGATCTTTTTAACGAGATATTGTGCGCGTCAAATGGAGATCGTATGCCAAAGTTACGACCCTGGGAAGTTGATGTACCAATTTACCCAAACGGGGCCCACAGTTTGGCGTTTCATCTTCTAGGGTTAGGTTTTTGGATGTTTAGGGTTTTCCATTATTTCTCAACAATAAATAGGCTTTCGAGCCTCATTGTCACACAGTTCAAAGGCATGTAGCCGCCACATCTCTTCTCAGAGATGAGCTACCATCGCCCTAGCTAGTTTATTTCCATTTATGTTTGTAAGCATATTTCAGTATTTTACAGTAATGAAATGAAGTATTATTTCTGCTGCATCTCTATATGTATGGTTATATCTGTAATTTGTTGCGTTCCTGTTTAAATCCGGATCAGTGGTATTAGAGCGGTCTGCTCTTTCTCTGTCTTTCTTTGCATGTCCCCAACGAGGTTGGGATATAAGGAGTTAGGGCTTGAACTGGTCGAACCTTTGAAGACTAGTCTCGCAAATCCTGATGGCCTCCCATGTTGAATGAAAAGTAAGATGAGGGAGCAGGAGATCTTATCAAAATCTTGCTCGAAGAGGCCCTCGAGCGACAAAGGAACGCGATGATGGACAACTTTGCCCAGATCCTTCAGTGGCTACCCAGGGGCGACACATCTACTTCCAGCAGCTACTCTGGAAGTGCCACACCCTTTAAGGTACAAGTTAACTTTGACATTCCCATATTTGAGGGTCAGATAGATGCAGACACCGTAGATAAATGGTTAAATCTGCTAGAAGGGTATTTTTCTGTTCATGATTTTTCCGGTCGGGAAAAGATTACTTTCGCTCTTCTCAAAGCTGCCCCCCACGTCAAGGACTGGTGGGAAACCTACTGCGAGCAGAAGGATGAAAGTACGACCTCATTGTTTTTAGCTGCACCCACTTGGAATTCATTCTGGGCTGCCATCAAGGAGCAGTACTACCCTGTCGGAAGCTATGAGGATCAATACATAAAGTGGACCACGCTGCGGCAGGGAAGGGACCAAGACGTGCCAGAGTTTACCAATATTTTCCATACCCTTCGCACAAAGTTGGGTATCAAGGATTCAGAGCAGTTTTTGGTACTCAAATACCGCGGCTACCTGCACAGGTACATCTAGGAAGAAATAGAAATCCTGAAAATCTCCTCGCTCGGCACGGCATACTGATATGCCATCAAGATCGAGCAAAAGTTTAAACAGAAGAAGCGAGACTTTGGATCTGCGAATCCGAAGCAAGGGAAAGGTGCCCCCAAACTGCAGAACAAAGGACAAAGCCAAGGCGGGGCGACCCAAGACAACTCGCCAAAGCTGCAAGCAAAGAACAATGCCGCAAAGTCGAAAAAAGACACGGGAAAGTGGTGTGAGTTCCATAAGAGCTCCACTCACAACACAAGTGAGTGTCGGGCCAAGCAGTCACTGGTGGCCGAGCTAAAGGTTTCAGAATCAGATGCATGTTCCGACTCAGATTATCGATGCGGAGCCCAATGCCACCGTTGCCACTACGAAGATCCAGAGGAGGTGTTGGAAATAATACTGAGAGGGGGGGTGAATCAGTATTATCAAGTTCTTTTAATAAATCTTCCTTATTTATACTTTGAATTATTTTAGCATGTCAGTACCATAAAACAAAGAAAACAGATAGTCACACCAAAGAACACCAGATGTAAGGTGGAAACCCAATGTGGGTGAAAACCACCTGCAACAATATGTCTCTATCTTCTTTCAAATTAGAAACTCCTTTTACAATGGTTTTGTACTGGTGCAGTCCTTTACCAGTACGCAGGCTGCAACCTGCAGAGAGCTACAACTCTCTCGTTTTCCAGTCTCTCCTGGAAGGGCCCTACTTCTTTTCTTTCAAGGACCACTTTTCATAAATTTTCAAACTGGATCCATAAACATCAAGAGATCATCAAGTACAAGTAAATCACCCAGTCAACTGCAGTAACCAGATCAACAATAACAGTAAACTAAACCCAGAACACCTTATCAATAGAGAAAAGTCAGCCAACAAAAGATCTTAAGACAGATACACAAATTTTCTTTCTCTGGCCTGCGTGCGTACGCACTTCACCTTCTGCTCCCCTGCGTATACCCGCAGAGACCCTTCTGCTGCACCGCGTACCCACGCACTGTTTCTTCAATCGCGTTGCGTACTGTTACTGTAGGCACGCACCCACAGATACTATCGCGCCGCGTACTGCTACTGTAGCCACGCACCCACAGATGCTATCGCGCCGCGTACCTACGCACCTGCGGCTTCTGAAGCGCCGCGTACTTTCCCTGTGCCTACGCACCTGATCCTCTGTCGCGCTGCGTACCCACGCACTGCGCCTTCTTCTGCTCTGCGTACCCACGCAGTGCGCCTTCTTCTGCTCTGCGTACCCACGCACTTGCACTGTTAATCACCTGCGTACCTCTGGTTAGGGCCGAATTGGCAGTCCACCAGTGTGCTACAGATCGTCAGATGCCCAGATCTGATCATGCGCTCGAGAGATCACCCTTCATAGATTCGCTTTCAACTTCACTTTTATATAGATCAAGCTTTTAAAACAATAACCCAATATTTCAGATCTTAAGATATTCAATTTGCAAAAGATACTTAGCCAAGTGATCTCCTTTGCTTTATATAGGCAAGCTCTTCCTAAAATCATGGATCAATACCATAGATAACCAATACAAGGGGCCCAAAAACATGGGGCTCAATAATAATAATAATATAAAACAATACCACGGGCCAAAACCATAGAATCAAGAATGGCGGGCTAAATACCACGGGCCAAACATAGGAAACCCCACGTGAACGCGCTTCTCTGCCTTGAAGTAAGTGAACTGGGGGTACGCACCTTCTGAACGGGTGACCTGCGTGTGCGGCCGCAGTCCCTTCACGGTGTACCTGCGTGTACGCATCTTTTGAACTATTCTCCTGCGTACCTCTTAATTTTCAACATTTTGAGAGCCTGATCAGAGCATTGCCACTTGAGGGTGTTGCCATCAAGTACAACATCTGTAACATAGAGCCATACCAGAATCATAATGCCAACAATCTCCCCCTTTGGACTTGATGGCAACCTCAAAATCTTCAACGTCATTCTCCCCCTTTGACATCAAGGGCAAAGGGTTATGCTCCCCCTAAGAACATGCTCCCCCTGAATATGAACCAGATCTGCAAAGAAGAACCATAATCCACCAAACACCATAAATGACCATGAAAGAGATAGAGACATATTGCAGCAATATTCAGACCAGCATCCATGATCTTCTTCTGTACGTCCTCCATAATGCCAACAATGCATTATATGCTCCCCCTGAACCTGTGCCATTCGATCTTCAACCAATCCGCAACCCAGCACATGTACGCATATGCCCCAGATGAGCCTTGCGTACAACCAACCATCAGAAGAGATTCAACAAGATGATGCATCAACAACCCCCAGCTTTTGCCTGAGGTATTCAAAGGTCTCCCTGGGCAATGGTTTGGTGAGTATATCAGCAACTTGTTCCTTAGAAGGAACATACTCCAACTTGACCTTTTGTTCAAGTACTTGTTCCCGGAGAAAATGATACTTGATCGGTATGTGCTTGGTCTTTGAATGCATGACTGGGTTCTTTGAAATGCTGATTGCACTTGTGTTATCACATAAGATGGAGATAGGTGGTGTACAAGTGATTTGAAAGTCCTGCAAGGTCTGCATCATCCAAAGGAGTTGAGTGCAGCAAGATGCAGCAGCAACATATTCTGCTTCAGCTGTAGACAAGGCAATCGAACTCTGTTTCTTGCTGAACCAAGATACTAATCTGGAACCCATAAAGAACGCACCACCACTTGTGCTCTTCCTGTCATCCACGCTTCCTGCCCAATCTGCATCTGTATAAGCATGAAGTGTGAGCTCTGTATCTCTAGGATACCATAAGCCATAATTTTGAGTCCCTTGAAGATATTTAAAGATTCTCTTCACTGCCTGAAGATGAGTTTCCTTCGGATTTGCTTGAAATCTTCCAACTATTCCCACTGCATGCATGATGTCTGGTCGGGTACCTGTCAAATAAAGTAGACTTCCAATCATAGATCTGTAGGTTGGTTGATGCACTGCTGCTGATTCATCATTTGCACTGAGGCTACATCCTGTGACCATGGGTGTACATACTAGTTTTGCATCTTCCATGCCATATTTCTTCAAAATCTGCTTGAGATACTTGGTTTGAGACAAAAAGATCCCTCCTTCTTTTTGTTGGATTTGCAAACCAAGAAAATATGTCAGTTCTCCCAGCAAGGACATTTCGAATTCTTTCTGCATCACCAAGGCAAAGCTTTGACTCATAGCTTCTTCATTGCTGCCAAAGATAATGTCATCTACATACACAAGTATTAGTAATTTGTCATTTTCAACTTTTATATAAAGATTGCTGTCTGCTGATCCCTTGGAGCTTGTTTGAGACCATAGAGAGCCTTTTTCAATCTGCATACAAGATTTGGATCATTTCCAAGAATAAAACCATCTGGCTGCTCAATGTATACTTCTTCTTCCAAGTCTCCATTTAGAAAGGCTGATTTCACGTCCATTTGAAATACTTTGAAGTTTTGAAAGCTTGAGAGAGCAAGGAACATTCGGATGGCCTCAAGTCTTGCAACAGGAGCAAAGGTTTCTTCAAAATCTATTCCTTCTTGCTGCGCATACCCTTTACAAACAAGGCTGGCCTTGTTTCTAATTACTTCTCCATTTTCATTCAATTTATTTTTGAAGACCCATTTTGTCCCTATAACGTTCTTATCCTTTGGTCTAGGAACCAGCTCCCAAGTGTTGTTTTTTTCGATCTGCTCAAGTTCTTCATCCATTGCTTTCACCCAACATTCATCTTTGCATGCCTCTTTCACATTTTGTGGTTCAGTGGAAGAAAGTAATGCCAAATAGCTTGAAGCTTCTGCAACTGTTCTTCTTGTTTGTACACCTGCTTCTTTCTGCCCCAAAATCTGAGATTCTGGATGATTCTTCTGAACATATCTGGATGGAGTCTTCTCTTCTATCCTTATCTGCTCCTCTGGTTCTTCTTGAGGTTCTTCTTCTTCATCATTCTGTCTTTGAGGGTAGTCTTCATCTTCTTCGATATCTTCATGATTTACTTGCCTAGGAATGTATCCCTTCTCATCAATCACTACATCAATGCTGTCAACAATTCTTCCAAGTCTTTTATTGTAGCACTTGTATGCTTTGCTGTGTGGAGAATAACCAAGAAGAATGCCTTCATCTGCTCTAGGTTCAAGTTTGCCAAGTTGCTCATCAGTATTCTTAATATAGCATTTGCTCCCAAAGATTTTGAAGTGCTTTACCGAAGGAGTCTCACCATACCAGAGCTCATGAGGAGTTTGAGTGCTGTTCACCCGGACATTTGTTTTGTTGAGAATAACAACCGCAGCATATGCAGCTTCACCCCAGAAAGTTGCGGGAGTTCCAGACTCATCAAGCATAGCACGAGCCATTTGTTGGACTGTCTTGTTCATTCTTTCCACTACTCCATTTTGCTGAGTTCTAGCTGTAGAGAATTCTCTTCTTATCCCATGTTCTTCACAAAAATCGAAAAATTCATTTGAGGTAAACTCCCCACCTCTGTCGGATCTGAGGCACTTAATTTTGTATCCTGATTCATTTTCAACCAAGGCTTTAAAGGATTTGAATTTTTCGAATGCTTCATCTTTGTGCTTCATCAGTCCCAACCAGACAAACCTAGAGAAATCGTCAATGAATAATATCAAGTATTCTTCTCCTCGAGGTGTCCTTTTCTTGAATGGTCCACATACATCTGTATGTACAAGCTCAAGAGGCATGCTAGCTGATCCTTCCTTCTCTGGAAAGTTAGTTTTGGTTTGCTTTCCAAACTGACATGATTTGCATATGGTGTTGTCTGGAATTTTGATATCTGGAAGACCGCGAACTGCCTGATATTTGCATGCTTTTCTTATTTGTGAAAAGCTTAGATGCCCCAACCTCCGGTGCCATAACCAGTGTTCATCATCCTTGCTTAGATAGCATTGTTGTTGTCCTTCTTCAAATATGAATAGATTATTTGGAGTTCTTTTACCTTTGATCACCATTTTACCTGTATCAAGATCACGAACAAGACATCCATTTGATCTAAATATCACCTCGGTTCCTTGATCACACATCTGGCTGACACTCAGAAGATTATGCTTCAATCCATCAACATACAAAACATTTCCAGCTTTGACCTTTTCTTTTAACTGAGCAGTGCCTTTTCCTTTTATAGTTGCAGGAGTATCATTTCCAAAGGAAACTTTCTTTCCCTTTTCTAGAGCAGAATATGATTCAAGTTTTTCTTTATCGCCTGTCATATGCTTCGAACATCCACTGTCAATGTACCATAGATTTTCCTGTCCCTCTGCATAAAATGCTATTCCACATCTTTCTGTTTGTGGTTCCTTTATTCTCCATGTTTTGGTGCTTGAGGCTTGTTCCTTTGTCTGTTGAAACCTGCTCCTGCATTCAGAATCTTCATGACCAAAGTTATTGCAAATAGAACATTCAACTTCATTTTCAAGAACCGAAAAGTTGTTATAGGTCCTTTTTGTAATCCCGGTCATACTTCTTTGTTTTTGAGCCTCTCTAGTCATAATCGTTTTATATGCAACACATTGAACTGCTTTGTGACCAAAGTTATGGCAAGAAAAGCATTGTCCATTGAAGAAACTTCTGCGGTTATCCAATCTTCCGGCCAAACGATTGTAATTTCTATTGTCATTCATTCTTGAAGCAAATTGAGAGGATTTTACCTGTGGCTGGTTGTAGCTTTTGTTCATCCTTAAGACGGATTGCCCCTGATTTGCCTGATAGTCTTTGTTCGTAATTGGTCCCTGCTTTACCTGGTGATCTCCATTGTCCCTTTGCTCATTCCTTCTTGCTGCATCAAGATAACTTTTTGAGGTGGATGCTTGAGAAGTTTCTCCATTATAGCCCAGACCTGTCTTGTTTAGAGGAGAACGCTGTACATTGATGATCTCATCCAGAGTTTCAGATCCTTTGACAAACTTAAGATTAATAGCTTTTGTTTTCTCAATCTCTTTTCTAAGACCAACAATTTCACCTTCTAACTTTTCAAGATATTTTTCTTTTTCATCAATTTGAAGTTGTAGAGTATGAATGATCCTATTCTTTTCTTCTATACATGTCTTGAGTCTAGAAATTTCTTCACAAAAGCTATCCACATCTATAGCATCCATGTAATCATCATCTTCAAATGCCATTAAAAGTTTATAGTCATTACCTCGTTCATCTTCATCACTATTTGATAGACCATCACTATCTTCATGCGTGTAGTAGCTTTTCTTATTTGCAATCTGTTTCTTGTTCCATCTAGCAGGTTCCTTTCCTTTATCCTTATAAGGACATTTCGCAGCATAATGACCTACTCTTCCACAAGCAAAGCATTTAAAAGGTAACTTACCTCTGAACCTTCCAGAACCCCTTTGAAGATTTCTGACAAAATTTGATTCTTCTTCTTCTTCTTCTGGCATGTGACTTGCTTCATAATAGTCTCCTTTGCCTGAAGCCTTGAAAGCAGCTTCTCTTCTGTCTGATGGACCTCCCTTTCTCATTTCATAAGCAGTTAGAATTCTGTGTAGCTGAGACATAGTAAGAATTCGTAGATTTTCCTTTTCTTCTATTGCAGTCACTTTAGATTCAAACTTGGGGGACAATGATCTTAGAACTTTTTCAACCACAATAGCCTCTTTTATTTCTTCACCCAAGTTTTTCATGCAATTAACAATCTCATCTACCCGAAGAAAATAGTTAGCCACACTTTCATCATTATACACTCTGAGATTCTCATACTGAATCCTGAGGGTTTGAAGTTTAACACGCTTTACCTGTTCATCTCCTTCATAGCTCAAGACAATCTTGTCCCATATTTCTTTTGCGGATTTATATTGCATAACCTTTACGAATTCGGTTTGAGATAAGCATCCTAGCAGAGTATTGACTGCTTTAGCATTTGTTTCATATTTCTTCTTCTCGGCCGAATTTGTAGGAGTAGCTGAAAGAAAAGTGTAGCCTGTATCTATGATATCCCAAACTTCTGTACCAAGAGATTGAAGATAGGCAGTAACTCTTACCTTCCAATAATTGAAGTTTGTCCCATCAAAGATTGGTGGCCTGATTGATGCTTCCCTCTCGTAGTTGCTCATGATGAATGATCTTCCTCCAAGCGATCAAGCTTCTCTGAAGGACTTGCTTTGATACCAATTGTTGGAAATAATACTGAGAGGGGGGGTGAATCAGTATTATCAAGTTATTTTAATAAATCTTCCTTATTTATACTTTGAATTATTTTAGCATGTCAGTACCATAAAACAAAAAAAACAGATAGTCACACCAAAGAACACCAGATGTAAGGTGGAAACCCAATGTGGGTGAAAACCACCTGCTGCAATATGTCTCTATCTTCTTTCAAATTAGAAACTCCTTTTACAATGGTTTTGTACTGGTGCAGTCCTTTACCAGTACGCAGGGTGCAACCTGCAGAGAGCTACAACTCTCTCGTTTTCCAGTCTCTCCTGGAAGGGAGCTACAACCCCCTACTTCTTTTCTTTCAAGGACCACTTTTCATAAATTTTCAAACTGGATCCATAAACATCAAGAGATCATCAAGTACAAGTAAATCACCCAGTCAACTGCAGTAACCAGATCAACAATAACAGTAAACTAAACCCAGAACACCTTATCAACAGAGAAAAGTCAGCCAACAAAAGATCTTAAGACAGATACGCAGTTTTTCTTTCTCTGGCCTACGTGCGTACGCACTTCACCTTCTGCTCCCCTGCGTATACCCGCAGAGACCCTTCTGCTGCACCGCGTACCCACGCACTGTTTCTTCAATTGCGCTGCGTACTCTTACTGTAGGCACGCACCCACAGATACTATCGCGCCGCGTATTGCTACTGTAGCCACGCACCCACAGATGCTATCGCGCCGCGTACCTACGCACCTGATCCTCTATCGCGCTGCGTACCCACGCACTACGCCTTCTTCTGCTCTGCGTACCCACGCAGTGCGCCTTCTTCTGCTCTGCGTACCCACGCACTTGCACTGTTAATCACTTGCGTACCTCTGGTTAGGGCAGAATTGGCAGTCCACCAGAGTGCTACAGATCGTCAGATGCCCAGATCTGATCATGCGCTTGAGAGATCACCCTTCATAGATTCGCTTTCAACTTCACTTTTATATAGATCAAGCTTTTAAAACAATAACCTAATATTTCAGATCTTAAGATATTCAATTTGCAAAAGATACTTAGCCAAGTGATCTCCTTTGCTTTATATAGGCAAGCTCTTCCTAAAATCATGGATCAATACCATAGATAACCAATACAAGGGGCCCAAAATCATGGGGCTCAATAATAATAATAATATAAAACAATACCACGGGCCAAAACCATAGAATCAAGAACGGCGGGCTAAATACCACGGGCTAAACATAGGAAACCCCACGTGAACGCGCTTCTCTGCCTTGAAGTTAGTGAACTGGGGGTACGCACCTTCTGAACGGATGACCTGCGTGTGTGGCCGCAGTCCCTTCACGGTGTACCTGCGTGTACGCATCTTTTGAACTATTCTCCTGCGTACCTCTTAATTTTCAACACTTTGAGAGTCTGATCAGAGCATTGCCACTTGAGGGTGTTGCCATCAAGTACAACATCTGTAACATAGAGCCATACCAGAATCATAATGCCAACAGGAGGAGCGCCTCTTCCACTCACAGATGTGGGTAAAGGGCTCCCGACTACAGTTCATTGTTGACAACGGGAGCCAAAAGAACCTCATTTCGACAGAGGTCGTGAAGCAGCGGGGCTTATCGACCACATCACATCCACAATCGTACACCATCGGTTGGCTTTACCAAGGACGTGATCTTCGCGTGAGCTAGCAGTGTCGCCTTCCATACGACATCAAGCCCTTCACGGATGAGGTATTGTGTGACATTGCTCCCCTTGATGTTTGTGATCTATTATTAGGACAACCATACTTGTGGAAGCGACATGTTGTGTATGAATCAAGGCCCCGTGCTGTTACTGTTACTTTGGGAAATAAGTTGTACAAGATGCTGGAGGTAGCACCGCCTACCGCCATCTCTTTGGTTATTGCAAAACAATGCAGTAAGCTCATTTCCAAAACCGGGAAATTTGTTTTCCCGATGATACGCCCTCAAGGAAAGAAGAAGACAGTGGCCACGACCTCCAGACAGGGCCCCTTCGCACGACAACTACAGATGGACAAGGTCGTGGAGGAGTACGAGGACATATTCACCTCTCCTGCAGGGGTTACTCCTCACTGTTAGGTCAAGCACTCCATCGATCTGACCCCAGGTGCACCGCTGCCTAATGGACCAATCTGTTGGCGCTCCGTTCTGGAGAACGATGAAATCAAGAGGCAGATTCAGGAGCTGCTGCAGAAAGGTCGCATCCGTCCGAGTTCATCGCCCTGTGGGAGCTCGATTGTGTTGGTACAAAAGAAGGATGGAACTTGGAGACTCTGTATTGACTATCGGGCACTGAACAAGATCACTGTCCATAATAGGTACCCGATCCCACAGATTGATGACCTCCTGGACCAATTGAAGGGGGCAAAATATTTCAGCAAGATCGATTTGAAATCAGGATATTACCAGGTACCAATCGAACCCTCCGATGTGTGGAAGACTGCCTTCAAAGCCAAGGAGGGCCTTTTCGAATGGTTGGTTATGCCTTTCGGATTGACGAATGCTCCTGCAACCTTCATGAGGCTAATGGATGACATCTTGCGGCCATTCACCAACTCATTTGTAGTGGTATACTTGGATGACATCCTGATCTTCAGCTAGAGTTGGGAAGAGTACCTCCACCACATCTGGCAGGTTCTCCAAACACTGCGGCAACACAAGTTATGTGCCAATTTGGAGAAATGCACTTTTGGCATGACCCAGGTTCAGTATCTGGGATACATTATTGATGAACGGGGTGCATGTGGATCCAGCCAAGATCCAATTCATTCGGGATTTGCCATCTCCAATCACTCTGATAGAGCTCCGCAGCTTTCTGGGTCTTGCCAACTTCTACCGTAGGTTCGTGTTAGGATTTTCTCATATCACTTGGCCCTTGAGTCAAGTCACCAAGGGAGGAGCGAAAACAAAATTCTTTTGGTTTGAATCTCAATAGAAGGCATTCACAGAGTTGAAAGATCGCCTCTGCTCGGCACCAGTGCTCGCATTACCAGACTTGCAACAACCATTTGAGGTCGAGACAGATGTCTCTGACTATGCTATTGGGGCAATCCTTACTCAACACGGGCATCCAGTGGCATATCACAGTGAGACATTTTCAGGCAAAGTCCGGAAGTATCCCACTTATGACAAATAGATGTATTCCATTGTGCAGGCTTGCTGACAATGGAAGCATTACATTTTGAGGAAGGAAACGGTCATCCGCACAGACCACTAGCCCCTGCAATTCATACAGACCCAAGGGAAATTGTAGAGTGATCGTCATCAAAAGTTGTCCGCATACCTGCAACAGTTCCATTTGAATATCAAGTATAAGAAGGGCAACACCAATAATGTTGCAGATTGCCTCAGTCGACCACTGATCATGGCATTAACCATTGTGCTCAACTCTTGTGGGCACGAGACTTCTAATTGGCCACTTCTCTACAAAAGCGACCCAGAATTCGGCCACACATACCAGACACTCTTGGAGGGTCAGCATGTTCTAGATTTTCACCTCCAGGATGCCCTATTATGCCACTTGGGTCACCTTTGTGTTCCTTCAAGCGAGCGTGCCAAGATGATTTGGGAAGCACACTACAGTCGGGCTGCTGGGCATTTCGGGGTTGAGAAAATGGTGGCAGTACTGCAGAAGTATTTCTATTGGCCGAATCTTCGACAGGATGTCAGGAAGTACATCAGATCATGCACTGCCTGCACCATTGCCAAACTGACCATCAAGAAGCAAGGCCTTTATACCCCGCTGCCTACCCCTAGTCGACCTTGGGAATCCATCTCCATGGATTACATGTCGGGCCTTCCTTCTACTAAGCATGGAAATGATTGTGTTTTTGTGGTCGTCGACAGGTTCTCGAAGATGGCCATTATGGCGGCCTGCAAGAAGAATATCACAGCAGAAGCCACTGCTAAACTCTTCTTTGAACAAGTGTGGGTACACTTTGGGATCCCACAGTCTATCATCTTAGATCGGGACAACAGGTTCCTCAGTACATTTTGGTCCAGTCTCTGGTCGATGCTGGACACCAAACTCACTAAGTCCACAGCCTTCCATCCCCAAACTGATGGCCAGACAAAGGTTGTCAACAGGATGATCGTACACATTTTGCGCATGTACAACTCAAAGCATCCATGCACATGGGATGAGAGCCTCCCCTATGTTCAACACAGCTATAACCGGGCTCTCCATAGCTCGACTGGCCACAACCCTTTTTAGGTGGGCTTGGGATTCCAGCCACTATGTCCCATTGATGTGGCCATGCCATTTGCAGCTACTCACGCAGATTCGGCTCATGTCCAGTCCGAAACAGATAAGGCAAACAACTTCATTGAGCACATCCAACATATTCGCTAGCAAGTCCACGACATTCTGGAGAAATCAAATGCCAAGTACAAGCAGCGACATGATCAACATCGGGTGCCACACAAGTTTCAGGTGGGCGAAAAAGTCTAGTTGCATTTGCAAAAGGAACACCTTACTGGAGCCTATCGGAAATTTCAGACCACTCCGATATGGTTCTTACACCATTATCAACATTGTGGGAGACAATGCATTGAGCTCAACATTCCCCCATTCCTTGGCCTGCACCCAGTGTTCAATGTTGACCGCCTTTGGCCATACTTTCCACCATTACTAGACACATTCGACATTGCAAAACAACTCAAACCCACAGAGTTAAATCCAAATTGCATGGAACAAGCTGCAACTGATCGGATCATGGACACACAGATCAAGCACACTTGCCAACAGAGTATCCAACTGTATCGAGTTGTCAAAGCAGGCCAACTCCACCAGGGCAAGTGGCTCACCAGGGACCAAGTTCAGTAGAAGCTTCCTCATCTCATGGAGGAACTCAATGCAATGGGGACCATTGATTCCTAAGGGGGGAGGAATGATCCAGATGGATATTGGTGGCCACTCGCCAATTCCACTTGGACCCCCACCATTGTTTCTTTCAGCTTTTCAGTTTCCTTAATTGTAGCACAGTTTACTATTTTTAGCAATTTTTTGGGTACTGAACTTCCAGAGCCGTTTTGAGGCCCTAAACGATGTTTTTTGGGAAAACTGGGAGCAACATGGGTCCATGGACAGATGTTGTTCTTCCCAAGTTGTAGTTCTCGGATAGATCTTTCTAACGAGATATTGTGCGCATCAAATGGAGATCGTATGCCAAAGTTATGGCCCCGGGAAGTTGATGTACCAATTTACCCAAACGGGGCCCACAGTTTGGCATTTCATCTTTTACGGTTAGATTTTTGGATGTTTAGGGTTTTCCATTGTTTCTCAACAATAAATAGGCCTTCGAACCTCATTGTAACATAGTTCAGAGGCATGTAGCCACCACATCTCTTCTTATAGATAAGCTACCATCGCCCTAGCTAGTTTATTTCCATTTCTGTTTGTAAGCATATTTTTAGTATTTTACAGTAATGAAATGAAGTATTATTTCTGCTGCATCTCTATATGTATGGTTATATCTGTAATTTGTTGCGTTCTTATTTAAATCCGGATCAGGTGATCTGTCTCCACCCAAAATCGATGAAACCCAAATTAAAGTTGCCCCAGTGGAGAAGCTCTGTTCAAGGTAGGCTGTCTATAACATGGTTGCTGTCCTGTAAGAAGCCTTGCACAGTCATCTAGTTGTAAGTAACAACATGGTTATGTTTTGATATAATATCAGATTGCTGTAGGTGACAGCATGAAATTAGAAGGATAGATTCAGATGGGTCTGCTGGAAGGAATCTGAAGTTACAGCCTAGCTGCTTTGCTAGGCTGCAAGCCATAGCAAGCAGCTAAAGGCTGATATACTCATTGCTGCATACATAAGACTACATGGTGATGTAAAGGGCAGCATGATCAGTAATGGGCATGGGCAGCACAATGATACATGGACATATAGGACAGCATAATGATGATGCATAGGCAGCATTATAAGATCATAAACATGAAGGGAAGCAACATGATAAGATCATGTGCATGGGCAGTACAATAATACATCAGCAGGGGCAGCAGCATGATGATGATGCACATTAGTTTGAGCAGCATTATGATGGATAAGATCATGGACATGGACAGCCGCATGGTGCAGTATGCAGTGGTGCAACTAGAGAACCAGATGCAGCACGATGATAGGTATCAGTTGAAGCAGAATGTCTTCAACTGATCTCATCGTTATAGGAGATGATCTATGCTTAGATCTAGATAAGTCAAAGTGTTGACTTTTGTTGTAAATGTACTCTCTCTCTCTCTCTCTGCTGAACTTTGAAGATAAAAGAAGATTTGATCAAAGGGTTTCCCCACACATTGTGGGGTTTGTCCCTGGCTCGCGCCACATCTTGTGTCCTCTTGTCTTGGCTTGTCTTCTGCGTTTTATATTTATGTTCTATCTGCAGTTTATCGTAATGCTGATGTGATTGCTAACTGTGGAAATTTTAAATAAATTGCTCTAGCATAGAACATACCTAATCTTAACATGGTATCAGAGCTGAGGTGAAGACAATGCCCAAGCAAGAGTGAAAGAGCAATCACCGAAGACAGTTGGGACAAGACAGAAGGATCAATGGGTTCCTCATAATTCACCTAAGGTGAAGTCAAAGCAGAGAATGTTATCAGAATGGCGCAACGGAAGATTTTGATGGTCCATCTTAAGATCACTTCATTGGGAAGTTCGGATCTAAGGGTGGAAGGAAAGGTGGATGCCTTGTTGAAATAAGTTCGGCCGTTGTGCATGGCAGAGACACATCTCTTGATGAAGATAACAATCATTCCTGGGACATCTTCAATAATCAAAGGAATGACTGGTAATGCACGTCATCAAGGAAGTGGTCGACTCCTCCACGAAAGCAAGAAACCCCAAAATCTCTTTTATGTACCTGATCGAACCTGATGTCCATCTCGGAAATGGAAGTCAAAGGTTACAGGGTGGCACTTATCGATGGAAATGTACGTGTTTGAAAATAGATCTTTCAAAGATGTTTTTGAGTTCAAGGTTGTATCAAGTTGCAGGAAGTCCACTGGGGACCATGTCCATTGACTCAGCACCGGAGGTCTGTGAGTCAGATGGTGACTAGGATGCCTGAATTCAAAGAGAAGCATGAAGCTACATGTCTGAAATGTACCGAAGAAAAATATTATAAGGGGATCATTCCCCTCATGCAGCAGGTCCACAGGCTTGGAACAACTCGAGGAGTTTGAGACTCATGATCGAGAATCTCATGTATACAGGTGGAAGAAAGCCCTCTATGGCTTGAAGAAAAACACCTCGGGCGTAGTATGAGAGGATTGATAGCTATCTAATGCAGCTGAGATTTACTAGGAGTGAAACCGATCCAAACCATTACTCAAAGGTTGTGGATGATAAACCTCTCGTACCGACACCTATGTCTGATAGGTGCAGACCCTCTCATTTATAGGAGACAGAGGGAGTTGGATTCTGAATGTGGAAAGATAAGCTGCAGGCCTGTGACTACCTCAAGGATCTTAACTTTCAGAAGTTATATGGTAGTGATGTCGGACCTGATTTGGGAAATGCCTCTGAGTTTCATAAACTCATTTGCGTTGATGTTCTTGGAGAACCTCCGTCCGGACATTTGTGTTGCAGTTAGCATGGTGAGCTCATATTTGGTTGAGCCTCACTAGATTGGTGCCAAGAATCTTTTGAGACATCTTCAGGGAACAATCTCTCATGGATTGAGATACACTGCCAAAAATATGAAACCACATGATTATTCGAATGATGAGTGGGCAGGCAATATGGAGGATCACTAGAGCACTTCCCAGTGCTGTTTCTCTTTTGAATCTGCCTCGATATCCTGGATGAGCAGGAAGCAGAAGTCGGTGACTCTGAGCACCACCAAGGCAGAATACATTGCTGATAGTATGGTCTTCTGTGAGGCAGTCTAGTTGCTGAAGCTCTTCAGTGAGCTGTTTGTACCAGTGTGGAAAAAGTCTCCAAAAAATCCCGATTTAATCCTAAAAACGCGATTTTTTGAACTAAGCGATTTAATCCCCCGACTTTTTGGCGACTTTTTCACAAACGAAAAAATCGTGATTTTTTTCCTTATACTCCCGATTTAATCGGGAGTCGACCCAAAAAGTCTTCCTCCCTTCCCAGGCCGCGGATAAAGAGGCCGCAAAGGTCAAAATGTTGTAAATTGAAGCTTTCATCCATGCATTTTCAAGTTATTGCATTGTATTGTTTGTCATACTTCTTGCGAGCATAGCAGTCTCATTTGTAATCTGTTAGTTTTGAGGTTAAGATATGTTTTTGTTTTCCAAGGAAAAACAAATCTTTATACTTCATATTTCTAGTTAGAAAGCAAAGTATACATTGGCTAAGCCTCCAGGATTTCAGTGATCCAGACTCTAACAGCCGCTTCCCCTTCAAAAGATTACAAAAGTACCAAAAGGACAGGCATACAACAGTGTTCCGTAGAAAGAACCCCACACCATCAAAAACATTGTTACAGTTGTTGAATGCTTCCAGAAGAAACAACAAAGAGGAGGTAATGAAGATCAAATAGCAACAACCTGTCCAAAAAAAAACAAAACCAGTGCCTCAAAAAAGAACCCATTTTTCAGACAGGAACAAAGTACCTGTGAAATCTTGTGATAGCAAAGATCCTTCCTGCAATGAGAGCACGTTTTGAAAGGGAATCTTCTTTAGTGGTGAATTCCATGTAAATGTGGGGAAAGGTTATGTATCAGAAGTGGATTTTACCTCCAAGAGTTTTTGAATAATAGATGCCAAGGCTAGGTTAATAATCTGACATCTACTGTTTTCTCAGAAAATAAGCAGCTTGGATTCACCAAGCGTTAATTTTCACATCTACTGTGATACTCACTGTTAATTTTCATTGGACCTACCACCTGACACCTTATTACCCAATCAAATTACAATCTACTGAATAAATGCATGACTTATTTCTTAATACAATTAGAGGATCTCAGTGACTGATTACTTGATGACTTTTAGATGACTCATGATATACATTTATTATATTTTTTGTTGATATTTTGACTCTTAAGAGTTGAGATTCGAACAGGACTCAAAATTCAGGAGTTGATTCACTATTTTGATATGTGATGTAGCATTAGATTTCATAGACATATTATATATTAGTTTTCTTTACATGTTTATGTGGAAATGCATTTATTTGATGTTGTGGATACTCTAGATGTTAAAAAAAATAAAAATAAAAATGAATAATTTTGTGTTTTTTTAATTTTGCCGACTTTTTGCTGACTTTTTCAAAAAACTCCCGACTTTGACGAGTTTTTCAACTTTTCGACCCTTGTCGAATTAATCCCGACTTCGACTTTTTCCACATTGGTTTGTACACATGATGAATACCACTGTGATTCTTTGTGACAACCAGAGGTGGGATTCGATTATTGAGGAATCCCGTATTTGACAATTGCTCCAACAGATAGACATCAAATACTGCCTTATTTGGGATATGGTAAGTCGATGATCAAGGAGGCTCCATCGCACTGAGATGATGTACAGGACAGAGCCCCGAGGAAAGATCAAATTTGTGATTTTCCCGAACGACTTGGAGTCATCAAGAGACCTTTGTAAAAGGGTCCTGCATGCTGCATACATTGAGCTCTGGGAGCTCTGGGGGGCTTGCAGTTCTACTGGAGCAACATACGACCACAGGGTGACTCACCCTCCCCTGGTGGTGCGCACTGGAACAAGATGATTCGCTCTCTTGTGGGACAAGATGATTCGCTCTCTTGTGGAACAGGATGATTTGCTCTCCTATGTAGCATGATTGATGTGTTCTCCTGTGAGGCCGGGATTGATGTGTTCTCCATGGTGGCCTGGGTTGATGTGTTCTCCTTGGCGATTGTAGCAGGATTGATGTGTTCTCCTGTGAGGACAGGATTGATTAAGTTCTCCTGTCGAGGCATCCTACCCATGCAGTCTGGGACTCATGGGAAGTACCTCTCATCTGATCAATGAGCAGGGAAATGAAGTTAGGGACCATAGTAGTACCGATGGACGCATCGTTGTATCTACTGTACTCCCTACGCTAGGATGTCCTCCATTGATCTAGGATCAATGATACTGGTCTGGGACCAGTGGTCGGAGTTGTACATACTATGACACTGACTTCGGGTCGGCTGAGACTGGTTTGGGACCAGTGGTACATACTCAGAGACTGACTTCGTGTCAGTACAGGACTGGTTTGGGACCAGTGAGAGTCATACATACTATGACGTTGACTTCGGGTCGGTTGAGACTGGTCTGGGACCAGTGGTACACTCTCTGAGCCTGCGATACTGGTCTGGGACTAGTGGTAGGAGTTGTACATACTATGACGCTGACTTCGGGTCGGCTGAGACTAGTCTGGGACCAGTGGTACATACTCCGAGACTGACTTCGTGTCAGTACAGGACTGGTCTGGGACCAGTGAGAGTCGTACATACTATGACGCTGACTTTGGGTCGGTTGAGACTGGTCTGGGACCAGTAGTACACTCTCTGAGCCTGCGATACTGGTCTGGGACCAGTGGTAGGAGTTGTACATACTATGACGTTGACTTCGGGTCGGCTGAGACTGGTTTGGGACCAGTGGTACATACTCCGAGACTGACTTCGTGTCAGTGCAGTACTGGTCTAGGACCAGTGAGAGTGGTACATACTATGACGCTGACTTCGGGTCTGCTGAGACTGGTCTGGGACCAGTGGTACACTCTCTGAGACTGCGATACTGGTTTGGGACCAGTAGTAGGAGTGGTACCTACTATGACGCTGACTTTGGGTCGGTTGAGACTGGTCTGGGACCAGTGGTACGCACTCTGAGTTTGACTTCGGGTCAGTGGAGAATGGTATGAGACATTCTCGATCAATTCTTCTTCTTCATAGTTAAGCAGAGTAGAGCTAGCAGAGCCAGCAGAGCTGAGCAGAGCAGAGCAAAGCCAGTAGAGCTGAGCAGAGTAGAGCAGAGCCAGCAGAGCTGAGCAGAGTTGGGCAGAACAGTGCAGGGCACTGATGGCAGAGATAGTACAGTCGGACTTATGGATCAATGGATGGAGTTCTCCCTAGTTGAGAGGGAGTGTTAAATTGGCAACTAGGGCCAAACTCCATGTGGGTCGGCTTATTTATGGCAGCTGATATTTTTATTGGATCCCTCTCGTCGAGAGGTGTAGGATTGATCCAAAGATCATCCGATTCCGATAATTATTTATGGAGATATGAATTTATTTTGTTTATGTAATTATTATCAAGCCGACCAGCTCTTATGTAGGCTCTAGAAGCCCAACCGACGTGTCTATTCATCATCCTCGTTTTGGTATAAATAGATGAGGATTTGATATCATTTGCACACATGTATTCTTGAGGTGATCTCCTATCCACGTCTTGGGTTTTTGGAGAAGGAGAGGACCGAAAGAATACGCTGGACTAGAAGGAGCCCTAGCTGCAAGATAATGCCCTAAACTACACACAGACATAAAAGGCCTTATACGCAAGCAGTGGAAATATATATAATATACGCTAGTAATGAAGATATATATATACGCTGAAATGACCAGCAATACAAGCACAGGAGGGAGACCTTACGCAGTTCATATATATACACGCTGTTCAAGTATACGCTGTTCTTTGTGGATGTTATCCGCTGTCTTTATACGTTGTTCTGCGTGGATGTTATACGCTGGTCATATAATTCATGGAGAGCACTCATACGCTGTCTTGAAGCCCACAGCAGTCAATGGAACCATTATGAACTAGCACTCACACGCTGTCCCATACGCATCAATACGCTGTTTATCTCACACGTTGTTCATTCCTGAGTTATATACGCAGTTCATGTAAAGATATGCTGCTCGTGGAAGGAACGCAGATATATATAGAACATGTTGTTTGGAATGCGGTCATAGATAACCCGCAGTTATATATGGAACGCTACAGCCAAGGTATGAAGCCCTCAGTTTGTATTATATATGGAACGCTAATCATGCCATAACCCTGGATCCGTTGTCACAAGGATTTATACGCAGTTATGAACAGTCATACATTGAAACGCATACATGACAACGCTGGATAGTCATACGCTTATATAAACGCTGGACGCTGATGTAAACGCTGGACAGTATTACATATACGCTGGAATCATGGTCTTACATATACGCTGGAATCTTGGTCTTATATATATGCTGGGCAGTCAAATGCTGGTCAGCAAGACAAGGGTGCCACTATCATCCAAACAACAGCATTTAAATATGCATTAGGACGCAGTCGTTAAAGACCTCAATCCACAGTTGAGAAGCTCTGTTCAAGGTAGGTTGTATATAACATGGTTGCTGTCCTGTAAGAAGCCTTGCACAGTCATCTAGTTGTAAGTAACAACATGGTTATGTTTTGATATAATATCAGATTGCTGTAGGTGACAGCATGAAATTAGAAGGATAGATTCAGATGGGTCTGCTGGAAGGAATCTGAAGTTACAGCCTAGCTGCTTTGCTAGGCTGCAAGCCACAGCAAGCAGCTAAAGGCTGATATGCTCATTGCTGCATACATAAGACTACATGGTGATGTAAAGGGCAGCATGATCAGTAATGGGCATGAGCAGCACAATGATACATGGACATATAGGACAGCATAATGATGATGCATAGGCAGCATTATAAGATCATAAACATGAAGGGAAGCAACATGATAAGATCATGTGCATGGGCAGTACAATAATACATCAGCAGGGGCAGCAGCATGATGATGATGCACATTAGTTTGAGCAGTATTATGATGGATAAGATCATGGACATGGACAGCCGCATGGTGCAGTATGCAGTGGTGCAACTAGAGAACCAGATGCAGCACGATGATAGGTATCAGTTGAAGCAGAATGTCTTCAACTGATCTCATCGTTATAGGAGATGATCTATGCTTAGATCTAGATAAGTCAAAGTGTTGACTTTTGTTGTAAATGTACTCTCTCTCTCTCTCTGCTGAACTTTGAAGATAAAAGAAGATTTGATCAAAGGGTTTCCCCACACATTGTGGGGTTTGTCCCTGGCTTGCGCCACATCTTGTGTCCTCTTGTCTTGGCTTGTCTTCTGCATTTTATATTTATGTTCTATCTGCAGTTTATCGTAATGCTGATGTGATTGCTAACTGTGGAAATTTTAAATAAATTGCTCCAGCGTAGAACATACCTGATCTTAACATCTTTGAAGAGAAAAGTGCAAGATAGTGGTATCTCTCTCTCCCAATAGTAGAGTATTTATAAGCCCTAACTCTATGGAGGAAAGAGATGAAGCAAAAAAGGACCTCAAGGTGAAATGGTGTGGACCCCAAACTCTGCTTGAATAATTGACTACAAATTTGTGGGTTTGTAGTGAATGGTACACTAGAGAAGCAGGGTCTGGATTCTCTCCATCGTGGTCCAATATGACTATAATAAATTGGGTAACAAATCTCGAAAGCATAGAGGACCATGGGTCTGATAATGGCCTCCATGAGGTGGAGATTGGACAGATGTTTTGGAATTGTGCCTATAAGCACTGTTGCTTGATGAGGGCTAGGGAGCCTCTCTAGACATAACAACCTCTACAATATATGAGAAAACACTTTTACATAAGGGTAAAATGAAAAAGCTTAAGGGTCCCCGAACTCATGTGTCATAGCAGATCCACTCTGAGACCCCCACACACCCACCTTGGCCATGATCTCCTTGAGATGGTTAGTGTAAGCCATGAGGGAAGGGACTATCATGAAATGGGGAGTAGAGGTTGGGCCATGATAAACCACGAAGGGTCTAGAGCAACCACCTAGATGAAAAAACACTTTACATAGGTCACTGAGCATGGTTTAGTACAATAGAAGTGATACAAAGGTCACACTTTTGGCTGATTGTGATACCATGTTACAAATCATCATGATGGCACATCTCATGATCACGATACTTTTGGCTCTGACATCATTGAGATAAACATAGGATTTGCTAATATGTTGGAACATATACGGTGAAGAAAATGAGATACAACTAAAGTGAAAATTGGGTGGGAGGGGGGAATTTGTAGCACTCCCCTTTTGGCACACATGCTGAGGCAACCTATATTAAAGATAATATTTAGAAAGTGGTTTCTCTCATGTTAATTCGCTGGAGAATATTTGGCCCTATTCACACTCATACATGCCATTTTTATTGACAATTTCATTGACTTTGCACATATGTTGAGGAGGTGGTTGAGCTTGCATAGTGTTTGAAAGTTAGTTATGCATATGACTTACCCACTTGCCCATTTTCACATTCATCTAAACATTTTTTAATTCACCCATCTTCTAGGCACACTCTCTTAGGTGGTGCAGTTCCACTAGAAGGTCCAGTTACAACTTTGAAATAACTTTGTTCACACCACGTTTTCACCTTGATGATGGTATTTGACTTGAAATTAGAGCGCCCTTACTATTCTAAGGAGATTCTTCCCATGTTTCAATATTTGCAGGAGTAGGGATCACAAGTATATCATTATTTTATTCTATGGACTTGGTCTCTTGCTATTTTTGGATTGGCAGACCTTCCTTGGTGGACTTGTTGCTATTGAGAGACCATTCATGTTTGAACGGGTTCTCGCTATTCTCAGAGGGCACACTTGTTGAGGCTCTTTCTTAATATCTTGGGAGGTGGTTGCAACCACTTTGCACTACTCCTTAGGTTGCAACTCTTACACATATTTTATCATTATTTGTTGGATGTCTCTCCTAGGCATGCACCCTAGACTATTTGATCCTTTCACGAAGGGATTAAATAATTATTTGATGACTAATTCTAGAACTTTGTAATATTATTTTAATATTTGTTTGAATCATCAATCATGATCACTTGGGTATTATTTTTTTATTTGAGGTGATTGAGCCAAGAATTTTATAAATAAGAGGCTCCTTTCAATTGTAAACGTTGCTATTGAGTGAGTTATGGTAGAACTCTTTCTCTTGGAACATATATTTGGGATTTTTTGCTTTTATGTTGTGTGAGGCCAATTTGTGAGCAGCAAAGGATTGGATCAAGGTCATCAAGTAAGATCTTCTTCAAGGTGCATAGCTGGGTGAGATTTTTTTCTTACCCTTTCTATTTTATTTATTTTACGCTTAGACATTTCTAATCTTGTTGTTTCAAAAAAGTAGTAACTAGGCTATAAACACTTAGGAAAATAAGTTTATTGATTTAATTATGAAATTATCATCTTTAAGATGTTTGCTTGCATAAATTAGACTCAAATTTCCAACCATATTAAAGCTTAGTGACATGCTTTAAGGCAGCCCTTGGATCCTTTAATATAGATTCCATAAAATTGAATGACTCTATTAGCCCAAGGATTGGCTATGCACTAGTTTAACTTTCTCATCCATCCAAAATTAGATTGTTCATCCTACCTTTACTTTATCTAATTTGCTATAAATTGTTTTCATTTGTATTTGAGCATCTCTATCTGTTACTTTTTTAGAAATTTCTCAATTTCTAGCAATTGTAGTAGTCTAGGAAATTAATTTATTGATCTTAAACTAGACTAAATCATCCTTTAGACTTGCTGTGAATTTTATTTAAATTTATGTTTCGAGTTTAGTGCATTTCTGGTGCTTATCTCAGAAATTTATTTTTGCAGCGCTTAGGTCAGAAATTTGTTTTTCCAGCTAGCATTATGACCTAGGACCCTTGGATCTTAACCATAGATTAGGCTATCACCACTTGCTTGCTGGAAATTCAGAATTTAAATTTCTGATTGTTGTTTCATGAAATTTTATCATGTTTTTGTATTTTAAGCAAAATAGCGACTTAAACATTCTGGAAATTACTTGTAATTTTCTTTGTTAAACTAACTGCTATTTCCAACAGTTAATTTATTGTAGAAAATTGAATTTCCAAAATTGCTCGGGGTTTGAAATTTGCATTTCTAGATCACAATTTAGATTCAATTCATAAAGATTGCACTAGGAAATTTCATTTAAAAGTTTCGTTGTTAAATTTCTACATATTGCATCCAAATCTAAATGTAGAAATTTATTTGCAAATTCCATTTTGAGCATTGTACTTTTACTTGTTTACTTTACTTGCTCAACTCGTTTCAAAATTCATTTGTAAATTTGAAACATTTCTTCATCACAAAATCGTTAGACTTCAGTGTTAGCACAAGTCTAAGAACCTTACAGAAACTATCCTACATCAGAGTTGGAACTTGGTTGGAACCTATACAGACACACCTTCACTGGACACACCCCAAGACAGATTCCTAACCAAACTCATTGGTCTACAAATACTTTATTGACATGCTTAAATAAATTGCACTTAGACTTTTCTTAGGGACACCCTCCTTGAGTTGGAGAAGAACCAACCTAAAGAGAGGAAGAGCTACTGTGGTGTTAGTGAGTAACCTTATTGAGTTACACAAATTAACGTCTTATGATTGTCCCTTCACATTTTAGGGGTGCTAGATTTTGTTGTTACATTTCCTACAGCGAAAGGTTCTATGTGTTAAGTAGGTGACTTCATTGAAATGAGGTGGAAATTTCAGATTGGGCAGATTTTTGAAATTTCTACAGTTTACATTTTTTGCATTGCTTCAATAAGGGAGAGAAAGGTTATGATTTATTAGCCTTCTTTGTTACTTCACCGATTTGCACTTAATGATAAAAGTTCTAATCCACAAGGTGCAACCTGAGGGGGAACTACTAGAATGATTACCACTCTCACTAAGCAACCTATCCTCATAATTTTGGTTGGCTCCTCCAACTCAAGGGTGGTATCCCTAGCAATTATTATTTTTAAAGCTATATTCAGTGAAACTAAAAGATTATGTGAAGAGATAACTCCAGCAAAATAATTTTTCTCGTTTTTTTGTAGTCTAATGAGGATGAAGGGTAATGGAAAATAGGGGTCTATTGCCTATCTAAATCTGGGAAAAAAGAAAGAAACTCATGAATGGCTAAGACACATAGACCTGTTATACATGTCACAAGAAGCCTTAGCTGCTTGTTAAATGACAAAGAAATGTACATGGAAGGGTCCTTAAAGTTTCCATATTCAAGCAATGTTATAAGAGTGAGTCCTACAATGAAGTATCAATGCAAACTCTTAACAAGATGATAGATGCAAGACTACACATTAGGAAATATGACATCAAAAGGGATTAAGAGTATAATATTTCTCATATAAAACCCTTCCACCTATGGTAAATGAGCTTTTCATTGTGGATTCTCATAACACAATGTTTCCAAGCAACTCTTAGCATCCTCCAACAACAATTGGCAATAAAATTTGGCTTCACATATGATAAGCAAGAACCCTTGAAATTTCCATTACTCCTCCATGCGAGATATTCAACAAAGCTCAATGAGGAGAGACTCCTCACAAACTAACTGTGACAAATGATTAAGAGAGCAAACCCTTATATTGGTTTGAGCTCCATCGTCATCTATGATAAAATAGCATCCAAGGTCAAAACCCTATATCTAACCTAGGGAGGAGTAAAGAAACCACAATGTCTAACAATTAACCAACAATATATTAAATAAGAAGTGGCAATTAAGCCACACCACATGTAGTATCCAATAAACATTTTCCTTGAAGGTAGGACATCTCAATTAAAAGGGGACGAGAACAAATCAAAGCTCCAATGTCTAGCCTCCAAGGCCTCCAAGTGTAGTGCTCCCATAACAATATCCCCAAACATGCAATGGAACCCTAGATCTAGGGTTTGGATCCTCCTACATCTCCTCCAATGTGGATATGTAGCAATCCAAGGTGAGATGTCCCATCAATAGTGCATAAAATTGTGTGCCATGTGGCATTAAGAGTTAGGGTGTTCTCCACCATGGGCACACATCAATAATAACTTCCCCAAATAGCAAAAGCACTCAAGCAATAAAGGTGAAGCACTCAAAACGAGTGGTCAAAATAGGTTGAGAAATTTTTTGGTGGCAGATTTGAAAATTCCACATCTTTGTCAATATTGGTGAATTGTCTATTATAACCACAATTATGAAATGTTGTAACCATTTTTCTTATGGTGGCATTGATCTGGCAGAAATTTGGGCACTTCGTCAAAAGATAACTCCTCTTGAATCTAGGATGCCCTTCAAATATGCAATGAAATCCTAAATCTAGGGTTTGTAACCTCCTAGATCTCTTCCAATGTGAAATGTCCTCCTCAAGAACATTAAAAAGTGTGTAATGACCAAGTAAAACCCTCTAAGATTGGATGTGTGTCTCTATAAAATATCATAGGTATGAGTGTATGCAACCTTTTTAAGGTGGACATTTCCTCAAAATAGGGCATGGACCGTGTCAACACTCCAAAGATAGCATGAGATATTCAAGAGAAGTGTCCCATCAATAAGGCATGTAAAGTATGTAAAATGGCTTGAAATGGTGGGCGCCCTCTTTATATCAAGTGCCAAGCAATTGGATCGATGAAATAAGGCATAAAATCTATGAAAAACACGTGGAATGTCATTAATGCTCAATTAACTCCATAAAGAAAGGGGGCAGCCCCTCATCAATTAACGAATATAATTATGCCTTGACATGTGTGCAAGATACTCCTCTAAATATGGCATGTATGAACAATGATGCATTAGAAGGTGTGCAAGGTGGCCTTAGAAGGTGGAGCATTGGACAAGTAAGTGCCAATAGGAGTGCAACGAACCACCCAAGCTCAAGGTCCAAGATGTAACAATCTTCCATAAGCATTTCATGATTTGGCTCCATAAAGTAAGGAGTAAATGTGTAATGTGCTAGATCCAAGTCAAGTCATCAACCAATTCATCATGAAGGGGAACGACCTTATCAAAATATGCATAAAATGATGGTAAATGAGTATATGCCTCCATATATGAGCCAAAGAACAAGAGCGCTCCACTCAAGACCATGATCCACCTCATAAATAAACCATCCATGTGTGAAAAACACCTATAAAACCTAGGGCATTAGAGAAATGGGCCTCTAACCATGCTAAAATCCTCTCATCAAATTAATAATCCATATGCAAAAAGTGAGGAGTATGCTGAGCACTCAATGGCATGATGAAGATGCCATTACAATGTTATCTCGGCCCAAAAGTTTTAGGATGTTCTTCCCATAAAGTCACATTTAAAGATGTATCATCAACTATCCAATTATCATAAGGTCTCTATAACCAAGTTTACTATCATGAAGCCCATCAAGGGTAGCCGAAGTGGTTGGAACTCACGGTGATAATGTTGGTGATTTGTTAAATTTGGCAACTAGGGCCAAACTCCACCTTGGACAGCTCATATGATGCAGCTGATATTTTTATTGGATTCCTCTTTCCGAGAGGTGTAGGATTGATCTAAAGATCATCTCATTCTGACATGTACAAATGGAATTATGAATTTATTTTGTTTATGGACAAATTGTCAAGGTCGGCCAACAATCTAATGTAGGCTCAGAAGCCCAACAGTCACATCTATTCATCCTCAACGTTGCATATAAATAGAAGGTGCATTTGCCTCATTTGGACATCAATCATTCACACACATCTCTCTCTTTCATCTGATTGGTTCGTACACTTTTCTAGGCAGCATCTCTCTCCACATGTGCGAAGAAGAAGACAGGGATTTTCTGTTTCAACATTGACTGAATTTCAAGAAGGGTTGACCAGCATTGACCGAGCTGCTATTGATTTGACTGCATTTTTCCTTGGAGAATTTCTGTTTGGGTAGGCCGCATTTTTGGGCACAAAAATCGAGGCAATCCGAGTTGTTTGACCAGCATTGACTGTAGGAGGGTTTGACCGCAGGTTTGACTCTGCGTTGACCAAGTTTGACTAAGTTTTTCAGGACTATTTTGGGCTGATTCGGATGACTGTTGGAGGCCGAGTTGACTGGGTTTGACCAAGCTGTTTTGGAGGATAAATTATGCCCTGTTGACTAGCGTTGACTTTCTGGTTAGGGTTTCTTGTGGCTATTGTTTGACTGGACATTTGATTAGGCAAGTGAATATTGCATATTGTACTCTCTTTGTGCTGAACTTTTGAAGAATAATAAGAAGAATTGATCAAAGGGTTTCCCCACATTGGGATTTGTCCCTGGTTGATGCCATATCTTGTGTCCTCTTGTTTTGGCTTGTCTTCTACTGCTTTTATTTATGTTCTATCTGCATTTACTGTCATGTTAATGTGATTGCTAATCTGGAAATTGACATTGGGCTAGTAAGAAAATTGAAGTAAATTGCTCTTAAGCATAGAACATATCATTGTTACCTAAAATTAACATGGTTCCAAAGTTGAGGTGAAGACAAAGCCCAAGCAAGAGTGAAAAGAGCAATCATTAAGAAGAGTAATCACTGAGATTTGTTGGACAAGGACAAGAGTCAATGGCCTCTGCATCTTACTTCAAGCCTGATGACAAGCTCAATGATAAGTCTGAGTATCATGCATGGAAGATGTCTTTTGATTTGACTTTGGAAGAACAGGATGTTAGGGATTATGTGCCGGGAAAGATTTCTGAGCCTCCTTCAAATGCATCGACTGCCATGAAGACAAAGTACAAGAAGGGTGAAGTCAAAGCAAAGAAGATTATCAGGGATTCTATTAGCAAGCATTTGGTTGCATACATCTCCGATTTGAACACATCTAAGGAAATGTATGACAGGTTGGTTGGCATGTTCAAAGCTAGCAATGCAAACCAAGTTCTCTTTCTCAAGAACAAATTGAAGGACATAAAGAAGGGAAGAGGTGAAGATATGCAATCCTACTTCATGAGGATTAACGAGATCAAAAATGATCTTCTTCCGATTGGAGAAGTTGTTGCTGATAGGGAGCTCACTCTCATTGCCCTTGGAGGATTCCTTCGTGAATGGCATGTGTTCAACACTACTATTCTCAACAACCATAGGATTCCAGGTTTTGAAGAATCGCTGACTAGATGTTCTCAAGAAGAAACAAGGATGATGGGAATGGATATGCTTTCAAATAGGAATGATCCCACTACATTCTCCGCTCATGCTAAAAAGAAGACAATGCAGGTTCAAAGAAGTAATGTCAAGGAAGAGCGGGTTTCAAAAATGGAAGGAAGGGAAGATGCCTCATTTGCAACAAGTTTGACCACTATGCTAGGGAGTGTCCTAATAGAAGGGATACCTCATGATGATGACAACCAACAACAATTTTAGGGGCAACAACTATCAAAGGAATGACAGGTTCAACACCAGAGGAAAAAGGAATGCTCCCATTACTCAACATGGAAAGGGTTGCCCTCCCAAGAGATCAAGAAACTCCAGGTATGATGAATCTAATGTTGTTGATAACAAGCAAAAATAATTTTATCTTATATCTGCCCTCTCTACTGCCTTTCCTCCGGATACTTTGGGAAATTGGTTGATTGATAGTGGTGCCTCAAGGCACTTCACTGGGTATAAGGAAGCTCTTTCAAATTTGATAGAAAATGATAGAAATTTGGAAATTATCCTTGGAGACAATGCCACTTATCCTGTGAAGGGAGTTGGGAATGTTACTCTTCAATTGAATCAAGGTAACACCATTCATCTACAAGAAGTACTATATGTACCCGATCTAAAGAAGAACCTGGTATCTATCTCGGCAATGGAGGACAAAGGATTCAAGGTGGCATTCATTGATGGAAAGGTACGTGTGTGGAATAAAAAATTCAAAGATGCATTTACACTTGGATTCAGAGTTGATAGCTTATATCAAGTTGGAAGAAGTCCATTGGGAGCTATGTCTTGCAACACATCTCTTCAATCTGAATTATGGCACCGGAGGTTTGCTCATCTACATTATAAAGCTCTACCTGATGTGAGGAAGATGGTGACAGGTATGCCCGAATTTAAAGTAGAACATGAAGGTGTTTGTCAGGGGTGTACCGAAGGAAAACATACAAGGGGACCATTCCCCTCAAGTGATAACAAGACCATTGACATATTGCAATTTGTCCATTCTGATCTATCTGGTATGATGCCTGTGAACTCTTTTGGAGGATATTTATCTAGGAAACTGGATTCGTCCTAAACCCCCTGCAAATCCCGAATCCGGCGAATCCGACACGATTCGGTCCGGATTCGTGTCCAAATCACAGGACACGTCGTGTCCGAGGGTGTGTCGCGATTTTCAGGGGCGTGTCGCGATTTTAGGACACGTGTTCGGTTTCCAGGACTCGCTAAGCTCAACGCGGGTATGAAAAGGGCGTGTTTACTCATTAATATTTTCATTTGGTAAGTGATTTGTGCTGTTGCAGCAAGGAGTAGAGCATTTTGGCAGCTTCATAATCAAGTCTAGGCCCTAGTATTGATATGCTATTCATGGTAATGTTAAATTCTTAAAGTAAAAGTGACATTCTCCTTGATCTTCATTTTCATCCTTTTACTTAAATTTTTAACATTACCATGAAATGACTCAGGATGTTTGAGAGTGGTTCCGACCTCATTGGATTTCATATGGAGAAAGTAGAATTTTAGATTTCATTCAAAATCCAGTAGACTTATCAGTTTTTCAGGATTGGGGGATTGCAATGTTTCCATTGAATTTTGTCATGTATTAGGGTATGGAACTCGTATTTAATCAAGAGCACCAAACCAAGAGCTTTTGAATATGTCGCTCCCGCTCCCGTTTTCGCTCTCGCTCCTCGCTTTCGCTCCCGCTCCCCGCTTTCGCTCCCGCTCCCAAGTAACACTGTTCCTGATGATATGGGTCTGGACACCATTGTTGAGTTGGCATTGGCCAACATGGATCTCAATGATCCAGTGCTAGAGCCTGTTAGATTTGATGACTTAGAGGGGTCAGCCTCCATACCAGCAGATGCAAAGGCGACTATGGATACAGGGGAGGAGGAGGATGTAGAGGAGAGCAGTGGGGACCATGATGATGGGGATAGTGATGCTGATTCTGATGCTGATTGATGCCTTGAGGCTTGTATACCTGTAGTTGTTTTATATTTTCTATTTCTATTTGCCATTGGCATTGCACCAACACTACCTATGTAACACATTTTGATTTGATGACTTAATGAGAAAACTACAGTTGTCAGTGTGTTTATCTTACTATCTTGTAGTTGTAAGGTCTTTCAGTTATGAATTATGAATCATGATTTAAATTTTTAATAGATTTATCATTTATGTGACCAGTACCACTGACATTTATTTGAATTTTGTATGTACTATGCATGCTAATAGCTATAGATGAAGATCTATGTTTGAAATCAATAAATTTGTATCATTAATTAAAATTTGTGTAAGAAATATGATAATATCTAATTTTTAATATATATATATATATATATATATATATATTTAAATATATTATATATATATATATATATATATTTTTTTTTAATAAAATAATATATAACGTGTCCTGTTCCGGGGGGTCAGCGTGTCCCGAATCCGACACCACGAATCCCGAATCCTACGTGTCCCGAATCCCCGTGTCAGGTGACTTAGATATTTATATTATGCTATCTCTGTGGATGATTTCTCTCGCAAGACTTGGATTTATTTCTTGAAGAAGAAGGACGAAGTATTCTCATGGTTCCGTTCCTTCAAAGCCTTGGTCAAAAATCAAACTGGGAAGAAGATCAAAATATTGAGGATTGATAATGGAGCTGAATATGAATCAAATGAATTCAATGACTATTGTAGAGAAGCTAGCATTAAGAGGGAGACTACTACCACATATGCTCCTGAGCAAAATGGTGTTGCTGGAAGGAAGAATCATTCTATTATAGAAGCCACTCGTGCCATACTACATGATCAAAGCCTTCTGAAGTTTCTATGGGTCGAAGTTTCAAACACTGTCGTGTATGTTCAAAATAGATGCCCTCATCAAGCGCTGGACTCTAAAACTCCCGAATAAGTTTTCACCGGTAAGAAACCTGATGTTTCTCACTTTAGAATCTTTGGTAGTCCCATATATTTTCATGTGCCGAAAGAAAAGAGAAGCAAATTGGATGCTTTTGGGAAGAAAGGAACATTTGTGGGCTACAGTGAAACTTCTAAGGCATATAGAATCTATGTGCTTGGTCAAAGAGAAGTGCAGATAAGTCATGATGTTACCTTCAATGAGGATGCTGCCCTTTGGAAGATTAGTAACCTTCCTATTCCAAGGAAGGACAAAGAAGCAGATACAGGAAAAGCAGGGAGAACCGCAAGATGAGTCGATGTCCGATGCTAAAGGACCAATGGATCCCATTGATCCACCTCCTCATGAGCCCTCCTCCTCGAAAAGGAGGCCCTCATGGCTTAGAGAAACTCTCGAAGATGCCAAGAGAGATGTTGCACCAAGGGGGACATTTCGTGAAAGCAAGAAGCCAAATAGGTACCAAGGGTACTTCACTGCCATGAGCACCATTGTTCAATCTGAGCCTTGCACATTCGAAGAAGCTGTGAAGCACCAAGTTTGGAAGGATAATATGAACGAAGAGTATGAGTCGATTATGAAGAATGATGTCTGAGATGTGGTCCCTAGACCCAAGGACAAATCCGTTGTCACCTCGAAATGGCTCTACAAGATCAAGCATGGAGCTGATGGAAGCGCTGAAAAGTTCAAGGCTAGATTTGTTGCTCGAGGCTTCTCTCAAAAGGAAGGTGTGGACTATGATGAGATATTTGCACCTGTTGCCCGATATACCACCATCTATTCGATTATAGCCCTTGCTGCCTCGCAAGGATGGAATCTACACCAAATGGATGTCAAGACTGCCTTCTTACATGGTTCAATTAAGGAGGAAGTCTATGTAGAACAACCCAAGGGGTTCGAAGTTCAAGATCGTCAGACACATGTATGCAGGTTGAAGAAAACCCTCTATGGGTTGAAGCAAGCTCCCCGAGCTTGGTATGAGAGGATCAACAACTATCTGATGAAGCTGGGATTTACGAGAAGTGAAGCTGATCCGAACCTTTATTTTAAGGTTGAGAATGATAGACCTCTCATCTTGGTACTTTATGTGGACGATCTCTTTTTGACAGGTGCAAACCCTCTTATTCATCAATGTAAGAGGGAGTTGGCTTCCGAATTCAAGATGAATGACCTAGGAATGATGCATTATTTCCTAGGATTGGAGGTCTGGCAAAAGCCCGGTGAGATTTTCTTTTCTCAAGGAAAATACATTGCGAAGCTACTTGAAAGATTTGGGATGGTGGATTGCAAGTCCGTGACTACTCCAATGGAACTTAACTTCAAGAAGTTATGTGGAAGTGCTATTGGGACTGATTTGGGAAATCCTTCTGAGTATCGTCAACTTGTGGGGGCCTGATGTTCTTGTTGAATTCCCATTCGGACATATGTTTTGTAGTGAATACATCGAGTCAGTTTATGGTCGAGCCTCATCAAATACACTAGATTGCTGCCAAGAATCTCTTGAGATATCTCTGGGGCACAATCACTTATGGACTAAGATACATTGTCGGGAATGTGAGGTTCCATGGTTATTCTGATGCTGACTGGGCTGACAATGTGGTGGATCGAAAGAGCACATCTGGATGTTGCTTCTCTCTAGGTTCTGCTTCGATATCCTGGATTAGCAGGAAGCAGAAGTCGGTTGCTATGAGCATCGCTGAGGCTGAATCAATGTTTTAAAAGTCCGACTCCGACTCCGACTCGGCCGAGGGTCGACTCCGACTCCGACTCCGACTCGGTATCAACTCGGCCGGCTCGATTTCAATGACTCGGTCATTGTAAAAAATACATTAAATATTTATTTTTTATAAAAACACATAATTTTAAAGATTTTCATTCATGTTTCCAAACACACAGCATTAGAATATAGATAGAAGACAACATATGATCAAAGTAGGCTCATGAATATATCCATTATATCAAAATGGTACCCAATGCATTGTCCAATACATACACGATGATGATATAGAGATCAAAACAAAAACACATAACCAAGGAGGCTATAAATGGCCTCTACAACAAAAGTCTGTGACCAGTACTACTGGCTACTGCTAGAGTTGCCAACATCATCTGGCTCAGTGTTACTTGGAAGTTGGGAGCAGGAGCGAAAGTGGGGAGCGAGAGCGAAAACGGGAGCGGGAGCAACATTTTCAGAAGCTCCTGGTTTGGGAGCGAATCCCAGAGGAGTTCGACAACCAATGTCACTAACATCAAGGTACATAGAGGGATTGGTGCTCTTGATTAAATACGAGTTCCATACCCTAATACATGACAAAATTCAATGGAAACATTGCAATCCTCTAATCCTGAAATCCTGAAAAACTGATAAGTCTGCTGGATTTTGAATGAAATCTAAAATTCTACTTTCTCCATATGAAATCCAATGAGGCCGAAACCACTCTCAAACATCCTGAGTCATTTCATGGTAATGTTAAAAATTTAAGTAAAAGGATGAAAATGAAGATTAAGGAGAATGTCACTTTTACTTTAAGAATTTAACATTACCATGAAATTTGAATAGCATATCAATAGTAGAGAGCATTTGAGTGTGTTAAATAGGGTTTGGGAGGGGGAAATGGACCCCAAATAACATTTAACTAATTCATAAAACACATTGGAGTTCAAACCAATCAGCAAACACTTCAAAATTTCATTAAAAAAATGTCAAATCGTTGTTTTGATGGGGTTACAGGCCACTGGTTATGACTCGGCCGAGTCAATACAGAAACGGCCGAGTTGGCCGAGTCAGCCATGACTCGGCCAGTCGAACCGTTCCAAGGGCCGGGTCACAGCAGAGGGTAATGGCTCGGATCAACCCGGCCGTTTCGGTATCGAAACGACCGTTTCTTAAAACAATGGGCTGAATACATTGTTGCTAGTATGGCCTCTTGTGAAGTGTTTTTAGTGCGCTGTTTGGACATGTGCTGGATACCACCGTGATTGATTGCGACAATCAAAGTGGGATTCGTCTTTTTGAGAACCCTGTGTTTCATGACCGCTCCAAGCATATGCATATCAGGTACCACTTTATGCGGGATATGGTACAACGGGGAGCAATAAGGCTCTGTCATATTGGGACTGATGATCAGGTCGCAAATATTCTTATGAAGCGCTTGGGGAAGGTCAAATTCTTAACCTTCCGTGAACAACTTGGAGTCGTGGAGAGACCCTCTTATGAGGGTCCCGTATGAGATGGATATTGAGCTCTGGGAGCTCCGGGGGGCTTGGGGTACTTCTTGGAGCGATGAGTGACCATAGGGTGAGTGGTTCACCTTCCCCTAGTGGTGTGTGATGTACAGGGTGAGTGGTTCACCTTCCCTTGTGATACCCCATGTTGAGATATGCATAGGATGAGTGGTTCACCTTCTCCTATGGCATATGAGTAGGATGAGTGGTTCACCTTCTCTTGCCGATACATCCTACCCATGCAGTCTGGGACTCATGGGAAGTATCTCTCATCTGGCCAATGAGTAGGGAAATGAGGATAGGGACCATAGTACTACCGATGGACGCATTGTGTACTACTGTACTCCCTATGCTAGGATGTTTGATATTGATCTGGGATCAATGGAGACTGACTTCGGGTTAGTGGAGAGTAGTATGATACACTCTCGATTATTGGAGATTGACTTCGGGTTAGTAGAGAATGGTATGATACATTCTCGATCATTTCTTCATTATTTCTTCATGGTTCAGCAGAGCAGAGCAAGGATGATAGGGATTGCACTGATTGTTAGATGGTTTGGTAGGTGGAGTTCTTCTTAGTTGAGAGGGGGTGTTAAATTTGGCAACTAGGGCCCAACTCCACCTTGGACAACTCATATGATGCAGCTGATCATTTCTTCATTATTTCTTCATGGTTCAGCAGAGCACAGCAAGGATGATAGGGATTGCACTGATTGTTAGATGGTTTGGTAGGTGGAGTTCTTCTTAGTTGAGAGGGAGTGTTCAATTTGGCAACTAGGGCCCAACTCCACCTTGGACAATTTGTTGGGAGCTGTAGGATTGATCTAAAGATCATCTCATTCTGACATGAACAAATGGAATTATGAATTTATTTTGTTTATGGACAAATTGTCAAGGTCGTCCAACAATCTAATGTAGGCTTAGAAGCCCGACAATCTCGCCTATTCATCCTCAACATTGCATATAAATAGAAGGTGCATTTGCCTCATTTGGACATCAATCATTCACACACATCTCTCTCTCTCTCATCTGATTGGTTCGTTCACTTTTATGGGCAGCCTCTCTCTCCACACGTGCGAAGAAGAAGACGGGGATTTCTGTTTCAGCATTGACCGAATTTCAAGAAGGGTTGATCAGTGTTGACCGAGCTGCTATTGATTTGACTGCGTTTTTCCTTGGAGAATTTCTGTTTGGGCAGGTCACATTTTTGGGCACAGAAATCGAGGCAATCTGAGCTGTTTGACCAGCATTGACTGCAGGAAGGTTTGACTCTGCGTTGACCAAGTTTGACTGAGTTTTTCGGGACTGTTTTGGGCTGATTCAGATGACTGTTGGAGGCCGAGTTGACTGGGTTTGACCGAGATGTTTTGGAGGATAAATTCTGCCCTGTTGACCAGCATTGATTTTATGGTTAGGGTTTCCTGTGGCTGCTGTTTGACTGGTCAGATTTCACTTTGATTGGGCAAGTGAATATTGCATATTGTACTCTCTCTGTGCTGAACTTTTAAAGAATAATAAGAAGAATTGATCAAAGTTTTTCCCCACATTGGGGATTGTCCCTAGGCGCCACATCTTGTGTCCTCTTGTCTTGGCTTGTCTTCTACTGTTTTTATTTATGTTCTATCTGCATTTACTGTCATGTTAATGTGATTGCTTATCTGGAAATTGATATTGGGCTAACAAGAAAATTGAAGTAAATTGCTCTTAAGCATAGAACATACCATTGTTATCTAAAATTAACACCACCTCAATTCAAATCCTTGATAATCTTGCTTGGTATGGTTTGTGGGCTTCATAGCAGGCCAGGGATTTTCCTTGGCAGTGGCATTATGCGATCCTTGGTGGAAGCAATGATTGTATGTTCTAATAAAGTCTTCTAGCATGAAAGGAAAGCAATAACCATTATAACTAAAATATCAACATCATCAAGATATGCATGACTACACCAATAGCCTCATCGAGTGAAAGCACAACCCCTAGGCCATCAACCTGTAAGCCTGTATATGTGATCAAAGTACGTGCAGTGAAAAAATTCACTAGTGTAGGCCTCATGCAAAATGAGGAGTAACACTACCAAAAAAATTTCTGGCACAGTGAAATGTTTCAATTCCACACAAAAAATATGCATCTATCTAGTTTTTGTCTTGAGCTTCAATATGAACTTGGTTGTTTTAACTATTTTTTTGTTTTCCAGTACTGGGAACGAGCAGAATTTCCATTTGAGATTGTGTCAAAGCTTGCGAACATTAAAGTGGCTGGAGGCACCATTAAGGTCTGAGGCAAGATATAAATGCTCTCTTGTTTAAGTACTTATTATGGTTTTTATATTTAATATAATATAGAGAGTGATTCGTTTGTAGGGATATGGCTGCCCTGGTCTATCTATTCTTGGGAGTGCTCTTGCAATGACTGAACTTGCAAGGGTAGATGCTAGCTGTTCTACATTTATGATGGTGCATACTTGCTTGGCAATGCTTACAATTTGTAAGCTCAAAATTTCAACCTACATTTTCTCTCCTTTGTTTGTCACATTGCATCCACCATAGGAATTTTGTTGTGACATATGGCTGTGCCTTTCATATGATATGTACCATTGTGATTATCCAATACATCTTACCTTATTGTTTGTGGAAACATTTGAACAGCAATGTGTGGAAGTGAGGACCAAAAGAAAAAATACCTACCAGCTTCAGCTCGACTTGATATTATAGCATGTTGGGTTTGTATATCCTCTTCTGTAGTACACGCTATTCATCGTTCACATCAATGTTTTTTACACTTGAGATGTACTGATAAATGTGCCATGTGATGTTTTTTTCATTTTCACAGGCTTTGACTGAACCCAACTATGGCAGTGATGCAAGCTCTTTGAACACAACAGCAACCAAGGTCTGTTGTCATTACAGTGTCATTCAATTTTCCTGTCATAAGGATTTTTCCTCTCATATATCATCTTGACTCTTGGTTAATTGTCGTTTAGAAGAACGAAATTAGTGGCGTAACTCTTGTGTTGGCACACCATCTTTTTTAGAAAATAAGGAAAATAAATTCTAATCAATATCTCATTCATTGATGACGCGATTTTCTGAATAATAATCAAAACAGGTGGAAGGTGGTTGGAAGTTAGATGGCCAAAAACGATGGATCGGAAACAGTACCTTTGCAGACATACTTATAGTTTTTGCCAGGAATACAACCACAAATCAAATCAATGGGTAGGAGAAATAGTAGCAAAGATATGTTGATTTGATTAAAACAAATATTACTTATTTGTTCTGTACCTTACATATCAATTTATATGAACACCGTTGTATGATGAGCCATATTGACTACGGTTTCTGCCTCTGAATACCAATGGCAAAATGAAAGCATTGCAAGAACAACTGCATGAAAAGTACCAAGCTTCATTTTAAGGAAAGGGCTTCACATACGAGAATCATTTTTTATATTCTGTTGAATTGTTTCCTGTATATCTAATTTCCATGCATTTTCTACAGGTTTATTGTGAGAAAGGGTGCTCCTGGGCTGAGGGTAGCAAAAATGGAGAATAAAATTGGGCTGAGGTGTGTTCAGAATGGGGACATTCTTTTGAAAGGTGTTTTTGTTGCTGATGAAGAAAGACTGCCAGATATCAACTCCTTTCAAGACACAAACAGGGTATGTCTCACACAGTTGCCTGGTAATATTTGGATCTCTGAAATTCACTAGAAATCTGGATAAAGGAAGCTGATCTTTGCCAATGTGTTTTATTTTGGTGGATCCATTTGATATAATCACCCTATTGCTTTTTTATAGATTTCTTTCTCTCTGAAGTTAAACGTCTGTAATGCAGTCTAATATCGTAAATTTAATTCCATAATTAAAAGTACTGTTAAATAATTTTACACCATTAACAATAGCTTTAAGTGTGTGTGTGGTTTGAGAATACTACTGAGTTTATGCCTTGATTCTATTTCAGGTTCTTGCTGTATCACGTGTGATGGTTGCTTGGCAGCCCATTGGTATCGCAATGGGTGTCTATGATATGTGTCACAGGTGCAATCTTGGTTTATCTTGGACATTCACCTTTATTACATTTGACCCTTGAGCTTTCACTCAATTTATTGACCCTTAAGTATTGACTCAATTTATTTCCACACAGATTACTTAGGAACACAGCTCCATTTCTATTTCACTGTACAGGTATTTACAGGAAAGAAAGCAGTTTGGAGTGTCATTAAATTCTTTCCAAATCAACCAAGAAAAACTCGTTCGTATGTTGGGTAACATTCAAGCTATGACCTTAATGGGATGGCGACTGTGTAAGTTGTACGATGATGGGAATATGACTCCAGGACACGCCAGCTTAACCAAGGCATGTGAACTTAACTGTGACAATCATTCTATCCAGGATTTGGCTAGAATCAGTTATGTAATAGAGCACTTTTTGAGAGTTCTGACAGGTTTGTGCTATGTATAGGCATGGAATACCTTGAAAGCGAGGGAGGTGGTCTCTTTGGGACGAGAATTGCTTGGTGGCAATGGAATCTTAACTGACTTTCTAGTGGCTAAGGTATGTACTGGCCCCCAGGATATGTATTGATGCTTGAAACCCTTAGCACTGAAGTGTAAGATATACTAACTAGTGCACAAATACGGTTTTCTGAGAAAGTGTATAGAGAAAAAGAGTATCAAGAGGCTGGTATAATGTATTTATAGAGTAAGAGTATCAAGAGGCTGGTATAATGTATTTATAGAGTAAGAGTATCAAGAGGCTGGTATAATGTAGCATATCACTACTTTTGATGAGCATGTTATCTTGATTCTTAAGTAGTACTAAAATGGTGGGAAGTGTATTAGTTGCTTTTTCCCTTGTGGTATAGAGCTTTGAAACGCTGGATTAGCAGTTGTATTCCATTGAAAGAAGACCCGCTCTCCAAATTTTGAATTTTTTTTATGGTTCCGTGCATGGAGAAGATTGGAAATTAAGCTGAAATGTGAAAATTAGCATGAACATTGCTTCCTGTAATGAAATGCATGTTTGGTATTTCTGCAGGCGTTTTGTGATTTAGAACCTATATACTCATATGAAGGAACATATGAAGTCAATTCACTGGTCACTGGGCGAGAAGTTACTGGAATTGCAAGTTTTAAAGCACCGCCTGCTCGTAAACAATTAACTGCAAAGTTATAGTCAGAATTCATCTTCCATGGACAATTCCTTTATCAGTATTGTTGATTATCTAGATGTCGTTACTGATAATGCATAACTTTAGGGTTACAAATGTCAGTTGATAAGGGAAATGCAGCAGCCCTAGAAACAAACAGTAGCAGCAAACAATTCTGTGTCAGTCATTGTAGGAATTTATGATAGAGTGATGCCTAAATAAGAGATCTCCAAAGTGGATTATGTTCTAATAATGTTTGGGCTACAATGCGTGCAAGGTGATGGATGTTTTATCCTAAATTTGATATTTGTCAAATCACCTAGGGCTGTATAATGATGTGGACATAATCTGTGAAATTGGCTAATGGAAACCTGTGCATGGGATCAAAATGGACCCAGAGATCTGCAATAGACATTTAACATCCCTATCCTTTTTCCGACATGGATGTTTGATAATTGAATATTTTATCATGATCCTGTAGAACATTGAAAATATCTCAGCAGAATAGCTGTATGATCTATGTTCTCCGTTTTCATTTTTTTCCGTGTCCATTTTACAGTAGATTGTGTTGCCATCTTGTCCTTCGATTAACATTAAAGAATATTTCTTCATTTGTTTGCCATTTTTTGAAAAGAAATACTGATACATATATGTGTATAACTAAAAGTGATGTGACTGTCATCCCTTAAAAGGTTACGTGCTCAGCTATCTTTACATCAAAATGGCTTTACCTGCCAGTCACTGTAGACATTTGCGATAGCACCAAGTATCACGGAGAACGGCAACCTGCCAATAGGGTTGTAACATAAGCATACCTGTAAGAAGGCCTGTAAGGGTTGTGCAGTCGAAGCCTCTTTAACAAATAAGTGCCTTCAAAAAACATGGCCAACATCTTCTGTATTCTTGAAATAGCTGCAATTTGCATTTGTTAATCCCATTTTACGAAGCCTTCATTTAATTGGGATTGCCATGTAAAGAACTTGGTTTTATTTTACCTCCGGTGGTTGAAACAAATTCAGCAGGCTTATCACACACACCACATTTTTCATCGAATGGAACTTGACTTACTATGGTAGCACTTCACATCCCGTATGAAGAAGTCTTCATTAGGCATCAAGGAGTCTTGCAGGAAGGGTACGATTTAGGAGCTAAGGTTGTGCAGGTTGTGCCCTTGCAGGGGTTCCTATTGATCTATATAGAACCAATGACCTGACTAACAAGTATCATGATTAAAAATAGAGTCTAACAAGGAATCAATGCAAGGCCACCTGAAATAGGGATGTAAAGAAGAACGCTGCCCATAAAAGAAACGAAGGAAAAAAACACCCCACAATTTTTGTTTGAGGAAGAGCCTGCAGTGAAAATGTCTATAGTTCCAATGGATGTTAGGATTTTTTTTTGGTAACACTGAAGAGTAATATTTTATAAATTCTGCACCCGGAACACAGCCAAAAGTCCAGGAGATGGGATGGTACCCAAGATCAAGAACATAACTAGCTGTGTGCAAGTTGTGGAGTAGTTAGATTTAAGTCGTTCAACTAAGGCGACCAACATATGGGATGGTTCCCAAGATCAAGAACATAACTGGCAGGATTTTCTTCCAAAAACCACCCTTGTCACTCAACAATTTAGAAAAACAACCCTGAGTGCATTGATAACATGATACCAAAATGAAGCCCATACCTTAGAAGCGTGAAGGGATGGTTCCCAAGATCAAGAACATAACTAGCAGGATTTTCTTCCCAAAAACGACCCTTGTCACTCAATAATTTAGAAAAACAACCCTGAGTGCATTGATAACATGATACCAAAATGAAGCCCATACCTTAGAAGCGTGAAGAAAATTTCTAACTGGGAGATGTAGGATTAGCCTCTTCTTGTGTGGAAATTGCTTGATTTAATAGCAGGTTGGGGCTGCAATCCTTACTAAATGTGCACCTATTCAACACCAACATATGCAACCAAACCTAAACCCTAAACCTTTGCAACCAATATTCCATGATTGAAAGCCCAACCATTACTCCATCTTCATTCAAGGAACCTCCATCCAAAATTTCCATTCTAACCATAAATTCCATTTCCATTCTAACCATAAATTCTTTAGTACTTGCTTAGTACAAATCACCCTACACTACAAGGATTTGGGGGTGGCATTTATCATGATCTCTCTCAACCACATGGAAGAGGCCCTCTCTCCTGTGTTTATTATAACTGAAACTGTGGAAAGATTTATCTTATAATTCGAATAAAAATAACATTTTATTGTATTGATTTTTACATTAAAAATAGATATTTCAAAATTTAAAAAATGCATCTATTTTCAATCATATATATATAGTGTTGAAAATATCGGTATTGGCAAAATATTCACGAGGGTCCTGAAAACATCTTTTCAGCCATATTAGCGAAAATATCAGCGAACATAAAAAAAAAAACGCATAATATATTCATCTTCTTTTTTTAAAACATATAAAGCAATAACAACATGAAATAAACACATTGGCACATAAATATGAAGAAAACAATTACATATATGATGTAGTGGATGTAAAATAAAAATGATACATCAAATGTGATACCAAATCCTATTGATCCCTGATAATTGTCCAATCAAGTACTCAAATGTCGAGAACCAATACAAAATAACATCACATATATAAAAGTATCTCATCATCATGAATTATATGTAGCAAAACAAATAAAACTAGTAGTTAGCTATCTGAGACTAGTGACCTCTCCTCTTTTTAGGATAAAATAAGATGGACTATTTGCCAGGCTTGCCCCTAGCAGTAGAAGGCCTAGACCTTGCACCTAATGTCAAATAATGACTGATGGGTATGGAGCTGTGCTCTCCTATATCTATAGCAGATGGTGCTGATGCTAATGCTCCCACAGTCTCCTCCTCCTCTTCCCTTGAGTCCTCCTTGTGTTGCTCCTCCCCCAAGTCCTCCTCTTGTTGCTCCTATACTAATGGTTCCTCTAACCATGTAGGTGACTCTTCCAAGATGGGCACCTTAGACTCCACCCTCCATTGAGACTATACATCAATATTGTCCAAATAGATGGCATCTGGATCCATTGATTTTTCTATTTGCTTCACTCAAAGTCGGAGATTGTAATGCACATACAATGAATCATTGAGGCATGAGAACTCCAATTTGTAAGGGTGTAAAAAAAACTAATGAGCTTTGACTCTTGACACTTGAGAGTTATAAATTAAAATTACAATAAATATAATTGCTCAACTGAAGGCTGAAGCTCAAAGTTATACCTTTTGCATCTTTTTGAGCATATTATCTCAAATACACTCCAATTGTGTTGACAGTCTTAAGAGCTATAGGTTTGACTCAGGATTCCTATGGCCAATTTATGCAAATTTGGTGCCCTTGCACCATAGCTTCGCTAGCAAATATTTACAACAAAATAAAGAAATAAAAAAGCTAAAAACTTAAAACATAATTAAACTTTCAAATAAAACATAATTGAATTTTAAAAATATAGAACTATAAATAAGTAAATTCTAAATTGAAAATTCTAATGAGTCATGACTTGTCACTTACTTGGCATGAAGAGGGTCATTTCCCTAATAGCATCATCAAAGCCAAATAGGCCAACACAATCCCGATAAAATTCTATTTCACGATTGATTTTGCTACGAAGCACAGGATCAGGTACCATCGTATGAATACAGGAATGGAGCCCTTCCATCACCTCACCATCAAAATCAAAGCCACATTTGTGTGAATATGTGGGGTTGAGGAAGAGTGTTGCTGCATGAATTGGTCGATGAAGCATCCCTGTTCACCAACTATCATTCACATCCCATAACATCATCTGTCTATTAAGCCCAACAAAACACTTGTCTGCATAATAAGCATGAATGGCCTCCTTGGCCCTATCCACGGTTTCATACAAATAAGCCATTGCAGGATTCCCCCCATCTACCAATCTCAGAACATTTATTATAGGTTCACTAACTAAGCACATTTTTACTCCCTCCCAAAATGTGTCGATGTACACCATTTTTGCAATGACTCTCCCTTCTTGTCTCTTGTTGTATCTACAATCATGCCACTCATAAAAAACAAACATTTGCTTCAACTCAAACTGGCCTTGAAGCAAAGACTGAGGAGTAATAAAGTTGGTGGCAAAATGTGTGATTGCAGGGTGCCACAACTCCTTGTTTCTAGCGTATCTCTTCATGGGGTTAAGAACAAAAGCTTGGTTATATATAAACTTGGGGATGCTCTTAGCCATATCAATCACCTCCTTGACGAAGGAGAGTTTCCCCATTTCCTCAAGCAACAAATCAACATAATGTGCTGCACATGGAGTCTAGAACAATGTGTGGTGCCTCTCCATGAGCATCTTGCCGGCAGACACATAACTAGCTGCATTATCTATTATGACTTGCACCACATTTTGCACACCAATCTCCTGGATGAACCCATTTAACAACTCACATATCAATGTTGCATCTTTTATATGTGCCGATGCATCCACTGATTTAATAAACATGGTACCTCTAGGACAATGTACCAAGAAATTTAGAAGGGTTCTACCCTTCCTATCTGTCAAACTACCAAACATCATTGTACATCTAGACACCTCCCATGTCTGCTTCAACTCCGCCAATTTAGATTTGATGTCCTGTTTTTTTGTTTGAAAGATTGGCACCCGCAACTCTTTATATGTAGTGATTTTGTACCCTGGGCCCACAATGCCAATAACATCACACATTGACGACCAAAATGGATTGGTTTTGGTGATGTTGAGAGGTAAGCTGCTCCAGAAAAGACTCCTCCCCATAACTCTATTTGCTTCTTTCTTCTCCTTTTTTTAACAACTGATTTTATGGAAGGTTGTGCTCCATGTTTGGTTCGTGGAAAAAAAATGGTCTCCCACTCCTAGTAACATTACCACTAGCAGGTGATGTCGTGGAGCCCCTCCCACTACCCTTAGCCTCAAAATCAGAAGAAGATATCCCAACAGATTTACTTGCACGTTCAACCTTGTTTCTTTCTCTCTGTGTTTTTCATCAATTGCTTCAAGAGGTTTTTGTATAATCTCCGCACTAGATTCCAAACAAAGCTCAACATTATGTCTGGGGAGTCTAGCTAGATGGTATTTCAATCGTGTAACCCCTCCCGTCATCTTGTCTCCACACAATATGCATGTTAGATATACCTGATTTGTCCCACCATTAGGTTCCCCATACCCCCAAGATGGGTCCAAGGGCTTTGGCGTATTTGTAGTGGATTAATTCAAACTTAGGGCACAAAAAAAACAAAAAAATTAGCATTAAACCCCCATACACAAAAAATAACAACCACCTCATTTTAAAAAATAAACTTTTTATTACATTTGCAATGAGAAATGGCAATAAGAGGGTGCATAAGAAAGTTAACAAAAAAGAATGTAGCGCGTTGTCCAAATATGGAGAAAACCTTTGCATTGGCTCATGGGCATGAAAATCATAACAAATGGAAAAAAAAGAAGCAAAATGTTGGTAGGTAAAGAGGCAAACAAACATAACTCTAAATCTATGAACAAAATCATTAACATAGGGGTTTTTAAGAACATCCCTGTTAATGGAAGAAATGAAGTTTGTCTCACTAATCTTGAATCTTTGATCCACAAAATATTTTTTTGTTGGTGATGATAATGGTTGTTTGATCCTCAATCCGTCATAGAAAACCACCACAAAGCTCTTCCCCTTCCTTCTCCAAGGCCAACAAAGCAAAATGACAAAAAAACCAACAAACAATTTTGTAGCTCGGCCCCCGCGTCCCTGACGATTTTTTCCATTGTTGCGCGATATTTTGGCGATACATCAATTATTTTTTGAAAATCGAGTGATATTTTCAAAAGAGAAAATATTGCAATATTTTCCAGCCGAGATATTGTTCGCCGGAAAATATCGCGATATTTTGCCGAAATTATATAATTTAGTTAATATTATTTTCAAAATAAAAATAGCAATGAAGTCTAACTGTTTTACATTTTTTTCCGTGGTAATTTAGTGAGAAAATTAAATTTTGGGTGATAGAATTATTTTTAGTTTTTCAAAAAATATTTTTGAATGTATAAATGGATTTGGAGTAATTAAAAAGCCCTTAGACATTGAATCTATACATATTTAAGAACTCAAATACGCCATTCCAACAATTTTTGGTTAGATTTTGGGTAAAACTAATAAAAAAATATATCAAAGGAAATGAAAAAATGTAAAACTTTTAGACTACACTAAAACTAATTATAATTTTTTTTCTTGGCTAAGAGCTAATTATTCTCAAATGTAATCAAACACACCCATCCAAAACTCAAAGACTTGAAGACATCTAGCAGGAGTAAAAACCCTACCCCTTTCTAAAACCATTAGCAGATTATTCTTAAGTAGTGTGTTTTTTTCTTGAATAAGGGTGATGAGCAAGCTTAAGGAATTGGAGCTAATGATGACAATCCTCACTCTAATTTGACTAGGAAATAATAGTGAATAATAATGACCACACTATTGATTTGACATTTATGTTAAAATAAATTCCCTACTTTAATAAAAATCAAAATAAATTATCTATTCCTAAGTAGTGTGTTTTTTTTCTTGAATAAGGGTGGTGAGTAAGCCTACATTAAGGAATTGGAGCTAATGATGACAATCCTCACTACTAATTTGACTCAGAAATAATAGTGAATAATAATGACCCCACTATTGATTTGACATTTATGCTAAAATAAATTCCCCACTTTAATAAAAATAAAAATAAATTATCTATAAAAACTGAGAGGAAAATAAGATAATTATGTAGATGGCCTTATTTTAAGGGGGAGAAAGCTATAGATGCAGATTTTTGAGTGGCGGCTCACCACTTTCTGGTTGACGTGACTCTTATTGGTGGTCATCCACCTCCAGATTCTACGTGCTTCCGTTTGATAGAGTCCCCTTTGTGGCCCCTCCTCCTCTTGTCCCAGAGGCTCCTTCGACATCTACGTGCTCTCAGATAGAGCCCCCCTTTGTGGCCCCTCCTCCTCCCATCCCATAAGCTCCAGGCTAGGCGTTCGACAGAGTCTTGACTCCCTTGCATTAATTCGTATGACGCCCTACACCACCCTCCATCGACCAACCCTGCATTAACTATGAAATGAAAATTCAAAAATGCGTTGTATTCTCATTTACCCCTTAACAACGCCAGAGTTCTCAGGGTTGTTCTCCCCCGCAACCCGTCCTCGTGGAGCACTCTTAGAGCTGCTGGTCCCTTGCCATCACCATTTCTTGAACTAAGCTGAGGTGTTCCATCTCGACAAGAGGCAAAATTTATTCTCGACAAATTTGTGGGTATATTTCTCCATTTAAAAGTCCTCTCATACACTGATATTATTTCGAGAGACTTTCTTCTGATCAGAATTTATGGTTCCCTTTACAAAATTTTTCATGGTGGCCATGTAACTAACTGTTGTATATTTTATATAATTATAACATACTAAGTAGATTAAACAATCTCATTATTCACCCCTATTACAATTGAGCTGTGAACTTATTAATGCACTCCATTTACAATATTCGTCGTAGTATTCAGAACAGAAGCCTAATATTTGTAACTGGGTCAAACATAGTAATTTAGTTACTACGTTGAAATCCCGCCATTGATGAACTTCATCGAAAACCATAGCCTCGTCTATACTTGAAATGAAACAAAGGAAAAATATGATTTAGATCGATACTAAACTATTCCTGAAAGAAAAAATCTAAACATTGGTGTTGGCAATTTTTGTTAGGTAATGTTTTGAAACAAAAACCTTTGTGGGGGTAGAATGAGACTCATTACATCAAGAGGGGATGTCTCTGTGTAAGTTGGCCTATTTGTATGAGTAAGGCTAATGAAAGAAATTATCTTAGCTTTTTGTAAATTATTTTTTTACTTTGATAAATTTGATTTATAAGTATGTTACCCCTTAACAAAACCAGAGTTCTCTGGACCGTTCTCCTCTGCGACCCGTCCCCGTGGAGCACACTTGGAGCCGTCGGTCCCATAGCATTGCCATTTCGCGAACTAAGCTGAGGTATGTAATTTCTAACAATCAGAGGTTCTAGTGATACATGACAATATTTTTACTGTCAGATTTCATACCCACTCTCAAAAACCCCGTTATTGCTCTTATTGTGATATATTGTTGGCACTGTTATCATTAGGAAAGCTTGACATTGACAAACGCTCCTTGGAGGGTAGGCCTTGAAAAACTAGAAGCCATCTGAACACACACAACTTGAAAGAAAGTCTAAAGGTCCACCCTGTTTCTTTGTTCTCGCAACAATATTAGCATAAACTTTATGCGTCTTAAAACTTATGTGATTCCTTTGCTCAATGGATTGATCTATATAGGCCTGGTGTGTTGATGCATTGGGCATTCTAATCTGGGTAATGGAGCAGATTTTTCACAGGTTTCTTACATGGCCATCTCTTTATTTGGTGGATATGCCTTAGTTGGTGCTTCTATGATGGATATCAACATTTCGGTACATTATTTAGTGGATTTCAGCCTATGGATGAGATTATATACGTGTTGATCCAAACTTATACATGAACACAACATAATCCATATACAAACATAAACATATACATGGAGCAGAAATAAAACTTCATTTCATTAATATCAAAGAATTGAAATATGCTTACATACATAATGGAAATACATTAGCTCAGGCAATGGTAGCTTATCTTTGAGAAGAGATGTGGTGGCTATATGGCTTTGAACTGTGTTACAATGAGGCTCAAGGGCCTTTTTATTATTGAACAAGAAAGAGAAAAACCTAAGCAACCAAAACCATAACCCCAAGAGATGGAACGCCAAGAGTTTGTGGGCCCTATTGGGGTTAGTTGGGCAACCAACTTCCTGGGGTCATAACTTGGTCATATGATCTTCGTTTGGTGCGTACGATACCTTCTTGGAAAGATATCTCCAAGTACTATAGGATTTGCGGAAGGACCCTGCCTACAATTATGGCCGTGCTTCAGACCTCTGCCTATGGATATGCGCCTGCTTCAGACCTCTGCCTATGGCTATGGGCCTGCTTCAGACCTAAAAAAAATGTTGTTTAGGGGCTCAAAACAACTTCGAAAGTTCAAGACCTGAAAAACTGCTAAATATAGTAAATGCTTCTATAATCAAGGAAATTGATGAAACCGACTAGAGGTTTAGGTGGAATAGGCGGGTGGCCACCAACATCCACCTAGATGAGTCCTCGCCCCTTAGTAAGCAATGGTCCCCATTGCGTGCAGAGCCTCCATGAGGTGAGTAAATTTCTGTTGACCCTGGTCCCTGGTGAAAGAGTTGGCCTGCTTTGACAACTCGATATAGTTGGATCCTCTACTGGTGAGTGTTCTTGATCTGTGTGTCCATGATCCCGTCAGTGGTGGATTTTTTGATGCAGCTTGGGTTGAGCTCTGTTGGTATGAGCTGCTTAGCAACGCCGGATGTGTCCAACAATGGGGGAAAGTATGGTCGCAGTCGGTCCACTTTGAATACTAGGTGCAGGCCAAGGAACGGTGTTCGAAGTGTTGTCCCCTACAACCTTGGTGATGGTGTATGACCCATATCGGAGCGGGCGAAGTTTGTAGTGGGGCCCAACGAGGCACTCTTTCTACAAATGTAACAAAACTTTTTCACCCACCTGGCACTTGTGTGTCACCTTATGCTGATCATGACGTTGATTGTACTTAGCATTGACTCGGTCCAATATGTCATCGACCTGCTGGCGGATGTGATAAATGCGCTCAATGACGTTGTTAGCCCTGTCAGCTTCGGCCTGGACATGAGCCGAATCCGCTCGAGTAGATGCAAATGGTATGGCCACAACAATGAGACATAATGGCTGGAATCCCAACTCCACTTGAAAGGGACTATGGCCAGTTGAGCTATGGAGAGCTTTTTTGTAACTGTGCTAGACATAGGGGATGATTTCATCCCATGTGCGTGGATGCTTTGAGTTGTACATGCGTAGAATGTGCACGATCATCCTATAGACGACCTCTATTTGGCCACCAGTTTGGGGGTGGAAGACCATGGACTTAGTGAGCTTGGTATCCAACATTGACCAGAGGCTTGACCAAAATGTGCTAAGGAACTTGCTGTCCCGATTTGAGATAATGGACTGTGATATCCCAAAGTGTACCCACACTCGTTCAAAGAAGAGCTTAATAATGGCATCTTCTGTGATACTCTTCTTGTAGACTGCTAGAATGGACATCTTAGAGAATCTGTTGACGACCACGAAAACACAGTTATTTCCATGCTTAGTAGAAGGAAGGCCTGACATGTAATCCATGGAGATGGATTCCCAAGGCCGACCAGGAGTAGGCAGAGGAGTATATAGGCCTTTCTCCTTGATGGTGGGTTTGGCAATGGCGCACGTAATGTAGGATTTGATGTACTTCCTAACATCCTGTCGAAGGTTCAACCCGTTGGCTAGTGGTGTGCCTGGGGTTAGATCGACGGAGTGCTTGACTTGACATTGTATGGCTATCCCTGTGGGTGAGGTGAAGATGTCCCTGTACTCCTCCACGACCTTGTCCATTTGCTGTTGTTGGGAGGAGCCTTGTTTGGAGGCCGTGGATGTGGCCACAATCTTCTTCTTTCCCTGAGGGCAAATCATAAGGAAGACAAATTTCCTGGTCTGGGAAATGATCTTATTGCATTGATTCACAAATATCAAAGAGATTGCGGTAGGCGGTGCTACCTATGGTACCCTGTATAACTTATTTCCCAAAGAAATAATGACAGTGTGAGGCCTAGACTCATACACAACATGACGCTTCCACAAGTATGGTTGGCCTAATAATACATCACAAACTTCAAGAGAAGCAACATCACATAGTACCTCATATGTGAAGGGCTTGGTGCTGTAGGGAAGACCACGCTGTTAGCCAACGCAAAGATCTCGTCCTTGGTGAATCCACCCTGTGGTGTACGACTGCGGGTGTGGTGTGGTTGGTAGGCTCAACTGCTTCACGATCTCTACTGAAATGAGGTTCTTTTGGCTTCCGTTTTCGACAATGAATTGTAATAGAGAACACTTTACCCACATCTGTGAGTGGAAGAGCCGCTCCCCCTTCTTTGGATCTTCGAGCTCAATCTTCTGGATCTTGGTGGTGGCAACAATGGCATTGGGCTCTACATCAATAATTTGCTTCCCTTTGTCATTCCCCTTGTTAGGTTCCGACTCAAAGTTAGAACATGCATTTGATTTGGATGCCTTCAGCTTGGCCATCAATTACTGCTTGGATCAACACTCACTTGTGTTGTGAGTGGGGCTCTTATGGAAATCACACCATTTCCCTACGTCCTTCTTTGCCTTCGTGGTGTTTTTCTTTGCTTGCAGCTTTGATGGGTTTTTTGGGGTTGCCCGTCTTGGCTTTGTCCTTTTTTCTACAGTTTGGGGGTGCCTTTCCCTTGCTTCAGATTCACAAATCCAAAGTCTCGCTTCTTTTGTTTGAATTTATGCTCGATCTTGATAGCTTATCGATAGGCGACGTCGAGCGAGATGTTCAGGAACTCCATCTTGTCTTGGATGTACTTGTGTAGACAACCGTGGTACTTGAGTACCAAATTCCACTTAGAATCCTTGATACCCAACTTTGTGCGAAGGGTATGAAAAATATTTTTGAACTCTGACACGTCTTGGTCCCTTCCCTGCCGCAGTGTGGTCCACTTTATGTATTTATCTTCATAGCTCTCGACAGGGTAATATTGTTCCTTGATGGCGTCTCGGAAATAATTCCAAGTGGGTGCAACTGAAAATAGTGAAGGTTCCCTCTCGTCCTTCTGTTCATAGTAGGTTTCCCACCAATCCTTGACATGGGGGGCGGCTTTGAGAAGTGCAGAAGTGATATTTTCCTGATTGGAAAAGTCATGAACCGAAAAAGCTCATTCCAACATATTTAACCATCTATCTACGACGTTTGCATCTATATGGCCTTCAAATATGGGAATGTCAAAGTTGACTTGTACCTTAAAGGGAGTGGCGTCTCCAGAGTGGCTGCTGGATGAAGATGTGTCACCTATGGGTAGCCGCCGAAGGATCTGCGCAAAGTTATCCATCATCGTATCGCTCGAGGGATTTTTCAAGCCATATTTTGAAAGGATCTCTTGCTCCCTCGTCTTTTTTTTCTTCCGTCATGGGAGGCTGTCAGGGTTTGTGGGGCTGGTCTTGCAAAGGTTCAACCAGTTTGAGCCCTAAGTCCTTATACCCTGATGCCGTTGAGGATATGCAAAGAAAAATAGAGAAAGAGCAGTCCACCCTGATACCACTGATCCAAAATTATACAAGAATACAACAAAATACAGATACAAATATAAACACAAAGATGCAATAGAAATAAAACTTCATTTTATTAATACCAAAGAATTGAAATATGCTTACATACAGAATGGAAATAAACTAGCTTAGGTGATGGTAGCATATCTTTGAGAAGAGATGTGGCGGTTACATGCCTTTGAACTGTGTTACAATGAGGCTAAAGGGCCTTTTTATTATCGAACAACAAGGGGAAAACCCTAAACAACCAAAACCTTAACCCCAGGAGATGGAACACCAAGAGTTTGTGGGCCCTGTTGGGGTTAGTTGGATACCCAACTTCTCGGGGTCGTGATTTGTTCATATGATATTTGTTTGGCGCGTACAATACCTCGTTGGAAAGATCTCTATGAGTACTACAGGATTTGTAGCAGGCTCTCGCCTGCGGCTACGAGCCTGTTGTGGACCTAAAAAAATGTCGTTTAGGGGGTCAAATGCCGTTTAAGGGGTCAAAACAACTCCAGAAGTTCAGGACCCGAAAAATTGCTAAAGATAGTAAATGTTGCTATAATCAAGGAAACAGATGAAATCCCCTGAAGGTTTAGGTGGAATAGGCGGGCGACCACCAATATCCACCTGGATCATGTATGTGAGAGAACGCTAAGATCTAAGGTGCATATCATGATGCTATGTTGATGAATGATGAGATAAACACTTGTTTTTGTGGAGTGCTTCACTTATTCCTCTTTCAATTTAGGTCTATTTTCCTTGGGTACAAGGGGGGTTTTAGGTCAAATTTCTTCTAGCTCAAAGGGGGCGTCACTAGAAGGTGTATAAATTATGATAAACCTTTAAATAAAATGAGATGGTGGACCAAAACTAGTGCCAATCCCAGGGTAATGGAGTCAAGGACCAAAGAAGATATGAAATGCTTATGGAGAATATATATTCAAGACACACATTGATGTACCATGACCATCACAATGAATTTTTTGGTTATATGAGAGTTGTTAATTTTAGGTATGTTCTATGCTAGAGAAATTTATTTCAATTTTCACAGTTAGTTCAATATCTTTTTCAGATTAGCAATCACATCAGCATTAAAGTAAACTGCAGATAGAACATAAATATAAATCGCAGAAGTCAAGCCAAAACAAGAGGACACAAGATGTGGCGCTAGCCATGGACAAACCCCAATGTGGGGAAACCCTTGATCAATTCTTCTTATATGTTCTTCAATAGTACAGCAGAGAGAGAGACAATACATTTACAACAAAAGTCAACACTTTGACTTATCTAGATAAGAGCATAGATCATCTCTAAGAAGATGATACATGAGATCAGTTGAAGACATGCTGCTTCAACTAATTCTCCAAGGTGACTCCTTCACCTATCTTTGTGCTGCATTCCGTCATCATGTTGCACCTCACCGCGCTGCACCATGTTGAACCCATCATCACTATGTTGAATCTCATCACGCTTCATTAATCATGATTGTACCCATCACTGTACTGCATTATGTGCCATTGCTGCACCATGTTGCCATCCTGACCTATGTGTTGGTTGCACCTTGCTTGCTTGTTGTCCTTAGCATGCTTGTTGTTGCATGCTTCGTGTATTTGCTGCTAAGTACCATACAACTGTCCCAATGTTAGTTAGCTATCCCTTGCATGCTGCCCTCCTTCAGAGACAGATGCTTCAGTTGTTTCGGCAGTTTCCAGCAGTTTCGGCAGTTCCGACTTTTCTGGCTTTCAGGTAGTTCCAGCATTTTTGGCAGTTCCGACTTTTTTGGCTTTTCCGGCAATTCCGGCTTTTCTGACAGTTCCGGCTTTCTGGCAGTTCCGACGTTTCCGGTAGTTCCGACTTCCAGTAGTTCTGGATTTTTCGGTAGTTCTGGCTTTTCTGGCAGTTCCGGCTTTTCCGGAATTTCTGGCAGTTCCAGCTTTCCCGGCTTTTCTAGCTTTTTCGACTTTTCCGGCAGTTTCGAATTTTCTGGCAGTTCCGGCTTTTCCGTCAGTTCCAAATTTTCTGGCAGTTCTGGCTTTTCCGGCAGTGATCTGAATTGGATCCTAAAACACTCTCTAAGTTTTCATGACTGTTTCAAATTATGCTAAAAGATTCAAGTCCTAGAAAAGAATCAAAGCTATCAGAAGGAATCCTCGTAACAGTTGCAGTTGTGGCCAGAGCGGAGCAACGAGGACCCTCGGTCGAGCGCGCAGACCGTTGGCCCATGGTAACGCGCACTGGCACAAACTGGCAAAACCGGAGGCCAAATCAAGAAACGGGGGTGGTTTTTGATACGCGATTAGTGCTAAAGGCGTCTCCCTCAGTGAAGGAAATCCTTGAAGCGCCCGGACCCGAAATCGCTATAAAATTCAGAAAAGTAACGCATTCGGCTTCGTAGCGCAGGATTCCACAAACCAGCAGGATATCGGAAGGCCTCGAGGCAGTAAGCAGTTTTGACTGAGTCCTGCCCGATGCCACACATCGAGCGACACGCTTCCTACGGATGAGAGAGAAAACGCCTGCATCGGATGGGTAAACATCGTGTGACTTGTCCGCCCGATATGAAGGACGACCGTAGGATCTAGGGGGCCCAGATTGACGGCGGAGATGCGTCCTGATGACTAACCGGATTTGACAAATCAAAAAGCGAGGTGACAGGGGATTTGAAGTCCGACGTGGATGATGAGTTGGCAAACGATTCATGATTTGTGGGAGATCTTGAAGCAAACGGAATTAACGGCCATTCAAAAATGATTCAAGGAATCTGACACCCAGTTCGTTGGGAAACAGGTGGCCACCTTCTTGCGAGGCGTTACCAAGTGATGATGATGCAGAGAAGAGGAATTCGAATGGACAGAGGTAAAGGAAACCAGAAGGTCGGGAAGCAGAAATGAACAGTCAAAAGAACAGACTGGCTTTAAAACCATGCCCTGACAGAAGTAGAAAAGACAACACAAAGAGACAGAGAAGAGTTAGCTAGACGCAGGAAGCTAATAGTAGAGAACAGAGAGTAGAAGCTGAGTTGACTTGAAGGCAACATCGAGCCAGACAAAGCCAGAGAGAGTCAGAGAGTCTGTGTACTCCATTGAAGGCTTGAGAGGTTCAAGCAAACTCCTCGGCATAGGCCTGTCATACTACTGTGACCCTCAGAGGTCGAGTTCTAGTAAGGAGAGTTTGTGCACTCCATTCCTACTGACTTCATTCTGTTTAGTGAGTCTCGAATCGAGTTCACTGTTGTAAAAACTCTGCTTGAAAACATAATAGAGAGGCCACCACTGAAAGGCTAGACCAGGAGACGTAGCCCAGGAGCATTGGGTGAACTCCTGAATAAACTTGTCTTGTTTACATGTTTGACTGTTATGTTTTCTCTGATTGCCTCATTGTCTACGTATTCTAGCAATCTTATCGATCCGTTGCATAAGTAACATAGGCACATCCATGCACATGAGTCTGTAATACCTTTAATTCTTTGTCCTGGATAAATTCCAGATCAAGTGGTATCAGAGCTCTAGGTTACTAAGGTTAGACAAGCTTGTCCTGGATCTTGTTGTTGAATGCTAACTAGATGAAAACTTAAATTAGGAGTAGGAGAGTTGGCTGAAACTAACCCAGAAATTGGAAGAGTCTATTCTAAGAGGAAAATGTCAGAAGAAAATCCCTTGGAATCAGACCCCCAGTTCATGGATAGTTTTATGACCATGAGATTCATGGTGGAGGAAATGTATAGGGAATTTAAGAAAAACAGAGATGAAGATTCATCAAACTCAAAACAAGACAAAGGAGTAGAAGAATCTCTCCTCCATGACCACTCTAAAGGCAAAGGGAAAGAAGAAAAATTTCTCCCCTAATAGCCCTGAAAATAGAAAGAAGACATCCTTGATTAAATTAGATGTTAAATTTGATTTACCAATATATGATGGAGAGTTGAATGCAGAGAAGCTGGATAATTGGATCAGACAGATTGATGTTTATTGCAGAGTGCAGAGCATTGACTCAGACAAGAGTAAGATTCAGCTGGCCAGCCTACGCCTTGGAGGCACTGCCTTGGTATGGTGGGAAGGCAGGACACAAGCTGACATGAAGAAACATGGTAAGATTCTTTCTGTCTGGAGTGAATTTGTTTCTGCAATTAAAAAAAAATTCTATCCACTAGCCTACATGCAACAAGCCATAATGAGCTGGTAAACTCTTCGACAACTAAAAGGGAAAGTGTACAAGGTTACACCCAAGAATTTAGGAAAAGAGCTTTGATTCTAGGAATTTCTTTAAGACTCACCTGAGACTCTGTTGAAGTATATAGGTGGTCTACACAGCTACATGAGACACACTATCCTCATGTTTAATCCCACTAGCATAGATGAGGTATCCGTTTAGGCTATGCATCTAGAAGCTAGAGGTAAGAATGGGAACCCAAAAGTTAGGGGATCATCCAAACCCACTGCAAGCAAAAATAAGGAGAAAAGAAAATAGAAATGGAAAGAGAGGAAGACAAACATTGTACAGTGAAGCAAGTCTTCATGCACTCACTATAAGAAGGATGGACATGATGATGAACACTGCTGGATTTTGCACCTAGAGCTGAAACCTAAGAAGTTCGAGGGCAAGAAGAAGAAGACTGCTGCAGCTATTCAAAAGGATTTGGGGTCAGACTCAGGAGATGAAGCAATAATCGCAACCACAGGTATAAAAGGTAAAAATTCTAAAGCATCTACTAGTAATTCTGCACAATCTACTGATAATGAAGAAAATGAGAGAAAAAGACATGAGCTTTTTCATATTCGAGTTATTTCCAATCATCAAAAGATTGATACTTTGTTTGATAGTGGCTCACAAGTAAATTTAATTTCTGAAGCAATTGTAAAGAAATTGGGATTACTAACCACACCTCACAAGAAACCATATCCATTAGGTTGGTTATGTGATAAAGCAAAGCTACAAGTGACTAGACAATGTAAACTTAAGTTTTCTTTTGGGTCAGCATTTGTAGATGAGGTTGAGTTAGATATAGTTCCTTTGGATATATGTGGAATTGTTTTAGGAGGTCTTTACTTGTATGATAGAAAAGCTATTTTCTATAGAGCTGAGAACAAGTATCTACTCGTTAAAGATGGAATCGAATATATTGTAAGAGCTCATAAGCTCAAGAATAATTATACTCTCATAAACCTAGGGTAGATGAAACGAATTGTAAATTCATGTAAACAATTTTTACTGATGGTTGTAAAGGAAAAGAAACCTGATAAAACCAATGTATTTGAGGGCTGTGATACTAAACAACAAGCTGATTTAGAAAAATTTGTTTCAAAATATGATATATTGTTTCAAGAACCTAAAGGTCTGCCGCCCAAAAGGGAATTTGTGCATGATATTAATTTGCAGCAGGATGCTCCATTGCCTAACATCGGAATGTACATGTTGTCCAGTTTAGAGAATGCATAAATCAAGAAGCAGGTACAGGAGCTGCTCGAGAAGGGGTTCATCAGACCTAGCACATCACCATGTGGGTCTTCAATTTTTTTGGTGAAAAAGAAAGATGGCTCGTGGAGAATGTGCATTGATTACTGAGCACTGAATAAGATAACGATAAAAAATCGTTATCCCCTTCCTCGCATAGATGATTTATTAGATCAGTGGAAAGAAGCTGTTTATTTTTCCAAGTTAGACTTGCATAGTGGCTATCATCAGGTCATAGTTGCAGAGCAAGATGCATGGAAGACTGCTTTCAAAACAAAGCAGGGATTGTATGAGTGGCTAGTTATGCCTTTCGGCTTAACTAATGCTCCTGCTACTTTCATGAGAGTAATGAATGATGTACTCAGACCTTTTCTTGATGATTTTGTTATTGTATATCTGGATGACATTCTTATATTCAACAAAATGTGGGAAGAACATTTAAAGCATGTTAAGCAGACACTAGATGTTTTGAAAAGAGAAAATCTTTATGTTAAACTCTCAAAATGTGAATTTGGCAAAACATCTTTGAATTATTTGGGACATATAGTAGGGGGTGGTGAATTGAAGATAGATCCCTCTAAGGTTGTAGTAATTGTAAATTGGCATAAACCCAAATCTGCTATAGAAGTTAGAAGCTTCTTAGGAGCAGCACAATATTGGAGAAAGTTTATTTCTAACTTTTCCTTAATTGCAGCTCCCCTACATGATTTAACATGATTGAACAAGGTGTTTCAGTGGGGAGGCAAACAAAAGAAAGCCTTTGACACCTTGAAAGAAAAGATTAGTACAACACCAGTGTTAGCACTGCCCGATCTTCAAAGACCATTTGAGATTGAAACAGATGCCAGTGACTATGCCCTGGGAGTAGTGTTGATGCAACACGGTAAACTCATATGTTATCATTCTGAGACCTTTAATTCTGCAGTAGTTAACTATCCCACATATGATAAAGAATTGTATGCATTAGTACAGAGTGAAAAAGTGGAAACATTACTTAATGGGCAAAGAAACAGTGATACACACTGATCATCAACCACCTCAATATCTACACTCCCAAACTAAGTTGCAGCAATCCAGACACTATAGATGGACGGGTTTTCTACAACAGTTTCATTTAGTCATCAGATATAAAAAGGGCATACACAATAAAGTTGCAGATATGTTATCCAGACCAATTATAAATACATCTACTATACTTAAGCATAACTCAATGTTGCATGAAAGCTACATTGAACAATATGCTCAAGATATAGATTTTAAAGATGTATATGCAACTTTAAGTCAAGACAGACGAGTAGAAGAATTGTATTATCATGTTAAGGACCAACTCTTGTATCATTTTGGGAAGCTATGCATTCCACAAACTGAAAGAGTAAAGATAGTTTGAGAAGCACACACTTCTATAATATCAGGTCACTTTGGTGTAAGTAAAATAGTTGCACAGCTGCAAAGATTTTGTTATTGGCCAAAAATGAATGAGACAGTTTCTAGATATGTAAGAGGGTGTACCATGTGTGCTAAAAGCAAGCCCAACAATAGAAAACTAGGCTTGTACACTCCACTACCAGTTCCTTCTCATCCTTGGGAAAGTGTTTCCATGGACTTTGTTGGAGGACTGCCTAAATCTAGAAAAGGTCATGACTATTTATATGTTGTTGTGGATAGGTTCAACAAAATGTGTATTTTAATACCTTGTAACAAACAGATTACTGTTGAACAAACTGCAAAGTTGTTCTTTCAGCATGTATGGGTTCATTTTGGATTACCCACTTCTGTAATATCTAATCGAGACACCCGATTTGTTGGGAAATTTTGGTCAAGTTTGTGGGAATTGATGGACATCAGACTGAAGAAGAGCACAACTTTTCATCCGCAAACAGATGGCCAAACAGAAGTGGTCAATAGGAAAGTGATCCAGTTGCTCAGAGGCTATTGCAGCAAGCATACCAAACTTTGGGATGAACATTTATGTTATGTACAGCATGCTTACAACCGACCTAAACATTCTTCTACACAGAGATCTCCTTTCGAGACCTGTTTTGGTTTCACACCAAGGTCTCCCTTGGATTTTGTCTTTGGTAAAGACATAACAGTTGATGGACACAGTGATGTGGACAAGGAAACCAAGTTCATTGAACAAATCCAAGAGATTCACCAGGTAGTACAAGAACAGCTGGAAAAGAGCCAAGCCAAGTACAAGGCAAGGCATGACAAGCATCAAATGGAGCATAGTTTCCAAGTTGGTGATCAAGTCTGGTTGTATATCAACAAAGACAGAATGCAAGGTGAAGGTAAGAAGCTGAAGCCAATAAGGTATGGAACTTTCAAGATACTCAAGAAAATTAGTGAGAATGCTTTTCGCCTTGATCTACCAGCGTACATGCACATCTACTCAGTTGTTAATGCAGACAACTTGAGACTATTTGAACCTTCATTAATCAAAGATCTCGAAGAGAAGAGTCAATTGCCTTCTATTGATGATCTGTTGCCTGAATATCTTAATGAATTGCAGGAAGATATAGTTTTGGACAGGAAGGTAAGAACTACACGCAGAGGGGATGTTGAATACCTCAGGATTGGACTCAAGGGTTCAAAGCCAAGCAGTGCGAAATGGATAGAAATTGAGCAAGCGAGGAAGCAATACCCTCACTTGATTGATGCTTAAAAGAAAACCAACTTTTGGTGGTCCAAAAGATTTTTCAGTGGAAAGGCCGTGATTCGAATTGGATCCTAAAACAATCTCTAAGTTTTCATGACTGTTTCAAATTATGCTAAAAGATTCAAGTCCTAGAAAATAATGAAAGCTATCAGAAGGAATCCTCATAACAGTTGCAGTTGTGGCCAGAGCGGAGCAACGAGGACCCTCGGTTGAGCGCGCAGACTGTTGGCCCATGTTTACGTGCACTGACGCAAACTGGCAAAACCAGAGGCCAATTCAAGAAACGGGGATGGTTTCTGAAGCGCTAATCGCGTATCATAGGGCGTCCCCCTCAGTGAAGGAAAGCCCCGAAGCACCCGGACCCGAAATCGCTATAAAATTCGGAAAAGTAACGCATTCGGTTCCGTAGCGCGGGATTCCACAAACCGGCAGGATATCGGAAGGCCTCGAGGCGGTAAGCAGTTTTGACTGAGTCCCGCTCGATGCCACACATCGAGCGACATGCGTTCGGCGGATGAGAGAGAAAACCGCCCGCATCGGACGGGTAAACATCGTGCGACTTGTCCGTGCGATATGAAGGACGACTATAGGATCTGGGGGGCCCAGATCGACGGCGGAGATGCGTCTCGATGACTGACCGGATTTGACAAGTCAAAAAGCGAGATGACAGAGGATTTGATGTCCGACGTGGATGATGAGTTGGCAAACAATTCATGATTCGTGGGAAATCTTGAAGCAAACAGAATTAACGACCATTCAAAAATGATTCAAGAAATCTGACACCCAGTTCGTTGGGAAAAAGGTGGCCACCTCCCTGCGAGGCATTACCTAGTGATGATGACGCAGAGTAGAGGAATTCGAATGGATAGAGGTAAGGAAACCAGAAGGCCGGGAAGCGGAAACGAACAGTCAAAAGAATAGACTGGCTTTAAAGCCATGACCTGACAGAAGAAGAAAAGACAACACAAAGAGGCAGACAAGAGTTAGCTAGACGTAGGAAGCTAATAGCAGAGAATAGAGAGTAGAAGCCGAGTTGACCTGAAGGCAACATCGAGCTAGATAGAGCTAGAGAGAGTCAAAGAGTCTGTGTACTCCATTAAAGGCTTGAGAGGTTCAAGCAAACTCCTCGGCATAGGCCTGTCATACTACTGTGACCCTCAGAGGTCGAGTTCCAGTAAGGAGAGTCTGTGCACTCCATTCCTACTGACTTCATTCTGTTTAGTGAGTCTCGAATCAAGCTCACTATTGTAAAAACTATGCTTGAAAACATAATAGAGAGGCCACCACTGAAAGGTTGGACAAGGGGACGTAGCCCAGGAGCATTGGGTGAAATCTTTAGTAAACTTGTTTTGTTTACATGTTTGACTATTATGTTTTCTCTGATTGCCTCAATGTCTATGTATTCTAGCAATCTTATCGATCCGTTGCATAAGTAGCATAGGCACATCCATGCACATGAGTCTGTAATACCTTTAATACTTTGTCTTGGATAAATTTCGGATCAGGTAGTTTCGGCAGTTCCGACTTTTCCGGCAGTTTCGGCTTTTCCGGCAGTTCCAGCTTTTTTGGCTTTTTCGACAGTTCCGACTTTTCTGATAGTTCTGGCTTTTTCGGCAGTTCTGACTTTTTCGGCTTTTTCGACAGTTCCAGATTTTCTGGCAGTTCCGGCTTTTCCAGCTTTTTGAGCAATGTAGAGCTTATTCTCCCATCACTGCATTTAGATATAGGGCATGTTATCTAGGGTAGCATATACCCTAGGGCACTCCCTCTAGTTCTCATCTTCATCAAACCCAAAACAGGATGAAGTGAGATCACAAGAGTGTGTGTGTGCGTGTGACAAATGACTTCAAGTCCTCTTCTATTTATAATAAAACATAGAGGTTGAATAGACATGACTGTTGGGCTTCTGGGCCTACATAAGTTGTTGGCCGACTTGACAATTTGTCCATAATCAAAATAAATTCATATCTTCATAAATACTTATCAGAATCGGCTGATCTTTAGATCAGTCCTACACGTTTCAATGAGAGGGATCCAAGAAAAATATCAGCAGCCATAAATAAGATGACCCACATGGAGTTTGGCCCTAGTTGCCAATTTTAACACTCCCTCTCAACTAGGGAGAACTCCATCCGCTGATCCATATGTCCGACTGTACTATCTCTGCCATCAGTGCCCTGCACTGCTCTGATTTGCTGAGCTCTGCTTCGCTGAGCTCTGATATGCTCTACGCTGCTGAACCATGAAGAAGAAGAATTGATCGAGAATGTCTCATACCATTCTCTACTGACCCAAAGTTAGTTTCATCAGAAGAGAGTGTGTAACATCACTCTTACTGACCTGAAGTCAGTTTTTTTGATCCCCTATCAATATCACAAGAGAGTCTCTCAAACCACTCGTACTGTTCCCAGATCAGTTTCATTGATCCCAGATCAATATCACAAGAGAGTGTCTCAAACCACTCATACTGATCCTAGATCAGTTTCATTGATCCCAGATCAATATCACAAGAGAGTGTCTCAAACCACTTATATTGATCCCAGATCAATATCACAAGAGAGTGTCTCAAACCACTCATACTGATCCCAGATCAGTTTCATTGATCCCAGATCAATGGAGGTCATCCTAGCATAGGGAGTACGGTAGATACAACGATGCGTCCATCGATAGAACTACTATGGTCCCTATCCGCATTTCCCTGCTCATTGATTAGATCAGAGGTACTTCCCATGAGTCCCAGACCGCATGGGTAGGATGCCTCGGCAGGAGAACGAATCATCATGTCCATAGGAGAACGAATCATCCTGTCAGTGTATGCCACAAAGAACGAATCATCCTGGCCCACAGGAGAACGAATCATCCTGTTCCACAGTCGCCACGAAGAACGAATCATCCTGGCCCACAGGAGAACGAATCATCCTGTTCAACAGTCGCCACAGAGAATGAATCATCCTGGCCCATAGGAGAACGAATCATCCTGTTCCACAACACACCACCAGGGGAGGGTGAGTTGCCATGTGGTCGTATGTTGCTCCAGTAAGTACCCCAAGCCCCCTAGAGCTCAATGCATGCAACATGTGGGACCCTTATAATAAGGTCTCTCAACGACTCCAAGTCGTTCGAGAAAGTTACAAATTTGACCTTTCCCTGGGGCTTTGACAAAAAATGTCTGCAACCTATACATCAGTCTCAATGTGATGGAGCCTCTTCGCTCATCGACTTACCATATCCCAAATAAGGCAGTATCTGATGTCTATCTGCTGGAGCAATCATCAAATATGGGATTCCTCAATAATCGAATCCCACCTCTGGTTGTCACAGAGAATCACAGTGGTATTCATCATGTGTACAAACAACTCACTTAAGAGCTTCTGCAACCATGCAGCTTCACACGAGATCATACTCGTAGCTGTGTATTCAGTCTCGGCAATGCTTATAGCAACCGATTTTTACTTCCTTCTCATCCATGATATCGAAGCAGAATCCAAAGAGAACCAGTAATGAGAAGTGCTCTAGTGATCCTCCACACTGCCCGCCCACTCACCATTCGAATAATCACGCAGTTTCATATTTCCGGCAGTGTATCTCAATCCATGAGAGATTGTGCCCCGAAGATATCTCAGAAGATTCTTGGCACCAATCTAGTGAGGCTCAACCAAATATGAGCTCACCATGCTAACTGCAAAACATATGTCTGGATGGAAGTTCACCAAGAACATCAGCGCGAATGAGTTTATGAAACTCAGAGGCATTTCCCAAATCTGGTCTGAAATCACTACCATATAACTTCTGAAAATTAATATCCTCGAGGTAGTCACAGGCTTGCAGTTTATCATTCCACATTCAGAATCCAACTCCCCCTTACTTCTGTAAATGAGAGGGTCTGCACCTGTCAGAAATAGGTCGTCCTCATAAGGTGCTAGTATGAGAGTCTATCAAACCTTTGGGTAATGGTTTGGATTGGTTTCACTCCTAGTGAATCTCAGCTTCATATGACAACTATCAATCCTCTCATACTATGCCCGGGGAGTTTTGCTTCAAGCCATAGAGGGCCTTTTTCCACTTGTATACATGAGATTCTTGATCACGAATCTCAAAATCCTCGGGTTGTTCCAAACCTATGGACCTGCTACATGAGGGGAATGATCCCCTTGTAAAATTTTCGTTTGGTACATATCAGACATGTACTTTCATGCTCTACTTGAATTCAGACATCCCTTTCCATCGATGAATGCCACCCTAAAACCTTTGACTTCCATTTCTGAGATGGACACCAGGTTCTTCTTGCGATCAGATACATAAAAGAGATTCTGTAAATGAATCGAGTTACCCTTATTCAATTTAGAGTTAACATTCCCTACACCCTTTCCGGGATAGGTAGCATCGACTCCAAGTATAATCCCACGATTGTTTCCATCTCTACCAAATTAGAGAGTGCACCCATCTATCCGATGAAGTGCCTTGAAGCACTACAATCTATAAGCCAGATTCCCACATAATTTGAAGGAGAGGGCTAATACAAGATAACGCTTCTTTATCTTATCAGAAACAACATTTGATTCTTCATACCTGGGGTTCCTTGCTTTCTATGAAGAGTTGGCCATTTCCTTGATGACCTGCATTACCTGTCATTCCTTTGATCATTGAAGATGTCCCTGGAATGATTGTTATCATCATCAAGTGATGTGTCCCTGCCATTCGGACACTCCTTCACATAATGGCCGAACTAGTTATCTGCCTTTCCTTCCACCCTGAGATACGGTCTTCCAATGAAGTGATCTTTGGGTAGGCCATATTCCGCTGTGCCATTCTGATAATATTCTCTACTTCGACTTCACCCTTGGTGAATTTGAAGAGGGATGAGGAATCCATTGATCCTTTTGTCCTTTCCCAACCGTCTTTGGTGATTGCTCTTTCACTCTTGCTTGGGCATTGTCTTCACCTCAGCTCTGATTCCATGTTAATTTTAGGTATGTTCTACGCTAAAGCAATTTATTTCAATTTTCACAGTTAACTCAATATCTTTTCCAGATTAGCAATCACATCAACATTAAAGTAAACCGCAGATAGAACATAAATATAAATCCCAGAAGACAAGCCAAGACAAGAGGACACAAGATGTGGCGCTAGCTAGGGAAAAACCCCAATGTGGGGAAACCCTTGATTAATTCTTCTTATATGTTCTTCAATAGTTCAACAGAGAGAGAGAGAGAGAGAGTACGTTTACAACAAAAGTCAACACTTTGACTTATCTAGATAAGAGCATAGATCATCTCTAAGAAGATGATACATGAGATCAGTTGAAGACATGCTACTTCAACTAATTATCCAAGGTGATTCCTTCACCTATCGTTGTGCTGCAATTCGTCATCATGCTGCATCTCACCACGTTGCACCATGTTGAACCCATCATCACTATGCTGCATCTCATCACGCTTCATTAATCATGATTGTACCCATCACTGTACTGCATTATGTGCCACTACTGCACCATATTGCCATCCTGACCTATGTGTTGGCTGCACCTTGCTTGCTTGTTGTCCCTTTCTTTCTTGTTGTCCTTAGCATGCTTGTTGTTGCATGCTAGCTATAACATTGCATGCTTGGTGTATTTGATGCTAAGTACCATACAACTGTCCCAATGTTAGTTAGCTATCCCTTGCATGCTACCCTCCTTCAGAGACATATGCTCCAGCTGTTCCACAGTTCCCGGCAGTTTCGGCAGTTCCGACTTTTTTGGCTTTTCCCGCAGTTCAGGCAGTTCTGACAGTTTTGACTTTCTGGCAGTTTCGGATTTTCCGGCAGTTCCGACTTTTGGTAGTTCTGGCTTTTCCGACAGTTTTGGCTTTTCCAGTAGTTCCGGCATTTCCGACAGTTCCGGCTTTCCCGAATTTTCTGGCTTTTTCGGTAGTTCCGAAATTTCTGGTAGTTCTGGCTTTTCCGTTTTTTCCGGCAGTTCTGACTTTTCCGGTAGTTTCGGCTTTTCCGGCTTTTCCGGCGTTTCCGGCAGTTTCGGCTTTTCTAGCAGTTCCGACTTTTTCAGCTTTTCCGGCAGTTTCGGCTTTTCCGGCTTTTTGAGCAACGTAGAGCTTATTCTCCCATCACTGCATTTAGATCTAGGGCATGTTATCTAGGGCAACGTATACCCTAGGGCACTCCCTCTAGCTCTCATCTTCATCAAACCCAAAATAGGACGAAGTGAGATCACAAGAGTGAGTGTGTGTGTGACAAATGACTTCAAGTCCTCTTCTATTTATACTAAAATTTAGAGGTTGAATAGACATGATTGTTGGGCTTCTGAGCCTACATAAGTTGCTGGCCGACTTGACAATTTGTCCATAATCAAAATAAATTCATATCTTCATAAATACTTATCGGAATCGGATGATCTTTAGATCAATCCTACACCTCTCGGAGGGATCCAAGAAAAATATCATCTGCCATAAATAAGATGACCCACATGGAGTTTGGCCCTAGTTGCCAATTTTAACAAGAGTGGATGAAATCCCTAACAGTAGATGCACCATCAAAACCAAAATGTTTAAGGCCGGGAAATAATTTGTAACCCTAATAATGGAGGAACAACCATAACATGAAATTATAAGAAAGATGACAAAGTAAGATAACGTTCAAAAGAGTGGATAGCTAGGCAATACATCACATTTTCAATAGCAATCTCATGGGATTAAATGAGCCATTAACATGTGCAAACATCCAATATGAAATTATAACAGAGCATGCCAAGCTTAAAGATTACATCAAGGGCTACAAAGGCTTAAACATCTCACAACTAGTTCCTTCTTCGTTGTGAAAAACTGCCATTTACAAAATTTATTTGCAGCAGCAAAAACATTAGTTACTCTAGCATAAAACTCTAGTCATCCAAGAAGATAAGAGGAATGTTGGGAACCTTACAGGTGCTTGCCCCTTGATTTCCTCCTTCTACAAAATGTTCAATTAGGCTTAGAAGGGTTCTCCTTATAAATCCAACCATGGCTAAACAATGGAAAAACCTAGTCTTTATATAGACTTCTATCTTAACCACCTTACAATAAAATGATAATTTAGATCCACAAACTTCTCTAATAAAAAATAATTTCCGCTAGATCCATGATTTTTTTCTAGAAGTAACAATATTAAATTTTATGAAACTCTTATTAGTTGAAAATTCCTCAATCAGGCTAATAAAATCCCTTGAAATGTGGATCTCCATTGAAATATGCATTCAAAATGGGATTGTTACCCCTCATTGTAACAACCTCAGGTTAAAAGTTCATGCAATAAAAGTTAATAGAGGCAAAATAAGACCAAGGTCAAGGGACACTTATTCTAAGCTGAATGTTGGGAAAAATATCTTAGTGGGCATCACTTGTTGTGTTTATGGCTAAGGGAGATTGACAAAGGCAATGAAAAAGGATTTGAAAAGGCAAAGAGACATTAATTGACATTTTCATGACATTAATTGACATTTTATTTATGAAAATGTAGGAAATTAGGAGAAAAGGGACTCTGAAAGGTCACAGGTTGCATGCGAGGAGAATATTGAAGGAAAATAATGGAAAAATGAAAAAATTAGAGGCATCAAGAATAAAAAGACATCAGAGTATCAATTGGTAGCTTTTTGTCAGTTCAACTTTGGAATAAGTCTCAGAGAGGAGAAGAGCACCAAAAGGAGAAGGAAAGAAAGCAAGCAAATGAAGGACAAGGAAAGCAAAGGAAAACAAAAATCAAGCAAGGAAAAGTTGGATCAAGCAGCTTCAACAGGAATACTTGCAGGTAACAGGTTGCATGGATGATTTCCTAGATGGTTTTAACATGCATGGTATGTGCATGTTGGTATACGGTTCTTTCACTGTCATTGGCATGGATTTTTCTAGGTTGTAACAGTGGATTTTAGCCTTGCCTTGCCATTTCCGGATAGCCATGGTGTGTTGGGAATTTTCTCGGTTTGAACTTTGGATTGCCGGAATATTTTGGATCCAGGTGAGGTGGTCTCAAGAAAATTCCAAAAGGCCTAGGAATCCCTTGAGAGGTAATGGTGGGATACACAGTGAAGCCTGAGGGTGGACACTGGAAAATTCCTCAAGGTATTAGAGAGCAAATTCCGAGGCATCCAAGCTCGATTTGGTTTTGTGATCTCGGCATCGGTTTAGGTGAGATCACAGTATGGTGAGGGTGGAGGTGGTTTAACCTATGGATTCCCTTGGTTGTTATGGATTGGTTTATCCTATGAGATCCCATATTCATGCATGGAATATGGAACTAGGTTGATTGGCTAAAAGAAAGATTTGGTTCAACCAATCTATGGTCGGGTGGTACGTGGAAATCTCAAACCTGGTTGGATTTTGCCTATGTTTAATAAGAGTTAAGTTTCTTTTGCTTTTGATGAGTAAATGTACTTGCTATTATGTGGCTTTAATGGATGTTCTCTCATTGTTATTTATCTAGTTATATGCTGGTTATAAGCATGGTTATTTGACAAGTTCTTAGTCATGACTCTTTCCATGTTTTTACTTGTAACTGAATGAATAATGAATGCAAACCCTAATTAATGTTATGACAGCTAATGTGATAAGATTATTGAGAAATCTACGACATATGATTTAGGTGATTTCTCTTCTAATGATAGCTTCTTGTGAATGCTTTTTACTTCATTAGATTATGATCTTCTCTTTTGTTAGATTATTATAGTGTTCTTCATCAAACAACTACCAAAGCACAAACAATAAAGAGATAAGAGACACGGAATATAAGCGGTCAACCGGGGCCAAAACCTCTCCCACTTGAGAGGAAAACCCAAACAAATTCTTCTTCTTATAGAGACTTCAATTGACGAAGACCAAGACCAAGACCCTTGACCTATTTGCCTCTCCAAGACCAAGTCACAAAGATTCTTTGATAAGATCCTTCTTCCTTGAGTCAACTATAGTCAACTCTCTTGCTTCTTTATCCTTCTTGGCTACCCTTCAGAACTTTGGTCCCTTGAACAAATTTGAAACTTTTCGAACCTAATTCAAAGAGCCCTAAGTGCGGTCCTTGAGCAATTTTTACCTTCAACCTTCTTCGCTGGAGAGAGAGAGAGACTCACCTTCCTTAACTCAGCTAGAGGATCTATTAGACTTCCTTCAAATCTGCCTTCTTCATGATGACTATAGTAAATGAAGTATCTTGGCTCTTTCTGTAGTGCAGGATTATGAAATCTCACACGTGTGAAGTGTATATTACCCAAAAACAGTTCTTAAACACTTCGGTTTTTCTTGCCTTATATTCGCTGGTCATATGGCTCCTTTTCTAGTGATTTCTGCACTTCACCTTATTTAAGACCTTGACCAAAATGATTGCTTCTAAAATGAGGCTGAGATGCCTATTTATAGTGGTTGTCCACAAAAATAAGATGACTTGAGTTGAATGTGAGGCGACATGTCCTTTTGATGTAGATCCTTTACTCCATCTTGAAGCCGACTTGAAGGAGATGCTTTAGCTGGGTCTTGGAGGGCCTTTTTATTCTTTTAATGACTCATACAAATATGTAACATGCCCAAGAAGGGTCCTTCATACATGACATTGAATCAATTTGAATTTTATGACTTGATGAGAAAACCTAAAGGTTCACAATGGGAACCTTAACTAAAATAAAATTCCTTGATCATGAAACCCATGATTCAAGTACTACAAAAATAATTTTATTTTCTTCTTTTTACATCAATTAAATATGTTATTATGAAGACCAAACCTAGTTACATTTTTCAACACTCCCTCTTAACTAGGGAGGTATTCATAATGGTCATTCTCAATCTGAAGAATTCTCATTAGAAGAGTTGGATTGGTAAATCATCTATATAACATCATATCAACCAACGTTATCACATAGCAATTCCTTGACTAACAACTCTATCTATCCACAAGATCTGAGCTCAATGCTGGCGAGATCAATGATGTATAGACACCCTTATCATTGTCTCTTCTCGGAATAAACCCCACCCGGGTTCTCAGGGTGTGTTCCACCAAGACGATTCTTATCTTGGATTCCGAATCCTCAAAGAATACTGGTCCTCTATGAATACTCTTATGACTTGGATTCCCTAACTCCTCCTCAAAGAAGATTGGATGTTAGATGTTTACCAATCCTCCATTCTGTCTTCCCAGGTGAAGACAAGAATGATGTGTCTATCTCTCCCTCTTAATTAGGGACGACATACCTATTCCAATGAAAGAATGTACTCACTCCTACGGAAGGAATGTACCTAAGCTCCCTCTTGTCTTAGGAATTTTCTTCTAAGTTTCTACCAAGTAAGAAACTTGTTTCAGGCTTCCTCTTAATTAGGGACCCACAATAGCTCCTCAGGTGGAGATGATAGGACAACCAACTGCTTGAAGAAATCCTCCTCACGATGTCATGGACTTCTCTTCTTTATTCAAGAGTATTCATGTTTTTGGACTTCTTCGTTGGGCACATACCATCCATCACTTTTATCCATGAGTTAGGTCATGTCATTCCTTTCATCAGAATGTGATCCATCAGTTCCTATCCGGCCTTCCTTCATGTCATGTCGCCTTCTTCATGTCATGTCTCCTAAATGATCTTTCATCCTACTACATGGACATTAGTGGTGGAAGATATCCAAAGCTCTTCCCTTGGCATCCATGCATAAGCCCATCGATATATCATTCAAAAATAAAGGAATAAACATTAAATCAAAATTACCTTTGTGATGGTCTTTCATCATGACATCTTCTAGTTTTCATCAACATCCTGCATACACATTGACACATCTCCCAACGATATATACTGTCAAGGGTCTCTTTATTTTTCAGACTTCATTAGATTCCTCATATCTTTCGTGGAGATATCCTAGTCAAATCTCTTAGTCCTCGGGTGTTTATTGCCTTCTACATGGTTGCATATTCCACGATCTCTTTCCTTCTTTCCTCACACATTCCTAGGAAATTCCAATAAGATTTTCTCCAATTGTTGTCAACCACCTCATATTTCATATGAGGACATATTATGTTGATTTCATCTAGTGAATGTGTGATCCATGCCTTCTTGCATCATTTCATAGGAGGAGAGCCTTTTCTTTTGATCATGCCCTTGAGATAGAGAATTGATCCATGTTACCTGCAACCTTTATGTCATCTAGAATTCCTTCAGCAGCTTCCTTGATTGAACGAACTTCAATCCCTTGATCTGCTTCACCTCTTTTGTCATCATACCATCATCCCATGAATTCCACAAGTTGGAATTCTTGATGAAACCCTTGCTTCCTTTTGATTGGTGAACCTTCCAACGAAGATTCCAATAGAGGATCTTGAGTATCCTCATCCAATAAATGTTTCCTTTTGATAGATGTATGATGAGCCTTGTACTAGATGACCTTTTTTTTCTTTTCCCATAAGTACCACTTATGTTACTAATGAGGTTACCAAGCGCTATTTCCATAGATGAATGTCATAGATGTCTATTTCAACCATCTTTCATGCTACTCTATGATGATGTCATGAGCTCTTGATTTCAATGCTTCTATGATGCCATGATGCATCCTATCATTTTCATATGGAATTATGATAGCCATATATTACAACACAAAAACAGGAACTTGAAAAAACTATGTGAGGAAGACTATCTCAATCATAGTAGAGATATCTTACTTCCTCTTTCTTGGGATTCTTCTTTTCAAATTCCTCTACTTCTTCGGTGATATCGATTTCCTCTCTTCCCCTTTTGTTATTATCCTTCTTGAGCTTAGGACAATCTCTCTTGTAGTGCCCATATTCTTGGCATCCATAGCATTGAATCCTAGCCATATTCTTCTTCTTTTCTGGGGACCCAACTTTCAAAATTTCCCCTTCCTTTTTGCCATGGTGGCATATGTTTGATTCTTTTCACTAGTTCCCACATTAGTTTTAGCCTTGATCCTAGTTTATTTAATATTTCATAATGACCATAGATCCTGGAATGAAGTAGCTTATTTCTTCCCATAAATGCTTGAACTAAAGTTACCCCTCCTCTAGTAGTGCATATAGTACTACAGTGGTCATCTCCTTGTTGGACATTACTTCTCCCAGGTCCTGAAGTTGATCCCTTATTTCAGATAACCTCATAAAGTATGAGGCTATTCCTTCTTCTCTTGACATCTTTAGCTTGTAGAGTTCTTGCCTTAATGAGATGACTTTTCCTGCAGTGCTTACAGAATACAACTCTACCAATTTGTCATATATTTCTTTTGAGGTGTCTAGTTTAGATACATATGGAATGAGGGGATCCTTGATAGATTCTATGAGAATCCTTTGAGCCCTTACTTCCCCTTTCATAAACTTCGCAAGTGCTTGAAAATCTTCTTTTGCTGGTTTGGTGATAGATCCATTGACATGTTCCATAAACTCATTTTCAATGAGATTCAAATATGCCCTCTTCTTCCATGCAAGATTTTGAAGCCCCAACCAATTTGTTGCTTTCCTTTTAAAAAGACATTTTGACAGATTCAAACATAAATATACTTACTTGTGAAGATGCTTCTTCCACTCGCTGCCTCCTTGAATTTGATGATAATATAGATGATAGAGAAATTCTCCTCGATGAAGATAGATCTCTTCAAGAATAATCCTTGACCCCACAAGGAGGGAGATCACTTTAGATCCTTTGATGGTGTTGTCCTTGTTGATGATGATCAATGATGACTTCTTGATGCTTCTTGGATGATCTTCTTCAAGGATGAAATCCTTGCTTCAATGAGAGATAATTGCCTTAGAACCTTTTGAAGATGATGACAACGTCCTTTGCTTCCCTTGAATGAATAAAATTCAAGCTACCTTGATTTGTAGATCTTTTCAACTGAATGAAGGTCTTTGTGGTCTTTTGGTGATGACTGGAGGTTCCCAAGACTTCCTTTTAGATCTTGACTTTGCTGATGATCTTCTTGTGTTTGCTTTGATGTCTTTCTTGAGATTTGATCCTTGAGTGTTCCTTGATGAGATGCCCTTCCTTGAATTTGTCACCTTATCTCTTATACCATGTTGAGAAATCTAGGGCATATGATTTAGGTGATTTCTCTTCTAATGATAATTGCTTGTGAATGCTTTTTACTTCATTAGATTATGATCTTCTCTTTTGTTAGATTATTATAGTGCTATTCATCAAACAACTACCAAATCATAAACAATAAAGAGACAACAGACATAGAATATAGACGATCAACCAGGGCCAAAACCTCTCCCACTTGAGAGGAAAACCCAAATGAATTCTTCTTCTTATAGAGACTTCAATTGACGAATACCAAGACCAAGACCTTTGACCTATTTGCCTCTCCAAGACAAAGTCACAAAGCTTCCTTGATAAGATCCTTTGTCCTTGAGTCAACTATAATCAACTCTCTTGCTTATTCATCCTTCTTGGTTACCCTTCAAAACTTTGGTCCCTTGAATAGATTTGAGAATTTTCAGCCCTGATTCAGAGAGCCCTAGATTCGGTCCTTGAGAAATTTTGACCTTCAACCTTCTTAGCTGGAGAGAGAGACTCACCTTCCTTAACTCAGCTAGAGGATCTATTAGACTTCCTTAAAATGCGCCTTCTTCATGATGACCATAATACCTGCAGTATCTCGGCTCTTTCTGCAATAAAGGGTTATGAAATCTTGCACGTATGAAGTGTATATTGCCCAAAAACAATCCCAAAATACTTCACTTTTTCTTGCCTTCTCTTCGCTGGTTATATGGCTCCTTTTCTAGTGATTTCCACACTTCTCCTTATTTTAGACCTTGACCAAAATTATTGCTTCTAAAATGAGGCCGAGCTGCCTATTTATAGTGGTTTTCCATGAAAATAAGCTGACCTAAGTTGAATGTGAGCCAACATGTCCTTTTGATGTAGATCCTTTACTCCATCTTGAAGCCGACTTGAATGAGATGATTTAGCTTGGTCTTGGAGGGCCTTTTTATTCTTTTAATGACTCATGCAAACATGTAACATGCCCAAGAAGGGTCCTTCATACATGGCATTGACTCAATTTGACTTTTATGACTTGATGACAAAATGTAATGGTTCACAATGGGAACCTTAACTAAAATAAAATTCCTTGATCATGAAACCCATGATTCAAGTACTACAAAAATAATTTTATTTTCTTCTTTACATTAATTACAAATCACAATTACATATGTTATTATGAAGACCGAACCTAGTTTTTCAACAAAGGCAATGATCATTCTTATTAAACTCTAGATAAGTATCTAGCTCTTTATGTTCTGACTTGCATTCATTACCTCTAGGTTGCATGTTTACCAAGTGTTTGACAAAATTTCAGCCCTGGTTGGGGAAGGTTAGGTCAAGTTTTGGTTTTAGTTTTGGTTTACAAGCATTGTTTCTATGTTATCTATCATCTCTGGAAGTTTCACTGAGTTATGGGTAGAGGCTTGAGTCTTAGCCCTGAAAAAGTGGCTCATAATTCGGGGTCGCTGGCATAGAATTGAGCACAAAATACCATAGTCACATGGAGGCATGTTTATCAGTGCGAATGGAGGGCCATAATCGATGGCATGCCTTGGCAAAGAGCGACTAGGGCTTTAGGTTAGTGAAAAAGAGAGTCATCTCAAGGGTTGGACACCTGGAGGGGTTGGGTTGCTTCTGGAGGTCCTATAGCACCCGAGGCTAGTTAGTAAGGTCTTAAGTTGTCGACTCCGTTTCCTTAAGGTCATATAGGAGGTTGAGTCTTATCATAGTGAGCCTCAGCTCATGTTTACCTTGGGTAAATTGGTGAAAGTGGGTAAATGTGGGAGGAGGCGGTTACAGGGTGGTATTAGAGTGGGGTTGCGTTCTCTTTGGGTAAAGTCTGATGTTGTCAAGGTTATGGTTGTCATGCATGGGGTCATGGTATACAATTGGTATGGTCATGCATGATGTTGTTATGATGCTGATGTGTTGATATGATTATATGGATATGCTTATGATTATACATGTACATGCTAATGTGGACTGATCTTGCAGATGAGATAAGCCTCCCCTGAACATCACTGAGGTATGGATTTGATTTTGGTATATATTTTATTTATTTGACATGGTACACTTGCAGAAAGAAGAGAATAAAAACTGATGAAAAAATGATGAAAAAATGGTAGATTACAGTTCCCGTGACTCTCCTTACATATTAGTTGGGCAACATGAAGAAGAGTATTCTCCTAGTATAGCAGATACATTGAGGAGTTTGAGGGCAAAGATCGGAAGTTGCAAAGTAGTCAATGAAAGGTTGGTTGAGTCTTAGAAAATACTCGTGAGGGCTCAAGAGAAGTAGGTAGAGGTTAATGTAATGATTGTTCAGAGCTTCTTGTCAGAGTTGTAGAAACATGGACAAATGAGAATCATTTGAGAACAAGAAGAGAAAACTAATGGAGCCTATGGTGGCAGTTCTTGGTCCGGATACAAGTTGGATAGAGGTGATAAAGTTAAAGGTGGCAGATCACTGGATACACATGACAAGAGGACTGGTATGTATGGGCACCATTCTAGTTGCTCATCCAGGAGACATCATCACAGTCATCACCATCATCATCCTTATAGAAGGGGTGAATACTTACCTAAGGAGTTCAAGAAAGTCAAGATTCCTACATTTGATGGAGAGATGAATATGGCAAAATATGTAGAGACATGGTTTCTTGGGATGAAGAAATTCTTCAAAATGCATAGCTATTCAGAAAACATGAAAGCCAAGATATCCACTTTTAATCTTAAAGGGAAATCATATATTTGGTGGGAAGATGTGAAGAATGTCAAGGGCATTCAGGAAGACGAGTTGATTTGGGATGAGTTTGAGAGACTCTTCAGGAAGAAGTACTTATTAGAGAGGTACTAAGATGACAAAGCTAAGGAGTCTATGAGTTGCAGATGGGTTCTATGATAGATGATGAATGAACTAGTAGGTTTCTTGAGCTGTTGAGTTATGTGCCTTATCTCAAGGATGAGAAAGCTAAGATTGAAAGGTTCATTAGTGGTTTGGCAGCAACATATAGAAACTGGATTGAGTTTGATGAACCTAGATCATTGGAGGAAGCCATCAGGAAGCTAAAGAATTGTTAGGAGCAGTCAAAACACAAAGTTGAGCCTAAGAGTGGCTTGAAGGGAAATGAGAAATTTAAAGGGAAGTGGCCATCAAAGCGGGGAAAACCTCAAGATGCAAGTGAAAAAGAAAATGTGGTTCCTTACAAGAAGTTCAATGTAGTTGAGAAGTGACATGAGTCATAGCTTGAAGAGAAGCAGAGTAGAGGTGATGTAGAGGAACATTGCAGTGCTGGATATGTGGTAAATATCATTGTAAAAAGGACTGTCCATTGTAACAGGGAGGTAGGACTCATATATATAGTGCTAAGGAGGTGTAGACAGATGGGGATGTTGGTCATATTCTTCCTCAGATTTATGCAGTTGTGGACAACATGCACGCGGATCACCAGACATCTATTATTGAGATGGATTGTAAGATTTGTGATCAAGTTATGTATATTTTGATTGATCCTGGATCTAATTATAGTTATGTTAATCCTGACCTTGTGGATAAGTGTGGCTTGAGAAAAGAAGTGCATGTAGAGTCTTGGTTGGTGCAATTGGTTACAGGTACTAAGAAGAGAGTTCATCACTGGGTAAGAGCTTGTGCATTCGAGTTGAATGGTATGCCTACAACAACACATTTGACTATATTGCCATTGGGATTGTATAATATGATTTTGGGTATGGATTGGATGTATCTTCACAGGACCAAAGTAGATTGTTATGACAAGGCCATTGAGTGCTTGGATGATAATGGGGAAAAGAAAAACTTGCAGGGTAAGAAGAAATCTACCTCCGATAGGATGGTCACAACTATGCAGGCTAAGTGCAGTTGTAGGAAAGGGTGGGTAATGTTTGTAGTTCATATTTCCAGTAACAAGGGTAAGGATGTCGATGATGAATAAATCTTCAAGAGGTACCCTGTATTGCAGAAATTTCAAGATGTGTTTCCAGCAGAGATTCCAGATTTTCCTCCTCGCAGGGAAGTATGCTTTTCTATTGAGTTGGTATCAAGGGAAACACCAAAATCAAATACACCTTACATAATGAGCACACCAAAGTTAGTAGAGTTGAAGTTGCAGCTGAAGAAAATGCTTAATAAGGGATATATTAGGCCAAGTGTATCACGTTGAGGTGCACTAGTATTGTTTGTGAAGAAGAAGGATGGTACTCTTAGGTTGTGCATTGATTATAGACAACTGAACAGGGTGATGATCAAGAACATGTACCTATTGCTGAGGATTGATGACTTGTTTGATCAGTTGAAGGGAGCAACAATGTTCTCGAAGATTAAATTGATATCAGGATACCATCAGGTATGCATCAAAGAAGAGGACATCTACAAGACTGCCTTTAGGATGAGGTATGAGCATTATGAATTTGTTGTAGTTCCATTTGGTTTGACTAATGATCCAACTAGTTTTACTGGAGCTATCTTCCAGAGTCATCACATTCATATTGTTGGAATCGACATTTCAAACCATCTTCTGTGGTTCATCATCAGGATAGATCCATGAGTGAATAAGACAGATCTGGACAAGTTTGTTATTGTATTCATTGATGACATCTTGATATATTCTAATAATGAGGAAGAGCATGTCGAACATTTAGCGGTAGTGTTGAGGTTGCTAAGATAACATCAGTTGTATGCCAAGCTTAGCAAATGCAACTTCTTTAAGACAGAGGTGCACTACTTGGGACATGTTGTCTCCAAGGAAGGAATATTAGTAGATCCAGAAAAGATAAGAGCTACCATGGAATGGACAACTCCTAGCAATGTGGATGAAGTTGGATCATTCATGGGGCTAACAAGTTACTACAGGAGGTTCATCAAGAACTTCTCACACATTGCCTATCCCATTACATCATTGCAAAGGAAAGGTAAGAAGTTTGAATGGAAAAAGGAGTGTGCAACCAATTTTGAACAATTAAATCAGTTGTTGACAAATGCTCCAGTGTTAAATATTACATATCTGGATAAAGAGTTTGTAGTGTGTACAAATTCTTGCAAGAGAGGGCTTGGTGGAGTCCTTATGCAGGAGGGACAAGTGATATGCTATGAATCCAGGAAACTGAATGAGAATGAGCAGAACTACGTGACTCATGATCTTGAGTTGACAACTATTATTCATGCTTTGAAGATGTGGAGACATTATCTTCTTGGCAGGAGGTTTGCGTTGATGAGCGATCATAGTGGGTTGAGATATTTGTTTGACCAACTTAATTTGAATGCCGGACAAGCTAGATGGTTGACTACCCTTAGCGAATTTGACTTTGAGATTAGATACATCAAGGGTAAGGAAAAGAATGTTGCATATGATCTCAGCAGGGAAGTGCAGTTGAACCATGTTGCAACGGTGAGATCATATGGGACATATTTACCGAATCAAATCTTACAGGTAGGACAACAGGGTGACTTGTACAGGGAACTTATGAACAAGTTACAACAACATGGTACAGGTGACCAGGATGTGGACTATCATCTCACATTAGATGGCTTGGTAAGATTCAAGGACAAGATTTATGTGTCGGATGAAGGTGGGCTCAAGAAACTTATCTTGAGAGAATTTCATGTCAAGCCTTATTCAGGACACCCATGATATAAGAAGACGTTGACAACAATGAATAAGTTCTACTACTGGGCGAATCCCAAGAAGGAAGTGACAAAGTTTGTGGCTAGATGATTGGACTTTCAACATGTGAAAGCAAAGTGTAAGCATCCAAGTGGGTTGCTTTAGCCGATTCTGATTCCAGAATGGAAATGGGAGGTCATTTCCATGGATTTCATTACAGGTCTTCCAAGGAAATCGAGACAACATGATTCTATCATGGTTGTGGTAGATAGGTTGAGCAAGGTATCTCACTTCATTCTAGTGAAGACTACTTATTCAACTAGTGAGGTGGCATAGGTCTTCATCAGGGAGATCGTGAGATTGCATGGTGTTCCGAAGAAGATTGTGTCGGATAGGGATGCCAAGTTCACTTCCAAGTTTTGGAAGGAGCTGTTTGTAGGTTTGGGGACAAATTTGGCCTTCAATACAACTTATCATCCACATATAGATGGATAGACAGAGAGGGTCAACATGATACTGGAGGATATGCTGAGGATGTATGTCATGCATCAACAGAGGAGATGGGAGGAGTACCTTCCATTGGTTGAGTTTTCTTACAACAACGAGTATTAGGAGTCACTAAGGATGAGTCCGTTTGAGGTAATGTATGGGTGGATTTGTAATACTCCCATCAGTTGGAGTGATCCAGTGAACATGGTACTTATTCGATCGAACATGTTGGTAGAGATGGAACAAAAAATGTAGGTTATAAAGAAGAATCTAAAGGAAACACAGGACAGTCAGAAGAGTTATACAGACCAACATAGGGAATTTAAGGAGCTTTAGGTTGGGGAGCATGTTTATTCGCACATCAAGCCCAAGAAGAGCTCCTTGAGTATTGGATCACGTGCCAAGTTGGCACAATGATGTTGCGGGCATTTTGAAATACTTGAGAGGATTGGACTAGTGGCCTATAGGCTTGCACTGCCTCCAACAATGAGAGTCCATGATGTTTTCCATGTTTCATTGCTTAAAAGATATGTAAAATATGTTGATCATGTTATTGATTGGTCTGTATTGTAGGTGGAACTAGAAGGAGAATTCCAGTGGGAACCTCAGTGCATATTACAATGGAAACAACTCATGCTTCGGAATAGAGAAATCGAGCAAGTTAAAGTGCATTGGATGCACTTTGGGCCCGATGAAGCTACACATGAGATGGTTGATCAGATGCGAGCTATGTATCCTTCATTGTTTTCCGGTCGAGGAAAAGAAATTTTGGTATATGCACATATTCATGTATGGTTGTTATTGTAAATACTGCGATGAGCTGTGTTATAAAGCTCCAATAAGTGGTATGGTTGTCATGTTTGTCATGATGGTTTTGCTTTTGAGCAAGTTGGTCATTGTAAATACTGTAACGAGTTGGGCTATAAATATCCATGGGAAGTATGTTTTGCTTTTCAACGGTTTGTTGGTTGTAGGTTTCATAGAACACCGAGGATGATGTTCCCCAAAGGGGGAGGGGTATGTAACAAGTATGGGTTAAAAGTTCATTTAATAACAATTAATAAAGAAAAAATACGACCAAGGTCAAGGGACACTTATTCCAAGCTGAATGTTGGGCAAAATATCCTAGTGGGCATCACTTGTTGTGTTTATGGCTAAGGGAAATTGGCAAAGGCTTTGAAAAAGTAAAGAGACATTAATTCACATTTTATTTATGAAAATAAAGGAAATTAGGAGAAAAAAAAGGTGAAAGGTCACAAGTTGTATGTGAGGAGGAAATTGAAGGAAAATATTGGAAAAATGAAGAATCTAGAGGCATCAAGAATAAAAAGACATTCGAGCATCAGTTGGTAGATTTTTGTCAGTTTAGTTTTGGAATTAGTCTCATAGAGGAGAAGAGCACCAAGAGGAGAAGGAAAGCAAGCAAGAAAAGGAAGGACAAGGAAAGCAAAGGAAAGCAAGGATCAAGCAAGGAAAAGTTGGATCAAACAACTTCAGTAGGAATACTTGCAGGTAATAGGTTGCATGTATGATTTCCTAGCTATTTTTGACATGCATGGTATGTGCATGTTGATATACGGTTCTTTTGCTGTCATTGACATGGATTTTGTCGGGTTTCGACAGTGGATTTTAGCCTTGCCTTGCCATTTCCGGATAGCCATGGTGTGATGGTAATTTTCTCGGTTTGAACTTTGGATTGTCAGAATATTTTGGATTCGAGTGAGATGGTCTCAGGAAAATTCCCAAAGGGCTAGGAATCCCTTGATCGGTAATGGCGGGATACATGGTAAAGCCTAAGGGTGGAGACGGGAAAATTCCTCAAGGTATTGGGGAAGAGCATCCAAGCTCGATTTGGTTTTGTGATTTCGACATCGGTTTAGGTGAGATCACGGTATGGGGAGGGTGGAGGTGGTGTAACCTTTGGATTCCTTTGGTTGTTATGGATTTGTTTATCCCATGATATACCACATTTATGCTTGGAATATGGCATGTGGGTGATTGGATGAAATAAAGATTTGGTTCAGCCAATCTATGGTTGTGTGGTACATGGAAGTCCCAAACCTGGTTGGATTTTGCCTATGTTTAATAAGAGCTAATTTTCTCTTGCTTTTGATGAGTAAATGTACTTGTTATTATGTGGCTTTAATGGTTGTTCTCTCATTGTTATTTATCTGGTTATATGCTGGTTATAAGCATGGTTATTTGACAAGTTCTTAGTCATGGCCCTTTCCATGTTTTTACTTGTAATTGAATGAATAATGAATGTAATACATAATTGATGTTATGACAACTAATGTGAGAAGGTAGTGATCTTTCTTGTTAAACCTCAGATAAGTTTTCAGATCCTTATGTTTAGACTTGCATTTATGACCTATAGGTTGCATGTTTACCAAGTGTTTGATAGAATGTCAACTCCGGTTGGGGAAGGTCAAATCAAGTCTTGGTTTCAGTTTTGGTTTACAAGCATTGTTTCTATGTCATATATCATCTTTGGAAGTTTCATTGAGTTTTGGGTAGAGGCCTGAGTCTTGGCCCTGAAAAAGTGGCTCAAAATTCAGGGTCGCTAGCATAGAGCTGAGCAGAAAAGTCCATAGTCGCATGGAGGCAGGATTAGAAGTGCGAATGGAGGGCCATAGTTGTTGGCATACCTTGGCAAGAGAGCAATTGGGGCTTTATGTCAATGAAAAAGATAGTCATCTCAGGGGTTGTGTTACTCTTGGAGGTCCTGTAGCACCTAAGGGAATCCAGTAAGGTTTTAAGTTGTCGAATCCATTTCATTGGGGCTTTATGTCAATGAAAAAGATAGTCATCTCAGGGGTTGTGTTACTCTTGGAGGTCCTGTAGAACCTAAGGGAATCCAGTAAGGTTTTAAGTTGTCGAATCCATTTCCTTAAGGTCATATAGGAGGTTAAGTCTTATCATAATGACCCTTAGCTCATGTTTACCCTGGGTAAACCGACAAAAGTGGGTAATTGTGTGAGGAGGCAGGTACACTCATGTTTGCAAGGTTGCATATATATCAGTGCAATATTTTTCATCACCATTGTAAACCTAAGGTCAAAAGTCAAAAGTGATGTAAAAACCATGTGAGGCTCTGTATTAGGTATCCTAGACCTATGTCTTTGTCATTTAATCTATATTTTGTTGTCTTGCTTGAACCATGGTTGGTCTCTTGAAATTCCACTTCATGTTACTTTCATCTTGTATAGGATTGGAGGGCCTTAGGTGAACTCTCTTGTGGAATCATGGTTTTATGGGAGCTTGCATTTGTATGATCACTGGTGTATGGGCTAGTCCATCTTGCTTCAAGGTGCAGTTATCTCATTCAACATGGTTAGGGTGTATAGATTCTGTAAGTGACCTTGGATTTGGTGCAATATATCTCATGAAAAATCTTAGAGCATAGCACTCTCATTTGACATTTCAATTTTCCCAAGGTACTTCACGGTTCCTAATGCAAAGTGGGCTTAGTGGTTAAAAAGTCAACTGAATCTTAGAATGCACAGTGGCGATGATAGAATTCCACCATGTGGAATTTTTGAGATCTTTGCATCCAGTGGCTAGTTATAGGTTGGTCAATACGTCAGAGAAAGTTTCCAGTGATTGGGCAGAATTTGACAAGCATTATGTTAAAAGTGATTAGCACAAAGAGAAACAAAACCAGTGTGTTAGATTTCAGAGATTAGTGGAGGAATTATAGAAGCAACATAATGAGGTGATGATGTGGTGTTGAGGGTGATGATGTGTCAACGCCTTAGATGATATGGAAAATTTGTGAGATACCCAATATAGATTAAGACTAATAGAGTAAAATCTATGTTCTAGAACCTTCTTCAAATCTTTTGCTCACCTTAGCGTGATTTATAATTTCATCATTGATATCACAAGTATGTTCCTATAGGACAATAGAATTATGATTCACCATGCGTTTCTTCTTCATCTTCAATAATTCCCTCATCATTTCTTTCATTACCTTAAAAAATTCTTCACCTTCTTCATCTTGATCTTTCATTTCAGCATTGTATTCTTAACTGATATGTGCAACCAACCATTTTAATCTAAATTAATAATAGTAGATAAACTAGTCTCTCCTGGTTGTTGTTTCTGACAATTATTAATGAATTTTGTCTTTCCCTTTATTACTCATTCAACTTTAAGATATCCAATTTTTGGTGTCCTCTCTAATTGGGATCTGTTTGAAAGATTAGTTACACATAATACCATTAATGAAAATTTCCAGAGGTTTATGATTTGATTTGAGACCATTTTGGCTTTTTGCTTATGAATATTTGGAGAACTGACCTTTTTAAATGACTGAAGGAGTTATGCTTTTGTAATGTTCCCATGAGTTTTTTGGCAATATGCATTTCTTGGTTTTGTAGTCTCCATCAATTTATGTTTTTTAGCCCTTTTGTTGTGTTCTTGGAGTCACGTTCTTAGTGTTTGGTCAATTTAGTGTGTCTTAAATTGCTATATAAATTGTCAATCTGGGAGTCGTAAACTGCTGAAGTGAAGTGTACTATATATGCAAGATAACCAATTTCTTACTTCTTTGTCGTTTTTGATTTTTGGTTTGTTTTTGGGCTTATCTTTTGTTGATTTCCTAATGTGAGATGGCAATTCTAAAAGTCATGTATGGATATAAGTGTTCAAGGCAATGGTGACCTTTAAAATAATTTCCAAACTTCAAAGTTTTCAAAAAGGTTTTCAAACTTGCAATGATGAAATCAATTACTAAGAGAAAATAAAAATGTACCTAAATTCTAATTAAACCAAACAGTGAGCTAGTGACTATGAAACCCAGTATCCTTGCTGCTGTATAAAAAGAAACTGAACTAAAAGAAATTCAAAAAACTGCAAGCAAAGTAAACTAAATCATATTACATCAACTCATATTCTGACTCCTCACCATTCGACTCGCTCTGGCTATAGGAGGTAATCATAAACAAATTGAGTAATCTGATATCTAATTTGCATAAAATGAAACTAAGATCAAACTACGCATTCATACTTCAATCCCTCACCATTCAACTCGCTCTGGCTATAGGAGGTAACTGAAAATGACATGAGTAATCTAATCACTAACTTGTAGAAAAATAAACTAATATCAAACTACGCATTCATACTTTAATCCCTCACCATTTGACTCGCTCTAGCTATAGGAGGTAACTGAAAATGACATGAGTAATCTAATATCTATCTTGCAGAAAGTAAATGAGCAAAACAAAACTGAAAGAAATAAACAGTGCTGGAATTAGAACTAAGAAAATAAATCAGCAGAAGGACAAGATAATTTCATGTTATTAGTCATTAAAAATCTATGTGCAAATGCCCGGGCTATCTATTAGAACCTGAAAGAAAAACACTGATCAGTTAACAGTCATTAGAAAGCATAAAAAAACTATGGACAACAACCAACATGAATACCATAAACAGTGGAATATATACAAACAAACAATTATGGCATCAGGAACGTAAAGGAAGAAAGCATGAAACTATACAGCAATTACAGAACCTTGGTGTGTACAGGGGCCCTCTGCACAACCTCGGCCAATCAACAATCAACCACCAATTGAGCTTAAAAACAGTGTCTTCTCATGTATTAAAATGCAGTCATAACATAAGGATAGAGTCACTGTTAGGGTCCCACCCTAACCCCCTTATTTATGTCATGGGATCATGTCATAGTCAAGAGTCAATAAAGCCCATATTAATATTTGTAAGTGGTTAACCCGCAATTAATGACGGGACCACAATTAGTTGCAAATGGGCCGTAGTATTAGATAGATGGTATTAATAAAACCCACGGTATTGGCCCATGGTATTGCATGTATGAGTCATATATAAAGGATAGAGACTCCCTGCGAGGAGCATTGTGTCTTATTTTGTATTCGAGCTCTGCTCTATTGGAGGTTGCCCCCTCGAAGAGGCAAGTGAACATTACTCTCTGAATAATAAAATCATTGCTATTCTGTGTTCTGGGTATCTTTTCTTCGCATATTCTGTATTTGGGTATCATTTTGCAGGTTAAGAGCATAACAAGTGGTATCAGAGCACTTTCCAGGGCCGGTGGGATCTCCAATTCTTAGCAATTTTTTTTTTTCGGCTAGAGACGTGTTCCGACGTCTTTAAACCACGGGATCTATCGTTGAGCGCATAAACCTGTGGATTTGGGGAGGCATGCACGCAGGAAATACAAGAGGTGGTCACGTCTGTTGGACTCCCTTGTAACCCCTGTGGGTACCCCTTCGAGTAGTAGCGCATTAGACAGAACCGCGCATGGACTGTCTTCCATGTACCCTCTGGGTATATCGGAAGCCCCCTAGGCTCCCTTGAAACCTCGCCATAGATAAACCGACGGCCGTCTTGTGGCTACAGTACACCGAGAACAACACTCGGAGAGATTATTCGCCCTTACGATAGGGAAGTCGGGTTGTACGGCTAAGGGTACGGTCGATCCTCCTTAGTTAGAGCCCTGAAACATTGGGCCGAGTACTACTGCCAGACCCTTATGTATATTGCGATCTGTAGCACCTGACACTCCTCACGACCATAGTTTCCTTTTCTATTGGGGGATCACACATCATCTATTCCCGATCCACGGGTGCAAAGAGGTGCAGCAACAGCAGACATCGGATCCATCAGATCCGCCGCAGCAGTTGTTCCACCATTCAGATCTCTCAGACCCACCAGATCGGAGTTGTTGTGAAGGGTTCCTATACCGGGGTATACTTTTCGCAGGACTTTTGGCAGCATTGACATTTTGAGGATTTGGCGACTGTAGTATTGATCAAGAAGGAGTAAAACTCCGTTAGGAGTTTTCAAAAAAAAAAAACAAAACGAGTCTGAGATCTTCCGGGGCGCTTATTGGTGATCTAGCCCATCAGAATCAAGATGACGAGCTGAGCAAGGTGGTGCCATTCAATTTATTAGTCAAATTTTTTCGGCGGTCCCAATTTTTCATCAGGTTGGTGTATGGTAGAGATTAGAGCTCAAGCGATGGAAAATGAAAGGATGGACAAACTGGAAGACTCCGTGCAATCCCTCCAACGTGAGTTTCAAGGACTAAGTCTCCAGATACAACAATTCCTCCCGAAGGGCAAGGAGCAAGCCCACGAGGAGGCGTATAATGGCCATGAATACAATGAGGGTGAGTCTAGCCACTCTCCTCACGTCTGGCACACCCATCCACCACCCAGTCAGCGACCTCCCAAGTTGGATGTGCATAAATTTGACGGTTCTCACCCGTCCGCATGGCTAGCACAAATGGAGCAGTATTTCAAATTGAATCATATCCCAGATGATGCGAATAAGCTTATGATTGGGAGCATGTACTTGGACAATGAACGGTGGCAATGGTGGGAATGGCATCAGCGTTGCAATGGACCTTTTAGGACTTGGACCCAATTTACCAAAGCTCTTCGAGATCGCTTTGAACAGGAAGACTCTTTTTTGGGTCGTCTCACTAAGCTCTGACAGACTGGTACAGTGGATGAATATATTACCGCTTTTGAAGCCTTAGCCTTCCGCACTAGGGGTCTCACAGATGAGTTCTACACGGAATGTTTTATCAGCGGTCTTAAAGAAGCCATCAAAGCTCAAGTTCTACTTCACCACCCTCCCACGTGGACGGAGGCTTGCCAGGTAGCTCGTAAGGTGGAACGTGCATTAGCAGCCCAATACAGTCGCCCAAATTTCCCCGCTAAAGGTCATCCCCCACAGGCTCACAACACGACTCAAACACTTAAGGTCCAAAAGGTGCCACCTGTGGAAATGGCCGAAAGAAGGAAGCAAGGACTATGTTACTACTGTGATGAAAAATACTCCCCAGGTCATAAATGCAAGGAGCCCAATTTTTTTCAAATAGATGCCACTGACTACAGCTCAACAGAGGAAGATCCACCACTTGAGGAACATGAGGCGCTAGAAGAAGACAACCCAAAGGAGAATGTCTCTGACGAACCAGTTATTTCGCTGCATGCGTTGGCAGGGATTTCTTCCCCTCAAACTCTCAAAATCCGGGGTTTTCTTAAACATCGCCCAGTAGTAGTCTTGATTGATAGTGGAAGTACCCATAATTTCATCCATCAAAAAATCGCAGAAGCAGCGCATTGTTTTGTACGAGCAGTTTCTAACTTCCAAGTCCAAATTGCGGATGGGGGCACAATGAAATGTGAAGGCCGCTGTGAAAATGTCAAACTTCAAATGGGGGATTATCAATTGAAAACCCACATGTTTGCCATACACATGGGGGGTTGCGACATTGTCCTCAGCGCTGAATGGCTCCGCACTCTTGGGCCAATCACAATGGATTTCTAGGAGTTATATATGAGTTTTAAGCAGAACAACTCCACACATACCCTCCGTGGACTCCAGGCGGGAGCCCCCTCTATCATTAGCTCGCATAGGATGGAAAAATTGTTAAAAAAGGGCCATCATGGAGTAGTAGCTCAATTTAATGCCATCCAGGTAGTGGAAACCATGTCTCTGCCAATTCATCATGAGATGCAACATATTTTAAATAACCATCGGACGGTCTTTGACAAGCCTAATGAGCTTCCACCCTCGCGAGGGGAACATGATCATAGCATCACCTTGGTTCCAGGGGCCCAACCCCCAAATGTGCGGCCATAAAGATATCCGTTCACCCAAAAGAATGAAATAGAAAAAATCATCAAGGAACTGTTGGAAGCAGGTGTCATTCGTCCCAGCATTAGTCCTTATTCATCCCCAGTGGTCATGGTGCTCAAGAAAGATGGGGAGTGGCGGATGTGTCCAGACTTCAGGGCCCTTAATAAGTTGACAGTCAAAGATAAATTTCCCATCCCGGTGGTTGACGATTTGCTGGACGAACTCAATGGGGCTCAATTCTTCACTAAGTTGGATCTTCGCTCAGGCTACCACCAAATTCGCATGAAGGAAGTCGACATTCCCAAGACGGCTTTCAGAACTCATGAAGGCCATTATGAGTTCCTGGTCATGCCATTTGGTCTTTGTAATGCCCCCTCTACTTTTCAGAGCCTTATGAATCACATTCTCAAACCATATCTCAGAAGATTTGTCCTTGTCTTCTTCGATGACATCCTCATCTATAGTGGCACTTGGGCTGCACATCTTCAGCATGTAGATCTACTCTTGCAGCTGCTCCGCAAGCATAAATTATTTGTCAAGATGTCCAAGTGTTCGTTTGGCATGGAAGAAGTTGAGTATTTGGGCCACATTGTGGGGCGTGAAGGTGTTAAGGTGGACCCCAAAAAGATCCAGGCAATGCAAGAATGGCCTCAACCTAAGACCTTGAAGAGCTTGAGAGGATTTTTGGGTCTCACAGGCTATTATCGTAAATTTGGCCGCATAGCGAAACCCCTCACTCAACTCCTAAAGAAAAATTCCTTCTTCTGGAACGAGGAAGCACAACAGGCATTTACCGCTCTCAAAAACGCCATGTGTTCCACTCCAGTCTTAGCACTACCTGACTTCACCAAATCCTTTGTCATTGAATGTGATGCTTCGGGTACAGGTATTGGGGTGGTCTTAATGCAGGAAGGGCGACTGTTGGCCTTCACAAGCCAACAACTCAGTGGGAGGAATCTGGGCCAATCTACCTACGAGAAGGAAATGATGGCCATCTTACATGCAATCGAGACCTGGCGACCTTACTTATTGGGGCGACGTTTCCAAATCCGCACAGATCATCACAGTCTTAAATATTTTTTGGAGCAATGCCTATCCTCCCCATAACAAAATAAATGGTTAGCCAAAATGCTGGGATATGATTATGAGATCATTTACAAGAAAGGTAAAGACAATAGTGTAGCAGATGCATTATCTCGCCAATTTGAGGAGGAAAGTACTCTGCTCGCAATTTCCCTCCCCATTCCAGACTAGATTGAAGAGGCTCGCAGGGAATGGTTTTCACACCCCGGTCCCAACTCATTTCTCAATTGCAGGTAGATCCTAATTCCACCAAGGGCTACTCGTGGCAGAATGACATTCTTCGCTACAAGGATAGAGTCGTAATCTCACCAACATCCACCCTCAAAAGTCGCATTTTGGCAGAATTGCACTCATCTCCCATTGCAGGACATTCGGGCTTTCAGAAGACGTATGCTCGCACCAGAAGATCATTTTTTTGGATAGGCATGAAAAAGGACATCCTTACCTTCGTAGCAGAATGTGAGGTCTGTCAACGCCACAAAGGGGAAACCGTCAACACACGAGGCAAATTACAACCATTGCCCATTCTGGCATCAATTTGGACGGAGGTTTCTATGGATTTCATTACAGGTCTTCCAAAGTCAGGGAACAAATCAGTAATCATGGTGGTTGTGGACCGACTGTCGAAGTATGCTCATTTCTGTGACCTACCCCACCCGTTTACACCAACTTTGGTTGCTCAATATTTCATGGATCAGATCTTCAAATTGCATGGCATGCCCACTTCTATTGTGTCCGACCGCGACCTGATCTTCACCAGTAATTTTTGGCAGGAACTCTTCAGAATACAAGGCACTCAACTCAAACTCAGTACTTCATATCATTCGCAAACAGATGGTCAAACCGAAGCCGTCAACAAATGTCTAGAAACCTACCTTAGGTGTTTCACTTCAGAAAAGCAACACCTTTGGTACAGTGGTTACCTCTGGCTGAATGGTGGTATAACACCAACTATCATGCCACCACCAAAATGACTCCCTATGAAGCAGTATATGGTCAACTTCCGCCTTCCCCTACTTCTTATCTCAAGGGGTGCTCCAAAGTACAAGCAGTGGATCAACTCCTACAACACCGCGCAACCATGCTCGCCCATCTTAGAGAGAATCTTCATCAAGCTCAGAACCGCATGAAGCAACAGGTCGACCAGCATCGCTCAGAGCGCCAATTTCAAGAAGGGGATCAGGTCTTTTTGAGGCTGCAACCATATAAGCAAACATCACTCAAAGACAAGGGTTGTCAAAAGCTCTCTCCAAAATTCTACGGACCATACCAAGTACTTCAGCGCATTGGAGAAGTGGCTTACAAGTTGGCTTTGCCACCTACGGAAAAAATCCATCTAGTTTTCCATGTATCGTGCCTCAAGAAAGTGATTGGGAACAATTGCCGAGTTCAAACCAGTCTACCTGAATTGGACGAAGAAGGGTCAATCTGGCTTCAACCCGAACAGGTTCTAGACACACGAGACAAGCACCTGCGCGGCCGCATGATTAAGGAAGTCCTCGTCAAATGGAAAGACACCTCTCCGGAATATGCAACTTGGGAACCAGCCACTATTCTTCAGCAGTTTCCGCAGCTTCAGCCTTGAGGACAAGGCTAGTCTTAAGGGGGAGGGCATGTTAGGGTCCCACCCTAACCCCCTTATTTATGTCATGGGATCACGTCATAGTCAAGAGTCAATAAAGCCCATATTAATATTTGTAAGTGGTTAACCCGCAATTAATGACGGGACCACAGTTAGTTGCAAATGGGCCGTAGTATTAGATAGATGGTATTAATAAAACCCACGGTATTGGCTCGTGGTATTGCATGTATGAGTCATATATAAAGGATAGAGACTCCCTGCGAGGAGCATTGTGTCTTATTTTGTATTTGAGCTCTACTCTATTGGAGGTTGCCCCCTCGAAGAGGCAAGTGAACATTACTCTCTGAATAATAAAATCATTGCTATTCTGTGTTTTGGGTATCTTTTCTTCGCATATTCTGTATTTGGGTATCATTTTGCAGGTTAAGAGCATAACATCAGGAACGTAAAGGAAGATAGCATGAAACTATACAACAATTACAGAACCTTGGTGTGTACAGGGGCCCTCTGCACAATCTCGGCCAATCAGCAATCAACCACCAATTGAGCTTAAAAACAGTGTCTTCTCATGTATTAAAATGCAGTCATAACATAAGGATAGAGTCACGGCACAATGGGCTGTAAACAGTCAATATTACATTCAAAAAGCTAGCTAATATGCGTATGAGAATGCTTTATTTATAACAGAGGATGACAAAACTACTTCCTAAAATCTGTGCTGATAAACAGACACGTGAATAACCACCTCCGGAAATCTAGCAATATGGTAGCCATGAAAATTAAATCCAAGGAGGGTGGCTATTAGATTTGGTTCATGGAGCAGTCCACAAGTGTTAGCACGCCTCCTGAGATTTAGGAATTTGCCACGCAAGTCTTCACGTGGTGAAAAACAGAGTTCTGCCACCGTAAAACTCTTAAGTTGACCACCGCTTTGACTGTCTTTGACCACGGCCTTCTGTGAGGGATTCGGCTGAACCAAGAGGACACGTTCCATGTCCACATCATTTGCAACTTGCCCATGTGGCCAGATTCTCCTGTAGACACCAGTAACATAGACTTCAACAAAAAGGCTGTGGAAAGTTGAGCTGACTGCGGAAAGTGACAAGATTCTGTAGCTGACTGAACAAAATTTAGATCAAACAACAGTCACAAGACATAGTTAGGAAACCATTTTATATGCTATTTTTAAACTAATATGCAATGATTTGACAGCTTGGAGGTTCAGGTAACTAGAAAAAAAAGCTAAAAAGGTGTATAGGGAAGATGCAAGTTTGGGACTCAACACTTAGCTTTAAGAATTTAGAAATTTCCCACAAGATTTGTTTGTAGGGTAAGGTTCTTAGTTAACTCTCACAATAAACATATATGCCTATACATTGTTGTTTTTGAAAATGGACAACCAAACTATGAAATATAGAACATTGCTTAGTTTTAGCTAGGGAATATGCTTAAATGCATTGTATCCTTATTTATTATTGGCACTACAGGTTGTTTAATGTTAAAATTTAAATGCCTAATTTCTAATATGATTTTATTGTTAACTTATTTTCCATTGCTTGTAAGAATAAATAATGGTGCGAAAGTGAACTTTGTGCATTGAAGTATCCTGTTATCCTAATCCGGGAGAATCAATTGTTCAATTTGTCCTTCATAATAGTGCAACAAATCATGTGCTCCATAGAAAGAAAAAAGTGCATGGAAGGACTACAAATAATGAGACACACTATATTTCCTTTGTTGAAGGGCCGAAAGAGGTGAAAAACTTTGGTGTCAATGATATTATTGTATTCACAAATTTAGAGTTAATATGCAACCAAAAGAAAGGCATATATAGAGTTCGAAAGGACAATCTCAATCCCCTTTACAAAGAAGCAAAAATATGGAGTTATCAATTTCATTCTTTTAACATAGATTACCATGTAGAAATTCAAAGAATGTCCACTCATCTAGTGTCTGGAGCAAGAATGTCCACTCATCTAGTGTCTGGAGCTGTCAATGATGACATAGGATCATCATTTATTACACCAAAAGTCACTAATTAGAAACAATATAGGTCCCCATTATGTGAATGCGTTTTTTTAATCACTTTTGTGGGGGCTCTCATGGCCTGGTTGTTTCACTAAAGAAGAATCCAATAATGTACTATTTTTCCCCAATATGTAATGATTGGGGTCTTTTGTATGGGTGAAAAGTATGTTGGAAAATGTGATATATTCCATGTATATGGGCAAATGTAATATTTTCATGGTTTGTAAATAAATAATTGAATGTTGTTAAGGCTATAAATAATTTTTTTTGTGTTATTTTACCATGTTAGTGATTTGATTTTTCTAATGCATTGAGGCAATTATGTCCCGATTTAAAGTTTAAATTAGTTAAAGGGCCTAAAAATGTTAACATGTTTAATGTGAAAATGCCTATTATATACGAATATAACTGCCCCTTTTCATCCCATATGATCCTATTTAGATCAAATGATTTATCGCTATCTGTTGTCCATTTCAAGAGTTGCTCGTTATATTTTGATGCAATCATGGACATTGCATTCATAATGACAATATAGGGTCTTACCATATATCCTTTCAAATTAATGACATGATTAGCAAAGCCCTTGCTACGTTTGTAAATGACTGGAGCTAGTTGGGGAATGTAGTGCCCTAGAAGACAACAATAGCGGAGAAAAATCCATTCTGGTTAATTTAGTTGTGTTATGGGATGGATCCTTACTTGTACTGGTAATGAAGGAAAAGTCTTCTAAACTCTACTCAAGATAAAAAAAAAACTCGAAATCTTAATTTAAGAGTGTCTTTATCAAAAACTCAAGAAACTATAACTTGCATCATTCAAGGTCAAAGTAGGTCGTATTAGTAGACAACTAGAACCACTATATGTAGTAAAACTCCTTCCATCCAGGTCTAACTTTGATGCAAGAGCATACCCTCAATTCTTAGTGATGACATAAAAATGAGTGTGCTTTTTGTGACAAGTTGAAAATCATTAATAAATAGTCTTTACCAAGTAGATATTTATGGACAATCACTTTTTTAGTTTCCTCAGAAAACAATTCTTTTTGCCTCAATGCACCAGAAGACAGGAAAAAGAGCAAAGTTATCTATTTAGTGGCTTGGATATTACATAATTAAAACTTTCTAGAGACCACAAATATAACTTGTAGAAATCCATGAAGGCACGATCTTACAAAAGTAAAAAATGTATTGAAACTCAAGCTATTGTGTAAAAATTTGAATCAATACAATAATATTGCACCAAAATAATTTTTAATATATGAATTTGTAGCGGAGAAAAAAAGTAGAAGGATAAATACTTCAGTTTCATCATTTTCCAACACTCTTGTAGGCGCTCGAAAATGGTTTTACAACGCTTTTCTAAATGAGATTTGAAAAGATTTGGAAAAGAAATATATGATTGGGTTAACATTACCAATTAAATGGATGACTGACTAACATGAAATGTAGGATAAGACCTAACCCTTGTAGCTTTACAATCGATAACCCAAACATAGTACAATTATTACCTTAAGACCTTTAAAGAAATTTTCTGATTCAACAAGTGAAATTGACCTTATACTTTGGAGGGGATTGCTTGATACAAAGCATAATCACAGGGTGAAAAACCAGAGCACTTTACCCAACCTTGATGAAACTCCAAGTGAACTATCCCTTGAATGGCAATATCCCTAAAGGCTTCTCAAATCTCTTGATGTGGGAAATGCACAATGTTCATGAGTTTCTCCATTACAAAATTTCTCCATTACCTTTGGAAATACATAAATGAATTCTAACACCTCCCAAATTGTATAATCATGTAGTTTATTCTGTATCAATATCTCTAGCTAATCTAGCCTTGCTTGCCTTATTAAGAGAGTTAGTTGGATAAGGTGGAATTCTTTATATAGAGGCCAAAACCTCTTTAGTTCCTCTAATTGGTTTAAAAAAGAAGAAGCTAACACTCAAAAATGTTGGTTAATAGTGAGGTTTATTGCCAAACCCATCAAAATACATGTTATTCACAAAAGCTTCAAAATAAACTATTCAAAACGCCATGCATATAGCATAAATATTTAAATTTGCAGCATAAAATTATCTTCTACTTGTGAAGGAACAATAACAATAATAATAGGCTTGCCTGGTATACCTTCAAGATATGATTGTTACCAAATGTTTCATTGACATCAGCCTTATCATCCTATTTTGGCATATATCATGGCACTAGGTGGGTATAAAGGTTAATATAAATTAAAGTCAATATCAAATCCTCCTTCCATTAAAAATAAAGAAGTCACTCTCACATGGGAATATAATGAATTTTCACCAAAACTGTTACCTTATGATAGATATGTTGGTGATGGTGACACTTATTATTACATATTACAGAAAGCCCTTGATTTTTGTTATACTCATGGTACTCTTTTTTTGTGAGTTAAAACACAACATAAAAACTTTAAGTGGTAACCTCCATTGCCTTTTGTCAGGTTTTCTATTGGAATTGGAAAATTATGCTTCAATTATAAGCAAGAAAACAATATTAAAAACAATAAATCCATAAAAATGAACAAAATGTGGGGATTACATTATACATTTCAACTTTCTATTTAAATTGTGAACAACTTTTGCATTCTGCAAACCATAATTTTATCTATGAAATACAAGTTTATACTCACCTTCAAGTTCACAATCTAGAATTTTATCCATAGAGTATAGGGTTAGCCTTACCTTCAAGTTTTCAATCTAGAAATTTATCTATGAAGTACATGTTGAGCCTCACAAGCCAGGTTTAGTATCAATTTTCACATTGTAGTGTGTTCTGTTTCCTTGGCCTTTGCAAATTGCAGACAAGATGACTTAAAATGTTTTCATCTCTTGTTTTAATGGGTTTGTTCCATAATGGAAACTCCACTAATTCCTTGGCATTTTCAAATTACAGAAAAGATGGCTTAAAACGTTTTGATCTCTTGTTTTAATTGGTTTGTTCCATAATGGAAGCTCCACTATTTAACATTACCAATTTAATGGATGATTGACTAAGATAAAATGTAGGGTATAACCTAACCCTAGCAACTTTACAATTGGTAATCCAAATACCTTAAGACCTTCAAAGAAATTTATGATTCAACAAGTGAAAATAAACTTATACTTTAGATGGAATTGCTTGATACAAGGCAGAATCACATTGTCTAAAAACAAAGCACTTTACCTAACCTTGATTAAACTTCAAGTGAACTATCCCTTCAATTGCAGTATTCCCAAAGACTTCTCGAATCTCTTGATGTGGGAAATGCACAATTTTCATTAGTTTCTCCATTACACCTTGAAATACATAAATGAATGTTAACACTGTGTAAATAAGAATTCCAAATACTTGTCCAGATACCATTCCAGAATTGAAAAAACCCAAATGCCAAATACTCGTCCAGATACAATTCTAGAATTGAAAACGCAACATCTGTAGGCACTGGGACTTGAATAGGCTCTTTGCATAGTTTTTTTGCACACAATTCACAAGTCTATGCCCCAAATTTACATTAGGGTATCTTAATCCAAAATTAAAATGCAAAACATGATCAATAAAGAGCAATCATAGTTCTTATTTAAATTAGAGAATGAGTAATCAAGTACATTTAACCATTGCTTCAATGCTTCATTAATAAACAACTGGATGTTTCAACTCATTTTTTCAGTACAAGTAATTTCTCAAAAACAATTTGATGGAAGATCAAAGATTATATTATAGAAAAAGTACAAAGATCTATTTGTGCTTATAAAATTCATCGAAGAGAGCATGCTTTCAACCGAGCTCTCGAACTGGGAATCAGAAGAGATGAATGTTTTTTTACAAGTTGTCTCCAAATCATTTGTTTCGATTTCCAAACATTTCTCTTTGGCATGTTATTTGTCTGTCGGGAAAATGACCTGCATAACATAACCAAATCTTGAGACACGTCACAAGATTTTAATATATGCATGCATATATTATACAAGGAACAATTTTCCCAAGATGAGAATTTGGAATCACATGAAACATAAACATATTGCGGGCTTGATAGCTAGATTAGAGCTTCAGTGAACCAAAATTGATGAACGAAATAAACAAGTGATATCCATTATGTTGTGTTGACTGTAATTTTGGAAACCAACCATTATAATTCGCTGACACCCTTTGTGCTTTACTCATACACCCCTTGTGCTTTACTTCATTAATGCTTTAAGAGAGGGATTATTCAATTTAGGATCAGGTTGGGTTGGAATTTAAAAACCACACTAAAGAATCAAAATGATAAATCCTTTGTTTAAGGGCCAACAATGCGCAATTTTGGGGTCCTTAATGTTGATAACTTAGGTCCATAGCTATTTTTTTGCATTCCATGAGTCAACGTTTGTGGGGTGGTGGTTCATTTTCATAAGATGGAGATTGTTTAGATTAGATAAGATAGGATAAGTTTATTAATATTTAACACGTGACCATAAGAATCTAGTTAAATGAACCTTGGAACAACAATCCAATACACTTGGCATCCACGTGAATTCAAGGGCAGTTGGCAACTTTTCTTTCCTCCGTTCTAACATCTTAGGTGAATTGTTCATGATTGACTGAGGTTCTTTCTAAACAATTTGAGAAGCCTTTGAAAGGATGGATATATATTTTTTCTATGGAAAACATAGTAGCAACAAAGAGCTCTTCTTTCTTCCACTCTTCAACCTTTAGATTAAGAAATGGTGAAGGAGGCAACCATCAAGAACGTTGAGTTAAGCAAAACCTCACATTGAATTTGTTACAATGAAAAGAGTAGTTGACCACCTAAGGATTGGTTGGTGAAAAACCTAAAAGCCTAACCTTTTCAACAACAACATACAATTCTAGGATGATGGTGTAACAATAGACTTGCCTTGGCAACAACTTAACCTCCAACAGACTAGCCAACTAAATGACAATATGACAGTCAACAAAGCAAGGGAAAGAAGCTAGTTAAATGAACCTTGGAACAACAACCAAATACACTTGGAATCCATGTGAATTCCCTACTATAAGGACACCTATATAATTACTTAATTCCCCACGAATGGAGATAATAAATAATGTAAGGATGAGGTGGTTATCAAAATAATTTCCAGATTTGACTATATGTGGATATAGGGTTGTTTAAAAGGATTACCAAGTCAATATTCAATGCAAGATAATCCCAAACACTAAAAATCAAGAAAAGAGTAATGAATGTTGCAAAACATGCATAAAAGATATTAAATTACAACAATGATACAAGTGATAATAGCAATGATCAATTCAGTCCTTGAGACAAGTAATAAGCAAGTAAATTTAGGGCTTGAATGATGGATATATGTTGATGTTTGTATCTTGGATAAGGACTTATGCACATTTTTTGTGTCAAATGTGTGGGAAGTTGTTTGAGTCCTTTCTATTTTGTAATTCATTTTTATTAAATTGAAGAGTCTTTTAATTTTAAGTCATGAGAAGACTAATGCATTGTAATTAATTACACTAGTGATTTAGATAAATCTCCACCATTGATCGCAATGAGATTAAGAGCAAACTAAGAGGAAATATATAACAACAAACCTGGCAAATCAGTGATTTGAGAGTTTTAAAATAGCTAAGTATGTTCCAATGGAGGATAATCCATAGGAGAAGCTCTTGCATTTGTAAGATAACAATGCAATTTTCATTAGAGAAAATAATGACATGTGAAGCAATAAACACATCAAAATATGGACTACATGAATTAGGAATCCCATCCAATGCACCTTGAATGATACAATAACTAGATCGTTGGTGCATCCATCTATGCGCTTGAATTGAAGGCACACTAGTGGGATGTCGCACCTCTACAAACATTCATACACTACTTTAACAACATCAATAACATCCAGTGCACACATTTAAGAGAAAATTAAGATCAAAGATATATCAACAAACTTGACAAATCACTAATTGGACAACTGTCAACCAATGAAGCATGCTCTAATGGAGGATGATCCATAGGATAAGCTCTTTCATATGTAAGATAACAATGCAATTTTCATCAGAGAAAATAATGACATGTAAATTAATACACACATCACAATATGGACTACATGAATTAGGAATCCCACCCAATGCAACTTGAATGATATGATAACTAGATCGATGGTGCATTCGTCTATGTGCTTGAATTGAAGGCACACTAGTGGGATGTTGCACCCCTGCAAACATTTATGCACTACATTAACAGCATTAATAACATTCAATACACACATTTAAGAGCAAATATATATCAAAAAATGTGACAAATCACTAATTGGACAATTGTCAACCAACGAATAACGCTCCAATGGAGGATGATCCATAGGAGAAGCTCTTGCATCTGTAAGATAACAATGAAATTTTCATCAGAGAAAATAATGACATGTAAAGTAATACACACATCACAATAATAATGGACTATATGAATTAGGAATCCCATCCAATGCACCATGAATGATATGATAGCTAGATTGATGGTGCATTCATCTATGTGCTGGAATTGAAGGCACACTAGTAGGATGTTGCACCTTTGCAAACATTCATACACTACATTAACAACATCAATAAAATCCAATACACACATTTAGGAGAAAATTAAGATCAAATATATAAAAACAAGCTTGACAAATCACTAATTGGACAATTTTTCATTCAATGAAGCATGCTCCAATGGAGGATGATCCATAGGTAAGCTCTTGTATTTGCAAACCCACTAGTGGGATATTGCACCACTTCAAACATTTGCACAATACTTCATTAAGAAAACATGTTGATATCATCACTTTATGGAACTTACCTGGACAATAAAGGATGCATTATTGGAACGAGGACAGCCTCGCTTGTTGAGCTGTTGAAACTGAAATGGTTCATATTCAGATGCATGGACATTCAAATAAATTTCCTAGTTGCCACTTTGTTTTCCTCTTTTGTTTTTTATTTTAGGGCTAAGGAAACTCTTCTTTCTATTCAAAGATGACTCATAAGCACCCAATCTAAGGGTGAAGTCATAGTCCATAATATGAAGATCATTGGCATCATCCATTATTTTTTTAACCAAACCAATCAATTGTTTTGTCTTGCTCAAAGTAGCAGGAGGCCTATTCCTCAGTAGGTCTAGGTAGCCAAACAACTCCTCTCTAGCCAACTGAAGTTCTTCAACATTTGGATCTACATTGTTATCAACCATGATAGCTATGTCAACATTTGCATCGAGGTTTGATTCCTTTATAGATATCTCAGGAAGGGCATTGAATGTATTGGATATGGTATCATGATCCAATAAAGCATGTGAATTCATTGAAGGGGAATAAAACCAACCAACCTTTATGGCATGATTGAAAATGTTGCCACGAATAAACCATGAGAAATCACAAGTGAAAAATTTTGTGTGATGCTAGGTGATAAGATATCGCTTGTCAAGTGTACTTTGACTCCTCACCAAATAAGAATGAGATATGCTCTCATGAGGGCTACAACCACTATCTGGAATTCTTCTAGCTTTTTCCGTTGATGATTCAAGTTGCTTCTCTTTCTTATGGTTGTTCAAATATCCTTCTTTTTTCAAAATTTCCTTGAACCGGTAACACGATTCAAAATTTGTGAGGAGAGTATAAAATATCCAATCCATCCTACGAGAACATTTCTTTCTTCGATTAGATAGAAATTTAGTCTTGAGATAACAGTGGTATGATTCCACAACATTATTTTCCTTTATGAAATAAAAAAAAGAGGTATAAACACAAGAAACAATATGTGAACTTACTAAACATATCACTAACAACCCAATTCTTGTGGAAATAGTCCCTGGGAGCTTCTCCTCAATTACAAATTTGATGAAAAATCCATTTATTGCATTAGTCACTTCATTGTTCGAACAATTTTTCATGATATGGCCTAGTTCATTGAACATTTGTTTTTCTTTTTTTTTGGACTACTAGCCAACCAGTTAACATTTTTGAGCCATACCCTCCTGATCCAGGTGGATATTGGTGGCCACCTGCCAAGTCCACCTGGACCCCCACCATTGTCTTTCTCAACATTTTCAGTTTCCTTAATTGTAGCACAACTTACTATTTTTAGCAGTTTTTCGGGTCCTGAACTTCCGGAGCCGTTTTGAGGCCCTAAACGACGTTTTTTGGGGAATCCGGGGGCAACACGAGTCCATGGAATGGAATGGTGTTGCTTGTTCCAACAATGATAGTGCTCGGATAGATCTTTCTAATGAGCTATTGTACACGTCAAACGGAGATCATATGCCAAAGTTACGACCCCGGGAAGTTGATGTACCAACTTACCCCCAAACGGGGCCCACAGTTTGGCGTTTCATCCCCTAGGGTTAGGTTTTGGAATGTTAAGGGTTTTCCCATTGTTTCTCAACAATAAATAGGCCTTCGAGCCTCATTGTAACACAGTTCAGAGGCATGTAGCCATCACATCTCTTCTCAGAGATAAGCTACCATCGCCCTAGCTAGTTTATTTCCATTTCTGTTTGTAAGCATATTTCAGTATTTTCCATTAATGAAATGAAGTATTATTTCCGCTGCATCTTTGTGTATATGGTTATCTCTGTAATTTGTTGCGTTCCTGTTTAAATCCAGATCAGTGGTATCAGAGCGGTCTGCTTTTTCTCTGTTTTTCTTTGCATGTCCCCAACAAGGTCGGGATATAAGGAGTTAGGGCTTGAACTGGTTGAACCTTTGCAAGACCAGCCTCGCAAATCCTGACGGCCTCCCATGGCGGACGAGAAGAAAGACGAGGGGGCAAGAGATCCCATCAAAATCTTGCTCGAAGAAGCGCTCGAGCGACAACGGAACGCGATGATGGACAGCTTTGCGCAGATCCTTCAGCGGCTACCCAGAAGCGGCGCATCGGCTTCCAGCAGCTCCTCTGGAAACGCCACACCCTTTAAGGTACAAGTTAATTTTGAAATCCCCATATTCGAGGGTCAGATAGACGCCGATGCCGTAGATAAATGGTTAAATCTGCTAGAGGGTTATTTTTCTGTTCATGAATTTTCGAGTCGGGAAAAGATTGTTTTTGCTCTTCTCAAAGCAGCCCCCCACGTCAAGGACTGGTGGGAAACCTACTGCGAGCAGAAGGATGAAAGTACTGGCTCACTATTTTCAGCCGCACCCACCTGGGATTCGTTCCGGGATGCCATCAAGGAGCAGTACTACCCTGTCGGAAGCTATGAGGATGAATACATAAAGTGGACCACGCTGCGGCAGGGAAGGGACCAAGACGTGCCGGAGTTCACCAATCTTTTCCATACCCTTCGCACAAAGTTGGGTATCAAGGATTCGGAGCAACATTTGATACTCAAATACCGTGGCTGCCTGCACAAGTACATCCAGGAAGAAATACAGTTCCTAAACATCCCCTCGCTCGGCGCAGCATACCGGTATGCCGTCAAGGTCGAGCAGAAGTTTAAACAAAAGAAGCGAGACTTTGGATCTGCGAATCCAAAGCAGGGGAAAGGTGCCCCTAAACCACAGAACAAAGGACAAAGCCAAGGCGGGACAGCCCAAGACAACCAGCCGAAGCAGCAAGCAAAGAGCAACGCCGCGAAGCCGAGAAAGGACACTGGAAAATGGTGCGAGTTCCATAAGAGCTCCACTCACAACACAAGTGAGTGTCGGGCCAAGCAGTCACTGGTGGCTGAGCTAAAGGTTTCAAAATCAGATGCATGTTCCGACTCTGAGTCAGAACCCGATAAGGGGTATGAAAAAGGGAAGCAAATCATTGATGCGGATCCCAGCGCCACTGTTGCTACCGCAAAGATCCAGAAAAATGAACCCGAAGATCCAGAGGAGGAGGAGCGTCTCTTCCACTCCCAGATGTGGGTAAAGGGCTCCCCGATACAGTTCATTGTTGATAGCGGGAGTCAAAAGAACCTCATTTCGGCAGAGGTCGTGAAGCGGTTGGGCTTACCGACCACAGCACATCCACAACCATACACCATTGGGTGGCTTCACCAAGGGCGAGATCTTCGCGTGAGCCAGCAGTGTCGCCTTCCATACAACATCAAGCCCTTCACGGATGAGGTATTGTGTGACATTGCTCCCCTTGAAGTTTGTGATGTATTACTAGGACAACCATACTTGTGGAAGCGACATGCTGTGTATGAATCAAGGCCCCGTGCTGTTATTATTACATTGGGAAATAAGTTGTTCAGGATACCAGAGGTAGCACCACCTGCCGCCATCTCTTTGATTACTGCAAAACAATGCAGTAAGATCATTTCCAAAACCAGGAAATTTGTTTTCCTGATGATACGCCCTCAAGGGAAGAAGAAGACAGTGGCCGCGGCCTCCAAACGGGGTCCCTCTGCACGGCAGCTACAGATGGACAAGATTGTGGAGGAGTACGAAGACATCTTCACCTCCCCGGTAGGGGTTCCTCTGCACTGTCAAGTCAAGCACTCCATCGATCTGACCCCAGGTGCGCCGCTACCCAATGGACCAATTTATCAGCGCTTCGTTCTGGAGAACAATGAAATCAAGAGGCAGATTCAGGAGCTCCTGCAGAAAGGTCACATCCGTCCGAGTTCTTCGCCCTGTGGGAGCCCGATAGTGTTGGTACAGAAGAAGGATGGGACGTGGAGACTCTGTATTGACTATCGGGCGCTGAACAAGATCACTGTCCGTAATAGGTACCCGATCCCGCGGATTGATGACCTCCTAGACCAACTAAAGGGGGCGAAATATTTCAGCAAGATCGATCTGAAGTCAGGATATCACCAGGTACCAATTGAACCCTCAGATGTGTGGAAGACTGCCTTCAAATCCAAGGAGGGCCTCTTCGAATGGTTGGTCATGCCTTTCGGATTGACGAATGCTCCTGCAACCTTTATGAGGCTAATGGATGACATCTTGCGGCCATTCACCAACTCCTTTGTAGTAGTATACTTGGATGACATTCTGATCTTCAGCCAGAGTTGGGAAGAGCACCTCCACCACATCCGACAGGTTCTCCAAACACTGCGGCAACACAAGCTATGTGCCAATTTGGAGAAATGCACTTTTGGCATGACCGAGGTTCAGTATCTGGGATACATCATTGATGAACAGGGGGTGCATGTCGATCCAGCCAAGGTCCAAGTCATTCGGGATTGGCCCTCTCCAACCACTCTAACAGAGCTCCGCAGCTTTCTAGGTCTTGCCAACTTCTACCGCAGGTTTGTGTTGGGATTTTCTCATATTTCTTGGCCCTTGAGTCAAGTCACCAAGGGCGGGGCGAAAGCAAAATTCTTTTGGTCTGAATCTCAACAGAAGGCATTCAGGGAGTTGAAGGATCGCCTCTGCACGGCACCAGTGCTCGCGTTACCAGATTTACAACAACCATTTGAGGTCGAGACAGATGCCTCTGACTATGCTATTGGGGCAGTCCTTACTCAACATGGACATCCAGTGGCATATCACAGTGAAACACTTTCAGACACAGTCCGGAAGTACCCCACTTATGATAAAGAGATGTATTCCATTGTACAGGCTTGCCGACAATGGAAGCATTACATTTTGGGGAAGGAAACGGTCATCCACACAGACCACCGAACTCTGCAGTTCATACAGACCCAAGGGAAATTGCAGAATGATCGCCATCAGAAGTGGTCTACATACCTGCAACAGTTTCACTTGAATATCAAGTATAAAAAGGGCAGCACCAATAATGTTGCAGATTGCCTCAGTCGACCACCGATCATGGCGCTAACCACCGTGCTCAACTCTTGTGGGCACGAGACTTCTGATTGGCCACTTCTCTACAAAAGCGACCCAGAATTCGGCCACACATACCAGACACTCTTGGAGGGTCGGCAGGTTGCAGATTTTCACCTCCAGGATGCCCTATTATGCCACCTTGGTCACCTTTGTGTTCCTTCAAGTGAGCGTGCCAAGATGATTTGGGAAGCACACTACAGTCGGGCTGCTGGGCATTTCGGGGTCGCGAAAACAGTGGCAGTACTGCAAAACTATTTCTATTGGCCGAATCTTCGACAGGATGTTGGGAAGTACATCCGATCATGTACTGCCTGTGCCATTGCCAAACCGACCATTAAGAAGCAAGGCCTCTATACCCCGTTGCCTACCCCTAGTCGACCTTGGGAATCCATCTCCATGGATTACATGTCAGGCCTTCCTTCCACTAAGCATGGAAATGACTGTGTTTTTGTGGTCGTCGACAGGTTCTCAAAGATGGCCATTATGATGGCCTGCAAGAAGAATATCACAGCAGAAGCCACTGCTAAACTCTTCTTTGAACGAGTGTGGGTGCACTTTGGGATCCCACAGTCTATCATCTCAGATCGGGACAGTCGGTTTCTCAACACCTTTTGGTCCAGTCTCTGGTCAATGCTGGACACCAAACTCACGAAGTCCACAGCCTTCCATCCTCAAACTGATGGCCAGACAGAGGTTGTCAATAGGATGATTGTGCACATTCTGCGCATGTATAACTCAAAGCATCCACGCACATGGGACGAGAGCCTCCCCTACGTTCAGCACAGCTACAACCGAGCTCTTCACAGCTCCACTGGCCATAGCCCTTTTCAGGTGGGTTTGGGATTCCAGCCACTATGCCCCATTGATGTGGCCATGCCACTTGCAGCTACTCACATGAATTCAGCACATGTCCAGTCCGAAACAGATAAGGCCACTAGCTTCATTGAGCGCATCCAACATATTCGCCAGCAGGTCCATGACATTCTTGAGAAATCAAGTGCCAAGTACAAGCAGCGACATGATCAACATCGGGTGCCACACAAGTTTCAGGTGGGCGACAAAGTCTGGTTGCATTTGCAAAAGGAACGCCTTACTGGAGCCTATCGGAAATTGAGACCACTCCGATATGGTCCTTACACCATTACTAAGGCTATGGGAGACAATGCATTTGAGCTCAGCATTCCCCCATTCCTTGGCCTGCACCTAGTATTCAATGTGGACCGCCTTCGGCCATACTTTCCACCATTGCTAGACACATCCGACATTGCAGAACAGCTCAAACCCACAGAATTAAATCCAGATTGCATGGAACAAGCTGCAACTGATCGGATCATGGACACACAGATCAAGAACACTCGCCAACAGAATATCCAACTGTATCGAGTTGTCAAAGCGGGCCAACTCCTTCAACAGGGCAAGTGGCTCACCAGGGAACAAGTTCAGCAGAAGTTTCCTCATCTCATGGAGGAGCTCAACGCAATGGGGACCATTGCTTCCTAAGGGGGGAGGAATGATCCAGGTGGATATTGGTGGCCACCTGCCAAGTCCACCTGGACCCCCACCATTGTCTTTCTCAACATTTTCAGTTTCCTTAATTGTAGCACAACTTACTATTTTTAGCAGTTTTTCGGGTCCTGAACTTCCGGAGCCGTTTTGAGGCCCTAAACGACGTTTTTTGGGGAATCCGGGGAGCTATTGTACGCGTCAAACGGAGATCATATGCCAAAGTTACGACCCTGGGAAGTTGATGTACCAACTTACCCCCAAACGGGGCCCACAGTTTGGCGTTTCATCTCCTAGGGTTAGGTTTTGGAATGTTAAGGGTTTTTCCATTGTTTCTCAACAATAAATAGGCCTTCGAGCCTCATTGTAACACAGTTCAGAGGCATGTAGCCATCACATCTCTTCTCAGAGATAAGCTACCATCGCCCTAGCTAGTTTATTTCCATTTCTGTTTGTAAGCATATTTCAGTATTTTCCATTAATGAAATGAAGTATTATTTCCGCTGCATCTTTGTGTATATGGTTATCTCTGTAATTTGTTGCGTTCCTGTTTAAATCCGGATCACCTCCTTATGTGCCAAACACACAATATTAATTTACACTTAGTGATTCTCCCCATATTTAATTCATTTTAAGAGAGACATATTTAGAATGAGTACAAGTTGCAATGTCAAATAAGAATTTTGAAGTTACCTCAAAACAATAATTTCAGCCAATGCATCATCAACGATAAAGGCATTGACCTTCCAATCAGGACAAAGTTGATAACACTTATGCATGAGGTTCTCCAACCATAATGGTGTATCTTGTGATGTATTACGTGACATCCCCACCCATGCGACTGGAACCCCACTTTGTTGCTCGTCAAACACCACGAGTGTGTACAACTGATACTGTCATATTAAAAAAACGAAGTTAATTTTACGCCATTAATCATTTTGAGTCATTACAATCAAAATTATTTTACTAAATGAATCATTGGAAAAACACTAACCCCATATTTATTTGTGTTGAATGTTGAATCGATGGCTATTAAGCTATTATGGGATAGCTAAACCATAGTGTCCAACATCCATTTTATTTGCATTCCAACCATAAAAGGGACATCTTCACCATTGGGCTTTTGGTAAAAGAAGAAATCATTTTGGTGTTTTTCATATCAAAGATTCACACATTTCATATTTTTTATGCAGTTGGTAATTTCCTTTCATCAAATGATCATAAATGTTTATGACATATTTTCTGCATAAGAAAAAATCCCTATCCTGATCTGCGACATTTATGTCAACATGTTTTTTAATATGCATTTTACAAACCGAGTCAATTGATACTTGTAGAAGAAAACACCTTTCTACATAAGAAACCATGTCCCTTGAAAGCCTTGGCTTATGCATAGACCTAGCATCACCTGAAATGTCATGTTTTCTATGACAGAGCCATCCTTCCCCATATTCATGATCAGAGATGTTTTATGTTAATATTGCTATTTCAGGGCTTTGAACCATAGCCTTTATAATAAAATGGCACTGACAACCCCTCTTTTTAACAAATGAATGATTTTGCTTGGTTGTACATTTTTCTCTATTGTCCTCTAGACCATATGAGCAAACATAACTACATAAAAAAAATTTAAGATGTCAAAAAAATATGGCAAATAATAAATCACTATTAATACCAACATTTAAACAAGGCATTTCTAAAATACTTGCAGTTCCCATCGCAGGGCAGCACTAGCCCTTACGCTTGGATCTTTGGTTAAGATTGGAGTTTTGGTTTTCTGTTGGGCGAAGGTACATGGAGCCTCTAGATTCATTTCCTCTCCTTTAATGAAGTCAAGGACTCTACGTACAATAATTTTTGTAACTCAATCAATACTCATGTTGGTCTTAGATACATCAGAGTAGACTAAATATTTACCAGAAAATATGATTTTCTCTTTAATGTCTTGTACGTCAAGGTCCACTATAGTCTTCCATTTCTTTTCCATTTTATCTCACAATTTGCAAAAAAGTGTGGAAACATATTAGGAAACCTATTGTCCAAATGAACATTTACAAGTAAAAAATTCAATGAACCCAACTCCCTCACATCTTGTTCAAAATATTGCACTCTTGCTTGCAAATAAATAACATAAAGGGGGGATGAATCTTCTCTATTTGTTGAAATGTATGGAATAAGAGAAATATGCATAATTGACATAGAAGCTACTTTAAGCTCTAAATTTGTTTGGGAATGTATTCATGTTTAAATCTCATGTAGATTTGAATGACGAGCCTTGGAACAACTCTAGAATGTGCTTCAATGATGGAAAATATATCAACTATCTACCCTATAAACACAGATTTCTGAGTATTGTGAATAGATATAAATTTTCACATTGCTCATATGCTTGAAAGGTAAATTTCACAAGTCCTTCAGATTAGGAATTAATGCATTAACATAACACAATACTTTAAAAGTTTAAAGCACACAATGAAAGTGGATCTCTAGACAAAAAGAAGAATAATGAGCCTACAAGTATTACCCCAAAATCAACTTGCAGAGACTAGAGAAAAAGGATGCTAATCAAATGAAAAATTCTCATACATTGCTTTCAGTTGCACTCATAACCTAGCTCTATTCCAAATCAATATGTTTTTATAAAGATTAATGGAATTAATTTAAGATTAATGGTTTAGTTTTTGAATTTATAGTGGCTGAATACTCCTTTTTGACACAACTTTCCAGGGCATTTGATTATTTTATGCTTTAATATGTTCAAGGAATCTACTTGATGCATTGATCATGTGAGTGTTCTAAGTATTTCAAGGTTTTATTTTCTTGAGTTGAAGTGTCCCTGTTTGACCTCTTAAGGAAGGATTATCTTATTGAACAGTGAAACCATACAAATAACAAGACGATCTGAATTCTGGTGGAATTACATTTCAAATAACTCATTGATGTATCTATTCAAAGTGTCCTTAAGCGTTTAAAAACATAATTACAAATTCACTCTAATTCTGTGATGAGGATTACTATAATATTCTATTCTTGGCATCTTTTAGGGATACAATCAACCTAATTATAAATTATGATGATATGTACACTAATTTTAAATTCTCAGTTTATTTCTCACGAAAATTGATGGATGTTGCACATTGTTGTGACTTTGAAACTTTAAATCAATACTACCTCACTAAAACCAATTTTACAGATGTCAAATTGTTTTAAACTTTGGGAAGATATCAACTCTACACTTGCTATTTTGAGTGACACATAAAAGAAAGGATGAGTATATTAGAAGCGTGCAATGATGTTATTTTAACTGCCCTGTGGGAATAATTTGTAAAATTTGATGGTCACTAATTTCATCTACAGTGCACCTGTATACCTATAATCTTTCATCAGTAATTTCAAGCTATCAAATGCAAGTTTGAGGTTTGAAAATGAGTGCAGATTTGGACTATTTGGTGAATTAACCAACAACTGACTAATTTTGGATATTTTTATTGTAGGAAATTTCATGTTTCGGAGCCATTTGGTAGATTCCACATAGAAGAATTTTCGTATAGTAGATATTAGCACAACATGACCTTTGGTTTATGGAAATGGGCGGTAAGTCATGTGGTAGCAACCTCTATTTAAAAATGGGTGCTAGAAATAGAAAAGAAACATCATATAACAACATACTAAATGGATGTTTAGTTTCGTTTATAAAGGAGTTACCATACTATGTGGCATTGTCTTGATGAGGAAACACTATAGAAGGAGGCATATGTTATAGGAGGAAGTTATGATAGAGAAGGTTCACTTATGAGGGAGTTTTCTTGTACTAGCCTGGGACCCACTTTCTTTCATATGTAGAGGAAAGTTGCACCATTGAGCAAAGACCTAAGGGAACTATAGGGTAACTAGGTTCGGTCTTCATAAATGTATTTTTGATATTTGTACTTATTTAAGAAAATAGATATTATTTTTATAATACATGTCAATGAGTTTCTTACTCACTGAAATAGGTCTAGCACTATTTAAAGTGCTATAGGTGAATCAAATAGTCAAAAGAATAAGTTGAAGACCTTAAGGGCAGCTTATACTTGTATGTATATGTATTATGGTCAAGAGAACACCTCCAAGGAAATTCACAAGTCTCCTCCTAGCAATGGCACCATCAAGAAACTCATTCAATCTCACAGCTCCAAAAAAGAACCATTCGAAGTTGATGCAGGAGCATCCAAACAGGGGTGAACAAGAGGGAGTGTTTGTCTCGCAAGCTAAACAGGTTCACAGGTCATTGTACCTGAGTTGTTTTTTTTATTTTATTTTATTTCCTTAGTTATCAGCAGTTGGGACACGACAACAGATTCTGTTTCATTTTTCTGTTAAGATGTTTTTTTTTTTTTTTAAAGAAAAAAAAAAACTCTGTTTCTTTTAAATTAATCCTAGAATTTAGACAAATAGGAAGTTAATAGTTCCTGATGGTAACCACATGTAACTGTTGACAGTTTTCAAAACTGTTCAACAAATCATATAAAAGCCAAAGAACAAAACATTGTAAGGTTGATTTCCATCATAGTAGAAGAGCAATAGAGAATATACAAATAATTTTCGCAGTCATTTGAATTCCATTTGCAATTAGTTAATTTATTTTCCGTTCCAAAAATATATTGAGCGCATTTCCAAATAAAAGCAAGCATTGGAAATTGAAATCTTTTAGTAGACATCAAGACAAACAAAGACAGCGAGACCGAGAGAGTGGAAGTGCTGTTGCAAGCATACGGAGAGGAAACCATCGAGAAGACCACAAGCCTCACAAACAACAACTACAGTTCTGAGGAGTATCGATTGTACAACAAAGTAAACAAGCAGGGGGTCTCCCATTAAACATCACCAGAACTACCAATACGAAGACAACATCAAAGACCAGGTACTATAAGAATCATTATGTTAATCTTTTCATTGCAAACACAGTTTGAAAGATAAGTTACAAGAGTCTTTGCAAATTAATTTACAAGCTAAGTTAAAACAGTTCATATTACAAGTAGACCGAAGACCTAGGTTCGAAACCCTGAAATTACATCCACATAAGTTAAACCAGTTCATATTACAAGTAGACCTAGGACCTGGGTTCGAAACCCTGAAAATACACTCACACTAAAACCCCAAATTACAAGCAAGCCAAGCAACCTATCCATATTCTACAGGACCAAAATAGGGACTAATTAAACGATAGAGATGTCGAAGCCTGAGACCAAGACACAACAACATCAACAGGTGACAAGCATGAGTATCATGGAAAGACCCTACCTAGTCTAGCGAAGTGCAAGAGGAGTCGAAGCCACAGTTGCTCGCTCGCCATTCACCTGCAACCACCGCATACAGAGAATTAATAGCAGAATACAACAAAACTCAGGTGAGTAAAGAAAGCAGGGTAAGGGTTCCCATTTACTAGAGAAAGGGTCGACGAACTATAGGAAGAGAGACCATAACAGGCCGCAAACCAGCAAGGGACCCTGCTCACAAGGAGCATTCACTGCAGGGAAAATTTTAAGAACCCCCCCTAAATTTATATGTATAATAAATGGGCGAATCTCCATGGTATATAGGAAAAATGGAAGGTGGTTTTATCAATAATATAATATGTATATATAATTTTTTGGCGAATATCTCACCAGGCATGGCGAATATTTTACTCAATTATAAAATCTTGTAAGATCTTAGTGAGTCTTTCACTAAATAATAAAACTTTGTAAGGTCCTAGTGAAATGGAACTTGTTTATAAAATTATAAAAAAGCCAACCAAGTCCCTTATAATATGCAGGTGAGATTATAATAGAGTCTGATACATCTACTATGCTTGTCTTCATTCAAGTGTCGTAGCTGCTATACTTAACACTGCGAATCACAACTCTCTCAGAACTCAACTCTATAGTGTAATTAAAACCTTTGGAAATTGAATCTGACAACTCTATAAAAAGTATTAGTGAAATAGAAGCTTTTGTGAATGAGCCCACTAATTATCACTGCTAAACAATCAATGCAGACTATGAAGTCTTCCATCTTGATCACAATCATGCTCACAATCAAGGGAGTGCGACCACCTAGCCCGACATAATGGCCATCATAGCTTCCAATAATCAACAACCACCTTGCAAGGACATCCTAGCTCATGTCTCATGAATTCTATTCATCAATATTAACTAATATAAATCTTATAATGATAATATTAGAATCCTCTCCGGATTCACTGTTAATACAAGGGTAAAGGAAATTTTCTAGCTCAAGGCACTAGCCAATACCAACTTTGGTATTTGTGACCCCTTTGTGCGGATGCACCTACCCTTCCTCGTTGGGTTTCTGCCTTGTAACATAGTTCAAGGATCACAAAACTTTCCAATCTTCCTACTCCATTAGACACACTTTATATGCTATACATAGTGAATGGAAAAGAAGCATTATAGAACACACAATTTCACAGAAGGAAGAAAAATCTTAGCCAGTTCAATATCAAAATCTTAACCACTGATTAATAAAGAATAATAAGTAGTGTAATGAATTGTTCCGAGTTATTTATTTACAAGCTGTAAAGAATGTAGTGGAATGGAAAATATTACTTAGGCAACACTTCAATATTTTCTACTAATATGTCTGTGCATGTACATATGAAATTAAGAGCATTGTTGAATACAAAGTTTCCTTTTCTCTTGCCTCCATTTTGACAAATCAGTGTGAAATCAGTGTCACTTTGAATCTCCTTTCCTGTGTGGATGTTTTGACAAATCAATGTGAAATAAAAGTCACTTTGAATTTCCTTTCCTGCGAGGGATCGCATCCACAGTTGATTAGTAAAATATAATCTACTATATATTATGTTCAAGAAACTGACTGCAATATACAGTGGAAACGAGACCTCAATTCTTATTCTGAATTTGCATATCTCAGGACAACATAAGAGATAAAAATGCATATGGCCTTAGTAGCTAGAAAAAAATCACTCCATCATTACAAGACCACCTAGATTTCGGCACTTAATCTAAATAATGGCACTAGTTGTAGTGCTTATTTGCATTAACACCATGGAAAAGCAACAACAATGTTTCAAAGTACACTTACTAGAAAAGTTGTAATGTTCTGAGAATATTTAATGATAGCATCTGAACCTTATAGCTATGGTGGGGAAACTAGGGAACCCAAATATTGGAAGATATCTCATACCAAATCCGAGAAAAAAATAAAAAAGGGAAAAAATCAAAATCTATAAATCAAGCAATGAGTTGTTTACAAATCAAATACAATTCCTTTAACTAACAGTTAAATTGTGGTGATATATTTAAATATTTAGTAAGAGGGTAACTTCAAACCATGGAATATTACCTTTGTCATTATTGTCATCCCTCAGTGACTGAGATTACAAATCAATACTTATGGAAATATTATAAGAAATTTTGTGAAATAGTAAAGCATAACCTCTATTTTCAAGCAACAAAACCAAGATATTGTTACGTCAAGAGCCATAATTGATACATAATCAATGAATCAAGTCCTTGTATGGCACAAGCTTGTTTCACAACCTCTATTTTCTCAATAACAAAATCAAGACATTGTATGTGGTTATTTCCAAAAGGAAACTACGTTATAATTTTGAAGAGGATCTTATCAAAAGACATGGATTTATTCAAAGCTACAAAGCCTAATGGGTTACTGAAAAATAAGTTGGAATATGGGATCATGATACTTAAATTGAAAAAATATGCTTTCCTTTTAGAAACATTACAGTTATACAATGTTTTTTGAAAGCATTAGAATTTGAAATTGGGCCTTTCTATCAAGACAAATTTTCATTAACAGAATGTACTTTCCTACCAGAAATGTTGTAGATATCCAAGAAAAACTTGAAAAGCATAAGAGAACTTAGCATAATGTACTTTATTTCCTTCCTTAACATTCTTAAAGAGTTGAGGTTCCCCAAGTCATCAGGTAACTTTCGAAGGAAATGACAGTTTGTAATAGTCCAATTCACAACTAAAGATGTGTCACAAATACGAGGGGGCATCTCCTCCAAATCACAAAAGTGCTCCAAGTTAAAATCTAGCATTATTGGAAGCTTAATGCTCGACTGGTTGTTATTGAATCCAAACATTTTTCCATTCTTCACTAAAAGCTTAAAGATAGATTCTCTAAGTTCTACATGACTTTACTATGCTCTTGAACTGGGGGCACATGCAGGCTCTCCAAGTGAATAGTCTTAAACTAAGTGAAGATAAGGCCGATAGATCATTCAGTGTGGATCTCTTTAACCCATAATTGAATACTATGTCTCTCTTGAACCCATAATTGAATACTATTAGGACTTTCAAAATTTTCATGGAACTCAAAAATGTTGGAAGAAAGTATTTGCTTCCAAAAGAGTAAAACTAAAGTCTCTGCTTGAGGACAATTGATGTCACACCACTAACACTTCTCCATGGAATCTATATAGGTAAACCACAAATGCAGAATTCCAGTAGAATATTGTGTTTATTTAATACACAAATGAAATCATTGCATTTCTTTAAAATATCTTTTGAAATCAAAATTACTGAAATTACATATTGATAACCTAGTGGGTGTAGGATAAAATTCACCCGTGTCATTCACAGAAAGCATGAGAAAAAACCTAATACTATATATAAAACCAAGAAAAATTCAAATTCATCACTTCTAGGGACCTTGTAACCACCTTGCCAATACACAAGTATGTTCCTGCTTGCAGTTAGAAAAATTGCCCAAATTACAATCTGTTTACTCCAGCATATGTTGGAAAGTTATAGAAGGATGACTAGTGCAATCAATCCATTCCTTTTAGCCCTGGATTTGTTTCAGTTTAAAACAGAATTATACAAATATACTTGTCCAATGTCTATGCTTTAACCATTCACCTTAAGATGTTTTTACAATATAATTTCCTAAGTCTATTTAATATCTTCATTATCATAAAAACCAACCTATATCCATCTTAACTCCACATCTACCACTCTTAGGGGGATGAAATCTATTTATCCCTCTGAGCACTTGGTAGACCCAGAATTAAGATGGATCTAAGATGATAGAATTTCCCCTTTAAATAGTCTATGCTCGCATGAATACCATGGTATTACCATGGGTCAATACCATGGGTTATCATAAACCTGGAGCTTAAAAATTACTATTATTAATTTATAAAAATTAATAAAATTAAGTTGAATTTTTTTTTTTTTTTACCAAGCTAAAATCTTTAACATACATTAAATTACAACATCCATTTTTACTCTTGATCCACCAAGCCCTGAGAGGGATCAAATATTTTTTCACTCTATTCTAGTTTGCATATCACGATATTTGATACCTCTCGGGGGTTAGTAGATCTAGAGTAAAGATGGATCTATGCTGGTTTAATTCCCCCATTTAAATAGGCTACATTCCAGGTGAATACCATGGGTCAATACCATGTGCCATTTTGGTGAATACCATGGGTCAATACCATGTGCCATTTTGGTGAATACCATGGGTCAATACCATGTGCCATTTTTATTAGTACTAATATTAGGGTTAATAATGTTTTTTTGCATGGTATTAATAACAATATAGTCCATGGTATTTGTCCCATAGTATTTTTCCCATAGGTTTCACCTAAATATAATGCATTTTTTGAGTCTTATGGAGTAAATATAAAAAAATGTTTTATTTGTTTACCATACCTCTCGTTTATTTATATTTTTATTAATTTACCATACCTCTTTTACAAATATGGTATTTGGCACATAGGATTCACTTAAATAAAACCTCTTTCTTGAGCCTTCATAAATAGAACGAGGGTTATGGACTAAATATAAAAAGAGGTTTTATTTATTTACCATACGTCTAGTTTATTTGTATTTTTATTTATTTACCATACCTTTTGAGTAAGTATAAAAATACGTTTTATTTATTTACCATACCTCCACTTTACTTATATTTTTATTTGTTTACACCCTTGCATGTATATAAGGTGACTTATGGAGTAAATATAAAAAATGTTTTATTTATTTACCATACCTCTCATTTAACCGTTAAAGGACTTTTTAACTGTTGCCTGTTCATATAGCCGTTTACATAGCCGTTGAAGGACCTGCATACTCTATTTAACGGATCGCTCAGACTTGTTTCTCAACTTGTCCTGACGATGAACCGCACTAGTTGGTTTGAAACGCGTCGAAAAATGATTCTCTATGTGATTTTGCTGAAATCTCTAACAATCAAGTATGGATCACAGAAGTCTAAACTCTTTAATACCTCTCATTTATTTATATTTTTATTAATTTACCATACCTTTTTTATAAATATGGTATTTGGCCCATAGGATTCACTTAAATAAAACATATTCTTGAAAATGGGCCAATGGATTCACTTAAATAAAACCTATTCTTGAAAATGGGCGAATGGAAGGTTGTAACTCCTAGTTTCAAGGGATAAATTTACCTTTTTTACCCTCTCCCTTAAAATAAGGTGGGCTGTTTGAGGTAATTTGTAAAAATGTGCTACGATACAAAATATTCGCCCACTAAAAATTTTAAACCCCTTAATTTTTTCAAAGGGCGAACATTCGCCCCTAAAATTTTCTATGATTCACTGTCAGGACTAAAAGGAGAAGCGTAGCAAAATTTAAAGAAACAAAAGAGAACACACTGAGATAGCTGCATGTTGAGGATTAGAACTGGCTCACCTCGTGGCCGCAACCTAAATGCACAAGTGACTGGAGACAAGTTAAATAACAGAGCCATTGAACCAGTAACCAAGTGAAATATAAACACAGTAATGCCAGACACATTAAGGAGGAAGTAAACTATCACCGTGCCACAAAAGCTTTCGAACATAGTCGCAGAACGCCAAGAGGCAAGCCCAGAACCCTCAGGCAGACCGACAAACAAATACAAGCAACCATTAACACTGACAGAACACTAGCAGAGCTCTGCTACTGAACAAGCCATGGCTGAAGAAGCCAAGTTGAGCACCACTGGAGCAACATCAATGAAACCCTCAAGAGGAAACTAGAGAGCAGACCCTCTCGGCGCAAACGGAAAAACAATCGAAATGATGGACCAAGTGAGGAGCTAGGGTTACAAGTGCAGCGAAGGCAGGAGAACGGAGCCCGAGGTAGAGACAGGTGTCTCCCTCACAGCAAACCCATAACCAATACATTAACCACAACAAAATATCCAAGTACCGTTGAAAGTTACAAAATCATTTTATTAATAATTCAAATTAAGAAAATCTTGTGTCCGGACTAAGGACGAGGGTTGGTCCCATCAATTTTGGTATCAGAGGCGGAACAGTTGACTGAAATGGAAGCTGGGAGAAGAGGTCATGGCAGAGCTATTCGAAGAGTAGTAGATGAGGGGTTGAGAGAAGAGATTAGGATCCTGAATGCCCGTTTGGTGGCAGTAGAAGCAGGAAGGAGAAGGGATCCGGAAGTAGGAGATGACAGTGAGGAAGAGGCTGTAGTTACAACAGATGGATCAGATGAAGAAGGACCTGATATTAAATTATTAAGGTCAGTTTTGTTGGCTAGTAGTAAGCCAAAACTTGAAATTCCGAACTATGATGGAAGTTTGTCCACAAAGGTGTTGTTGGACTGGATTAGTGAGTTGGATAAGTATTTTGAATGTGAGGAGGTCAGTGAAGATAGGAGAGTTAAATTCATTGCTACCAAGCTGAAAGGACATGCAGCCTTATGGTGGGACAATGTCCAGGTAGAAAGGAGAAGATTGAACAAGTTACAATTAAAAATTGGACCAGAATGGTCGCCAAGATGAAGGGCAGGTTTTTGCCCAAAGATTACCAGATTGCTTTACATCGACAGGTACAGAATTTGAAGCAGAGAGGAATGACGATGAAAGAATATACTGAGGAATTATATCAGGTGAACTTGAGAGCCAGAGATACTGAAGACACCCCAAAGAAAACAACAAGGTTTGTGAATGGCCTAAGGCTGGAAATATTGGACGAAATAAGTATTCTTTCTTCGAGGAACATAGAAGAGGCATATCAGAGTGCCTTAAAGGCAGAAGAGAAGCTCACAAGAAAGTAGAATGCCAGGAGGGGACAAGGAACATGCAGAGGAAAAGGAAAATCCTTTGGCAGAGGAAGGACTGTCAATAACAGTGAAGAGGGCAGCAGTTCTAAAACTTCAGGGACAATAGAAAAGGATGGCAGCACTAGAGGAGGAAGGCCATACCAGAGAGGCAGGGGAAATGGCAGAGGCAGAGGAGCTGCCTACCAGTGCTACAAGTGCCACAAGTGGGGGCACAGATCCTTTGAATGTCCTAAAGGAGAATAGGTTGGTCAAAGAGGAGCATATGTTGCTTAGACAGAAGAAGCAGAGGCACCGCCTCAGGAGGTAGAAAATGCACCAGAGACAGGAGAGGCCTTAGTCTTGAATAAGGTATTGTTGAAACCAGCGAAGGAAACAACTGAACAAACCCAAAGGAAGGCATTATTTCGGACTGTGTGCAAGTCACATGGCAAATGCTGCAAGTTGATTATAGATAGTGGAAGCACTGATAATCTGGTTGCAACAGAGATGGTGGAAAAATTGGGTTTGAAATGACTGAAGCATCCAACCCCCTATAAGGTGTCGTGGTTACAGAAGGGTCACCAACTGCTAGTTGATGAGTAGTGTGAGGTGGAATTCCATATTGGCAGATATAAGGACAAAGTTATTTGTGACATCATGCCCATGGATGTGTGTCATATTCTACTAGGAAGACCGTGGCAGTATGACCGGAAAGTCATTCATGATGGGAAGACAAATTGTTACAAGTTTGTTAAAGATGGAATCAAGCATACATTAGTGCCCATCAAGGAGGAGGAAACAATAGAAACTAGCGGAACAAAAGTGTTATTGGTGGGTGGAAAACAAATTTTAAAGAAAATTGAAGATGATGAAGTGAAATATGTTGTTATGAGGAGACCAAGAACAGTGCTGTTGCACACAAAAATATCTGATTTACCTGCAGAAATCCAGGAAATGTTGCAGGAATTCAGTGACATTGTGGTGGACGACTTACCCGATAAATTACCACCAAAGCGGAGTATCAGTCATCACATAGATTTCATCCCAGGAGCTAGTCTACCGAATAAAGCTGCTTACCAGATGAGCCCCAAAGGCAATGAGGAGATTAGAAAACAGGTATAGGAGTTGCTAGACAAGGGACTGATTCGGGAGAGGTTGAGCCCATGTGCAGTTCTGACAGTGCTTGCTCCCAAGAAAGGAGGCGAATGGCAGATTGTGCACGGATTCACGAGCAATAAACAAGATTACAATCAGGTACAAGTTTCCATTGCCACGAATGGATGATATGATGGATTGTTTGAGCAGGGCAACATATTTTTCAAAGATAGATTTGAAGAGTGGATACCACTAGATTAGAATCCGGGAAGGGGATGAATGGAAAACAACTTTCAAAACTAATGAAGGGCTATATGAATGGTTGGTGATGCCATTTGGGTTAAGTAACCCAGTACTTTTATGCGCCTAATGAATGAAATGTTGAAGGAGTTCTTTGTGAAATCTGTGATTGTGTATCTTGACGACATACTGATTTTCAGCAAACTAGGGAGGAGCATTTTCAACATGTTCAATATGTTTTGGAAAAATTGCAGCAAAACAAGTTGTTGATAAATCTAAAGAAACACACTTTCTTTTAGAAGGATTTGGTCTATTTGGGTTTCATGATTTCAAAGAATGAGCTGAAAATGGACCCAAAAAGTTGCAGCTATACTTAGCTGGCCATCCCTTAAGAGTCTGTTCAAAGTTCGAAGTTTTTATCGTAAGTTTATAAGGGAATTTAGTGGAATCTGTGCACCTATGTTGGATACAATCAAGAAGGCAAGTCAACCTTTTCAGTGGATTGAAGCTGGGGAAAGGAGCTTCCAGATATTGTAAAAGAAGATCATGGAGAGGCCAATTTTGAGGCTACCTGACTTCAACAAATTTTTCAAGTTCGTTGTGATGCCAGTGGTACAACGATTGGGTCCGTACTCAGCCAAGAAGACAAACCTGTTGCTTATTTCAGTGAAAAGTTGAATGAAAGCAGGAAGAAGTACTCGTCTTATGACAAGGAGTTATATGCTGTTGTCCAAGCATTGAAGCATTGGAGACACTATTTTCTGGGTAATGAGTTTGTTTTGTTTTCTGATAATTCTGCCTTGCAGTACGTTATGCAGCAGCACAAACTGAACCACAAGCATGCAAAGTGGGTTGAATACTTGCAGAGTTATACATTTGTGTTGAAACATATTAGTGGACAGGCCAACAAGGTAGCAAATGCATTGAGCAGAAGGGTTTTGCTCTTGCAGGAGAGCACGATACAAGTGTTGGGTTTTGAACACTTGAAAGACTTGTATTAGACGGATGCAGATTTTAAGGAGGCTTATGAAGCCTACCAAAACCCTTTGATGAGGAATAATAGTCCATGGCTGGACTATAACTGACAGGAGAAGCTGTTGTTTAAGGGAGGACAACTGTATATTCCCGACTATTCGATGAGGGAGAACATCATCTAGGAGAAACACAGTGGAGGCCTTGCCAGACATTTCGGCATTAATAAGACCTTAGATCAGCTCAGTCACTTTTATTATTGGCCGAGGATGTGTATGGATGTGCAACGATTTATAATCAGGTGTAAAGTGTGTCAATTGGCAAAAGGACATAGTCAGAATACGGGACTCTACACACCACTGCCTATTCCAGGTAGACCGTGGGACTCAGTCAATTTGGACTTTGTCTTGGGTTTTCCAAGAACACAGCATGGTCATGAATTTGCGATGGTGGTAGTGGACCGGTTCTCAAAAATGGCGCATTTTATTCCTTGCAGGAAAACCAGTGATGCCACCCATGTAGCACACTTGTTTTTCATAGAGATTGTCAAGTTGCACGACTTGCCTAAGTCCATTGTCTCTGATAGAGATGTGAAATTTACAGAAAATTTTTTGCGCACCCTATGGAAGAAGCTGTACACACAGCTGAATTTTAGCTCCGCTTATCACCCATAGACAGATGGACAAACGGAGGTGGTGAACAGAAGTCTAGGAAACCTGCTACAGAGTCTTGTAGGAGAAAATTCACGTATGTGGGATCATGTGCTTGCTCAAGTAGAATTCGCTTACAACGATTCACCAAACCGAAGCATAGGAAGCAGTCCTTTTCAGATTGTGTACGGAATGCATCCCCGAGGAGTGCATGAACTACGGGATTTGGGACAGCTAGAGAAAAGAAGTGCTGACGGGGAATATTTTTCAAGAGAAATTAACGACCTACATGAGCAGGTGAAGATGAAATTACAGGACAACAGTTAGAGGTACAAATAGAAAGTTGATTTGAAACGGCGTGAGGTGCAATTTAATGTGGGGGATCAGGTCTGAACGCATCTGCGCAAGGAACGATGTCCTAGGGGTGAATACAATAAGCTAAAATTCAAAAAAATTGGACCTTGTAAGATTCTGCGCAAGTTTTCTGCAAATGCCTATGAACTGCAATTGCCTCCAGGTATAGGAATATTGCCCATTTTTAATGTGGCAGATTTATTCCCATACACTGCCAATTTGGAAGAGGACAATTGGCACAACCAAAACAGGACACCCAGGAGGAGAGTAGTTCGTGGATGAGACAAATTCCTTCAGCTTAGCCGCTCGAAATCGAGGGAATTCTCGACACACAAGTGGCCAGGCGAACATGGAAGAAGTACATACAGTACCTCATCAAGTGGAGGAACCACCCTATAGAGGACAGTTCGTGGTTTGATGCGGGGCAAATACAACATGTAGGGTTTTCTATCGAGGAGCTCATGGACTGGAGCCATGACTTTTTGTTATCCCGGGAGCCTGATGCAGGAGCATCCAAACAGGGGTGAACAGGAGGGAGTGTTTGTCTCACAAGCTAAACAGGTTCACAGGTCATTATACCTGAGTTGTTTTTTTATTTTATTTTATTTCCTTAGTTATCAGCAGTTGGGACACGACAGCGGATTCTGTTTCATTTTTCTGTTAAGATGTTTTTAAAAAAAAAAAGAAAAGAAAAGAAAAAAAAAACTTTGTTTCTTTTAAATTAATCATAGAATTTAGACAAATAGGAAGTTAACAGTTCCTGATGGTAACCGCATGTAGCTGTTGACAGTTTTCAAAACTGTTCAAAAAATCATATAAAAGCCAAAGAATAAAACATTGTAAGGTTGATTTCCATCATAGCAGAAGAGAAATAGAGAATATACAAATAATTTTTGCAGTCATCTGAATTCCATTTGCAATTAGTTAATTTCTTTCCTGTTCCAAAAATATATTGAGCGCATTTCCAAACAGAAGCAAGCATTGGCAATTGAAATATTTTAGCAGACATCAAGACAAACAAAGACAGCGAGACCGAGAGTGTGGAAGTGCTGTTGCAGGCATATGAAGAGGAAACCATCGAGAAGCCCACAAGCCTCACAAACAACTACTACAGTTCTAAGGAGTATCGAATGTACAACAAAGTAAACAAGCAGGGGGTCTCCCATTAAACATCACCAAAACTACCAATATGAAGACAACATCAAAGACCAGGTACTATAAGACTCATTACGTTAATTTTTTCATTGGAAACACAGTTTGAAAGATAAGTTACAGGAGTCTTTGCAAATTAATTTACAAGCTAAGTTAAAACAATTAATATTACAAGTAGACTGAAGACTTGGTTCGTAACCCTGAAATTACATCCACATAAGTTAAACCAGTTCGTATTACAAGTAGACCAAGGACCTGGGTTTGAAACCCTGAAAATACACTCACACTAAAACGCCAAATTACAAGCAAAACAAGCAACCCATCCATATTCTATAAGACTGAAATAGGGACTAATTAAATGATAAAGAGGCTAAAGCCTGAGACCAAGACACAACAACATCAACAAGTGACAAGCATGGGTATCATGGAAAGACCCTACCCAGTCTAGCGAAGCGCAAGAGGAGCCAAAGCCACAGTTGCTCGCTCGCCATTCACCTGCAACCACCGCATACAGAGAATTAATAGCAGAATACAACAAAACTCAGGTGAGTAAAGAAATCAGGGTAAGGGTTCCCATTTACCAGAGAAAGGGTCGATGAACTGCAGGAAGAGAGACCACAACAGGCCGCGAACTGGCAAGGGACCCTGCTCACAAGGAGCATTCACTGTCAGGACCAGAAGGAGAAGCGTAGCAAACATTAAAGCAACGAAAGAGAACATACCTGAGATAGCTGCGTGTCGAGGATGAGAATTGGGTCACCTCGTGGCCGCAACCTGAATGCACAAGTGACTAGAGACAAGTTAAATAACAGAGCCATTGAACCAGTAACCAAGCGAAATATAAACATAGTAATGCCATACACATTCAGGAGGAAGTAAACTATCACTGTAGAAGCTTTCGAACATAGTCGCAGAATGCCAAGAGGCAAGCCCAGAACCAACAGGCAGACCGGAAAACAAATACAAGCAGCCATTAACACTGACAGAACACTAGCAGAGCTCCGCTACTGAACAAGCCGTGGCTGAAGAAGCCAATTTGAGCGCCACCGGAGCAACATTAACGAAACCCTCGAGAGGAAAACAGAGAGCAGACCCTCTCGGTGCAAAGGGAAAAACAATCGGAATGATGGACCAAGTAAGGAGCTAGGGTTACAAGCACAGCGAAGGCGGGAGAACGAAGCCTGAGGTAGAGACAGGTGTCTCCCTCACAGCAGACCCATAACCAATACATTAACCACAACAAAATATCCAAGTACCGTTGAAAGTTACAAAATCATTTTATTAATAATTCAAATTAAGAAAATCTTGTGTTCGGACTAAGGACGAGGGCTAGTCCCATCAGAAGTCCACTCTACAAGTCAGCCTACAAGCAGCCAGACAAGTCAACCTACAAGCATCGAGACAAGTCAGCCTAAAGAAGATGGAAAAATCTCTATTTATAGAGGATGTCCACTCCTCATGCAATGTACAACAAGAGCTCTGAAATTAGCAAAGGAGAAAGCAAGTAATATGAAGTAAGAAGGTCTCCAAAGACAACGAAGATAAAGGGTACACTACCGAAGTCTTGAATACTATTCCAAGGGCTTCTACAGTCACACGTGTGGAAATCTGGGAGCTGTCCGTGCATCTAGGAAAAGAGTAAACCACAATCACTTATCTACCTTTGGTTGGGGCTAAAACTAGGCCTACAAGGCATACTACTCTAGCATAGAAGAAAGACCCTTAAGCGAAGAGGAATGGCACTCAAGCGAGGAAGGAAACAAGATACAATAGCAAATAAACAATCACATGTGTGATAATTTAGGGTTGCTGGATAGTCACATCCAGTCTGTACCTACACTTTGAAGAAGAAGCTCATTTGGTTTAGAAGGTGAAGGAATCATCATTTGGAAGGGTTCTCATCAAAGGCTTGTTCTCTAGAGAAAGTGAAACAAGGTTTGCTGACAAGTTAAAAGAAGAAAGAAGTGAAAAAAGTAGGAGGACAAAGTGATGGGAAACAAAGTGCCGGAAGAAGTATCGAAGGAAGTGCCGAGGTATATGTTGTAGAGAGGAGTGAAGACTTGAATTGTGCTTGGAGGATCTCATTGTAAATGTCTAGGGTTTGGCATAGATAAAAATAAGCTTCAATAAGAGAAATTTACTAAAGGGTTTTCCTCTCAAGAGTAGAGAGGTTTTGGCCCTGATAGAGAGCCAATATCTTGTGTTCTTGTTTTTATGTTTTGGTAGCAGTTTGATGAAGTACACACATATTCACTAATAATAAGAAGAATAATAATAAGCTAACAAAGAAAAGTAAAAATACTCCACAGATTGTTATCAAGTAATGAAGAATCACTCTACACTACTTTGCCCTATATTCTTCAATATGGTATCAGAGCGTAGGTGACACATCAAGGAAAGGGAAACTCAAGAACACTCGTCAAGAAGAAGCATATACAACGTTGAAGCATCAATCCTAGTAGTCTCAATCACTTCAAGGACAAGAAGGGTCTACAATCCATCAATCATCAAGGAGGTATACAAAGCTAGAAGAAGAGCCTTATATAACGGCACCTACAAAGAAGAGCAGATTGATTCAAGACCTACATCAATCTATAAGTCTTCAAGAAAACCTCATCAACAAGCAAGTCCACTTGGATAAGGAAACTTGAAGAACATCAAGATCTAGGGAAGACAAGCCATTAAGCCTTCAAGGAGGAAGCAAATACATTACATCTAAAAATCTATCAAGTAAGTACATTTCCCCTTCTAAATATATTTCAATGTCTTTTTGCAAGGAAAGCAATAAATTGGTAGGTACCAATAACTTTCTTGCATGGAGGAAGATGACTGATATACTACTCAAGGAGAATGAACTCCTAGAGCATGTCAAAGGGAATATCACTATCCTTGCTAAGGAACATAATCAAGCCTTAGCCAAGTAAAATATGGATGAGACAAGAGCTCAAAGGATTATGATAGAATCAATCAAAGAATCTCTCATTCCTTATGTCTCCAAGTTTGAGACATCAATTTTTTTTAATTATAAGCTACTAGAGCTATTCTTGGTATCCACAACCAGAGAAGTAATATATCTGAGGAATGAATTGTACAATATGAAGATAAAAAAGGAAGGAATAGCTCCCTACTTCATGAAAATATCTGAAATGAGAGTTCAACTTCAAGAACTTGGGGCAGTCATGTCTGACAGAGAGATGACAACTATAGTACTCAATGCTCTACCTGAGGAGTGGGGAAATTTCACATCTAGCATATATGCCAAGAAGGAAGCAACCATTCTCAGTGAAATGTGGTCTCTATGTAGAACAGAGGAAACCAGACTTTAGGCAAAATAAGATGTGGGATCAAAGGAGCAAGAATTTGCTACCATGGCCAAAAGAAAGGGTAAATTTGGCAAGTTTGGTCCACGAAGAACAAACAACAAATACTTGTCCAAAATCCAATGTTTTGGATGCCATGAATATGGAAAATACAAAAGTAATTGTCCTAAGCTTAATAAGGACAACAAAAACAAAAGGAAGAGGGAAGAAGCTCACATAACTCAAGAGATGAAAGAAAAAGGAAAGAAGCAAAAGTAGGAAGATACTCTAGATCTCTTCTATGACTAGGTCAAACTCTTTACTTCTAGACTTCTTTCAAAGTTTTGAGTAGAATAGGAGCATGTAGGAATACATTAAAATTGCATGGCTAGAAACATCCTCTAGAATATAGCAGCATGATGTACATAGAGTTCTAGATACTCATGTAGCATTTTGATAAGAACAAAAATACATAAGTAGAAATATCTTCTAGAATATAGGAGAGTGCTAGATATAGCTCAAGATATTCGTGTAGAAGAAGCATAACTAGTATAGGACCTCATACATGATGAAATAAAATTGATCATGATAATAATCTTAGAAGTCCTACATCATCAAAAGCAAGGAAACATTTGCAAGGGAAGGATCTTTAAGATCCTATGATGGAATCTTCAAAATAAGGTTCATGGACCAAAGCAAATGTCTCATTGGGAATCCCATTCATGGGTTTCAAGAAGATAATGATATTCAGGCAAGCTAAGAAGCAATAAGGGCCACACCAAAGGATGACGAAAGGAGAATCAAGATGAGGTATGTATGCATCAAAGTTTAAGTCATGTTATCATTTGTATATTATTAAGTCATGGGTATAGTTCTATAACATGATCAAGAATAAAATAATCTCTTTCACCAAGAACAGGCTCAAAGGCATGTACCACAATGCAATGAAGGTAAACAAAAGAATATGCTCACTTAAGGAGCATAAGATTGCTGACTAAGAAGCAAGAAGAAGTGATGACAAGTCCAGAAAGCAAGCAATGAAGGAATACTCTCACAAGAAGCATTAGATGGTTGACCTATGGTGGCTGATTAAGATATGGAGAATCACTGCATTTCCAACATGAAAGTGAGATGAGGAAAGTTGAGGCACCTTCATCTATGATCGTGCAGTGGATAATTTTACTTCTAACGACAACTTGAATCATGAAATCCAACTAGGGCAAACGTTTAGAAGTATGATTATCGTGATTGAATACAACAAGATTCAAATCTCAAGGATCTACTCCTCTAATCATTGCTAGTAAATATTTCTTTTTGGAAGGACAACTCTGAAACACCTCGAGTGCTAACATAGCTAAAGGATTTTCAGCTAAATCCTCAACTATGTTATAATTTTGTGCATCTCTCGCGCAAGCATTAAATATTGACTTATGAATAATCCCTTTAGGAGGTTTGATAGTCAATTCAACAGTTGGTTTCTCTATATGGAGAGGACTAGAAGTAAATTGAGTAGAGCCAGAAGGTTGATCATCAACCTTTCCAGTTGAAGGATTCAGGTTTCCATAGTCCTTATTCCTTGTAGTCACTATGACACCATTCTTGTTGCTAATAGCAATTAACATCATTTCCTAGGAAGAAGAAGATCGATTTTGCGCAACTGTATTTGTCTCCTGGTTTGGGAAAGGGTTTGTTAAAATGGTAAGTGTAATGGATGTAACTTTCAAAAATCTATTGATCTTTGCATGATGTGGACAATCCTTCGTGAAATGTTTGTCATTACATATAAGATGTGTATAACAAGGGTTTCTCTTCTCGTTAGGAGATTGATTATTTTTCTTTTCCTGTGGAGGGTTCTCTTGTTTATTATTTCCTTTACCCTTTTTATTACTTCTAGGTTGTTGTAATGTTTTCTTATTGGATTGACAGCATTTATCTTGGAAGTACTAACAGGAGCAGGATTGGGATGCTTTTTGTTGGTCATAATGGGAGAATATTTCCAATTAGTTTGATTAGAATATTTTCTCATTGAATGTTGACTAATGGAACCGACCACACCATCAACAACTTGTGATTTCGAGGGAGCAGGTGGAATAGTATGCTCAGGTCACGGAGCATTGGGTATGTTGTCATAGAGCATGCCAGATTGGGTATAAATCAAATCTATATATTGAGCATGAGCAATGATTTTCTCTTCAGTAACAACTCTGCCTTTGGAAATATCCTCAGTTATAGTAAACAAGATGGATTTGATGAATCACTCTTCTAATCACTGATTGGGAATAGAATTTTTGACCAATCAACGTTGGCACCTCCACTCATGTATATGATCAAATATATGGGTGGAGTCAAACTGCTTCAAGGAGTTCAAAATTTTAGTTCCAATTTCATAATGGATGGGAAATTGGAAATGGGTTAGAAACATAGTTCCCAAGGCATTGAAGATGTTGAATGAAGCTCATATTAATTCAACATAACACCTAGCTTTCGTAGCAGTAAAATTCCTTTGGAAAAGTTGTAAATGAATAGAATCATCATTTAAGGAGTTCGACGAACACCATAAATGGTAGGTCATAACATGAGTGGGAAAATCTTCCTTAGGATTTCTGTTAGATTTCAAATGTCACTCTACAATCTGGTAGGAATAGCCAACCACCAAGGATAATGACAAATGGGATCATTCATTAATTGGGATAAATATGGTAACTAAAGCATTACAACAAATGGAAATTTCCTATTAAATTATGTATGTGGAGGTTGACCTTGTGGATAAAGGTTAATCGATGGTGGAGGGTATCATGGGTATGATGGAATGGGTTGAGAAAATGGTATTTTCATTCTAGGATAAGGATGATTTTTATAACTAGGATAATCGTAACTAGGTTGTCCTATTCCATGAAAACTTGGTAAGGTTGGAATGAGTGAGTTTGGATTTGTTGACCTTGATAAGGCATTTGTGGTATAGTATCTTGAAAAACAAGCATTTGAGGAATGCCTTGGAATGGTTTCCCGGATGGATTTTGTATTATTCCAATATTGGGTTGACTGGTTGGTATCTATTTCATGCCATGCACAGGCTGGTTTACTTGCATTTGAGGTATAGACTTACCAAGAGGTGGAGTTTGTAACACTTCTTGAAGATATTGGGTAGCTGGGATTTGAGAAGTCCCAAATAATGTTGGAGTAGTTTATATTTGAGATACAACTTGAATAGGTTGAATCATTTGAGGTGTAATATGGGAAGGTTAAGGTATGGATTGAACAAGTTAGCAAGTAGGAAACCGGGGTGTAACCGAGATAGGTTGAGAGGTTGGAATTTGAGTTAAGACTAAACCAAGTTGAACATGCAACGTAGGATGCCAAGGAATAGTAGCCATTACTGGAAATGGAAGACCGATAATAAGAGGACTCGAATATGATGGAGCACGAACTTGTAGCATTTAATCAACAAATGAGAACATTCCAGCAACGTGCTTCCCCCTAGTCGAAGGACAAGGAGTGTATGGAGGAAATTTCCCCTCAGAGGGAGGGTATCTAGGATAAGACAAAGAAGGTTGTTGTGGATGTCCCAATCCACTCGGAAATGCACCATACTAATGCTACAAAGGAATTTGGGGTGCAATGGGTTGGGTAGGTTGTGAGGCACTCATCAAAGGGAACCAGATCGTATTCCAGACGAAGATGATAAAGGAGAAGTCCATGAACTAGTCGACGCACCAGAAAATGTTCTAGATAATGTTTGGTAGTTAGGTGGCACTGATGGGCCACCATGCAAATGAGTTTCCGGTGAAGTTACAAACATAGAATTTCCTGCAACTTTAGTTGATTCACTCATGACAACAAACACAGGTTGAGAGACTATTGTTGACTTAGTCATGGTTAAACTTCTCCAAGGAGTTTTCTGAGGGTCTACATGGAAAATTTTAGGGGCTAATATTCACAAGTGGGATAATTTTCCATGATTTTTCCAGAAACAAAGATTCGCCAATTTCGATTTTTTCTAAATGATTCGCCCAAATTTTACAATATAAATTTATTTCACCTTAAAAATCACCAACATTATATAGAGATTATATATACAATCATTATATAGAGACTATATATACAATCATTATATATTTGATAATATTACAAATTTATCAATAAACATTTTATAGTTTGCATATTAGGGACTAGTGAGATTTTCTAATGTTTTTAAACTTCAAGATAATTTTCCATCTTTAAAATTTTCCCTACCGAGGGTGATTCGAAGGTGAATTGAAATGAGGAGTGTGACATGAAGGAGCTTGCGTTTAAGTGTTAGAGGTGAAAATGGGAAAATTTTGGTACAAAGAAGGAAAATATTGTTGTAATGGTACGAAAATAGGAGTTTGAGGGTCAGGAGAATCCTCTTTAGTAATTTTCTCTATGCTCAAAAGAATAAGTGGGAGTTGATCTTTGTTAGGACCAAAATATACAGGTTGTGGTTGAGAAAAAGGTAGAGGAGGAGAGGAAGAATTTCTTGAAGTAATAGGTTCAGTTATCTGAGGTTCCTCAGGTTGTAAAGTATCTGAATCTGGAAATTTGGGTTCAATTAACTCATGTTATAATATTTTATGGGCTTAAGTTCAGATAGCGTCAGACTCACTAGTTGGTAAGGATGTAATTTTGTGTTTCATACTTAGGTGAAGTGACGATTCTGGTTGATTATCTTCAAGTGTGGTTCCAGAAGGGGTAGCTTCCGAAGTACCAGGTTTGGTAGTTTGTGTTTTCTTATTCTTATGATGACCAGGTGTTCCCTATGGAGGTAGAGGAGGAAATATTTGCATTCCACACAAATGGAAAAAATAAAACAAAAATGGGTAACTGTTGGCATTATGATACAGGTGTTGTCCTTGATGGCAACTCACTCAAATGAAAGATCATAGTGCATCATGACAATAGCAAAGAATTAATGATCAGACTACAAAGAATGAATAAAAAGAGGTATACACAGGTTCACTTTGACAAAGGATCATATACATGCGGGTTAACAGACCAAAAGGAGCGTATAACGTACACAAACACTTTCACAAGAGGGAAAGCACGTACATGTTGGAAAACTAAGTTTTGGTCCGAGGTATTTGGTCCATGGTATTGGCCCAAGGTATTTGGTCTGAGCTATTGACCCCAGGTATTTGGTCCAAGGTATTGGTCCTAAGTGGTTTTGGTCCATGGTATTGAGAAAGGCCTAAAACTATAAAAGGAGGAGAAGATCATTAGGCCAAGTGTGCAAGTATTGAATATATGATGAAGTGGGAGATCCAGTATGCAAGTTACTGAATTTATGATGCACTGATTAAAGATCAACATATGATGAATTAACTGAATCATAAGTTTACTGGATATATGCTAGTTTCGTTAAACATAGTTGCGTGTACATGTGAGTTCCATTAACTAAAGAAGCGTATATAAATATGATTATGGAAATGAAAAGTTATTGACTTGTTAATACTCATTCACCCCCCCCTCTCAGTATTATTTCCAACAATTAGTATCAGAGCAGGTCCTTTGGTAGAAGCTTGATCGCTTGAAGGAGATCCGTAGAAACAATGGTGTTATAGACATTTTTGGGCACTGCAACCCCAATCATACATGTCCATAAACCAAGGGCTCCTAAGCCCCTAAAAGTGTTGCTTCACACCTTAAAAGAACAAGGTCAACTGATTACATCATCTCCCAGAAGTTCTCCACAGAAAACTGCTCAGAACTGGTCAAAGCTGGACCATACAGACTGCCCAGTGCAGAGGGTGAGATGCATCTCACCTGCCTAGTGTAAAGGGTGCAATGCATACTGAAAAGCCCTTCTGTAGGGTGCCATGGGCGAGAGTAGACAAATGACAGAGACAGTTTGCAAGGTGGATCGTCATGGAATCTTCTAGAAACTTCTCCTGTGACACTTGCCTCTCTGAATTCGCCCAGGGATGAGTAAGAGATCATCAATCTCCAAGTGGAATCAAGAATTATCAGAGAGAGGACACTAATCAAAATCCTAGAAGCTGACTCACCCCCCTGCAATCATCTATACATGTTTCCCTCATCCCAGAGATCCAGAGGCTAGAATTTTGTATCTTGTAAGGAAGTGTTGTTGGTTTCTTGATGGAATATCATAGTGTTGGGTGATCTAAGCTTTTCACGAGGTGAAGAAGGGCTTTCATGCTGAGAGGATGACGTTGGGTCAGAACAATTGGTTGTAATCCTCTTTGCTGTTTTTGATATTAATAAATCTATTCAAGTTTTCCTCCACATTCTTGTATGTTCGATGATATATGCATTTGTGTGGTCAATATATATCTGGTCCTATATTGTTTATGATTGTAGATCTCTGTTCTTCGATAGTATTATGCTGCTTTGATTCCATAGGTGCTCTTTGAAGCTGGGTAGACGAAGGAAAAATGGCAAGGATCTGTCAGAAGGGAGAGGAACCAAGCAAGGAACTAGGCGCAAGACTGAGGTTGGTGTCCTTTGTTCCCCTCTTATCTACTTCTCATAAAGGAAAGCGAAAGTAGTTTTAGTTTGTTTTTTTATAAGATAGCTACTAGTCTTAGTGGGACTAGCAGCTCCAATTGGACACTAGATTTCCCGATAACAAAATGGAGACTTCGCTGGGGATCGAATAGATTGTTTGCTTGTCTATATTTGTTTGTTTTATAAACTTACAGATGGAGCCTGAAGTCAAGCCAGCTAGCCTTCGAACCGCATTTGCTATACAAGTGCAAAGTAGATCAATGCTGCTTCAGTCTATCTCTGGGTTTTGTTTATAAACTGAACAATCGATTTGCAAACCTTCTAATTTCCCTAGTGGTGGCTCTAGTAACCTCATTAGATCAACCCCTGTGATTTATATTTACTAAAAATCACTTGCTCGGCCTAAATCCCTGAACTGAGCTGCAAACTGTAACCCGAAACCCAGTTGAAGTCTCATCCCTAGACCATCGCAACTTCTCCTCTTGGGAATCTGGATGCATCAAACCTCCCGTGTGCAATAGGTGCGCTGCATCGCACCTTCCCTGTGTTGCAGGTGCACTGATCATACAAGACCTCTTCTGCTCTCAGATTTTGGTTTCTGTGTTCACTCTCTTCAGCTTTATTCAGGAGTTTTGCTGCCTGTGATCAATATACCACTATGGAAGCTACCTTCCTTTCCATCATTCCACCTCCATTGTGCAAAGAACTGTGAATTTTTTTATGTATTGTGCGCCATTTTCAGTTCTCGTTTAAAAAAAAGTAGCATAATCAAACTGTCGTCTCTTGATTTGAAAGTGTCGCAAGTGTCATTTTCAGTCAAAGAAAAGAATTATATTGTTCTTGATGGCCGATTATACAGTTACTCTTGTATTTGATTTGAATTAGTAGTTTTTAAAGTGTTAAAAGCACTTTTCAATTCAAAATAGCAAAGTGTCGTCATTATCTTCCTTTCGTTTTTGAAGAGAAATTTGTTAGTACTGTAACTTTGAAAAGATAATTCAGTTTTGTACTTAGCATTCTTCTTGTCATTCACACATTAAGAAAGATGAAAACAAATACATTGTTACAGGGAAAAGTGTCTACACAGAACTGCTTATCCCACTAAGGTGTGGTAGCTACCTTAGAAACAAACAAAGTAAAGCTACTTTCATTTTTCCTTTATGAAATATAGATGAGAGAAGAACAAAGAAGACCAACCTCTGTCTTGCACTAATCTCCTAGTTCGATTCCTCTCTCTCTTGAAAGTCTTTTGCTACTTGCTCCCTTGTATGCCTAGCTTCACAGAGTACCTGTAAGATCACAGTAGCATAACACTATACAAGAACATGGATCTATAATCATAAACAATCTAGGATCAGATGTAAATTGACCATACAAATTCATAAAACATAAATGACACAAGAGTATGGAGGAAAACTTGAATAACTTTTATTGTTAAACAAGAAAGAGCCAAGGGAGTTACAACCAGTTGTTCTGACCCAGCATCATCCTCTCAGCAAGTAAGCCCTTCTTCACCTCATACAAAGCTTAGATCACCCAACACTATGATGTTGTCTCAAGAAACCAACAACAATTCCTTACGATATGCAAAATTCCAGCCTTTGGATCTCTGGGATGAGGGATCCATATATAGATATCTGTAAGGGAGATGAGTCAGCTTGTGATTTGATTAGTGTCTTCCCTCTGATAGTTCTTGCTTCCACTTGGAGATTGATGATCTCTTACTCATCCTTGGTCGAATTCAGAGAGGCAAGTGTCACAGGAGAAGTTTATGGAAGATTCCATGCCTCTCCACCTCGCGGATTGACACTGCCATTTGTCACTTCTCGCCCATCACACCCTGTAGAAGGGATTTTTGAAATGCAACGCACCCACAAAGTGTACTTAGGTGAGATGCAACGCACTTTGCCTATGGAGCAGCTGAAATGATCCTGTTTTGACCAGTTTTGAGCAATTTTTTCATGGAGAACTTCTGGAAGAAGCTGTAATAGTTGACCTTGTTCCTTTAGGGGTCAGAACAACACTTTTAGGGACTTAGGAGCCCTTGGTTTATGGACATTTCATGCTTGGGGTTGCAGTGCCCAAAAATTTCTATAACAATTGCCCCCTAAAGCATGAGGTCGTTAATCTTTTGATGTCGGGTGAAATGCTTTATTATGAGGATCCAAAGTTCTTTCAAGCTGGGAGGAGACCTGTAATAAGATACAATACAATACATTATCTTCATAATATTTTCATGATCTAGCTGAGGCGGGCATTCCCATGCTTAGCTTTATAAATTCATTTTCATGTACATAGGACAGACAATCGTCTGAGTGTAGACTGATGATTCTGGTAGAGTCATCATCCCTTTGATTGGATGATTATCTGTGCAGCAATAATGTACATTTGATGTCTTTATTTCCCTGAATATATATCGCAGCTCGGATGGATGAAACTAGATCCCGGGTCTTCAATCTCGTTCTATCTTCACTCAAAGTACAAGTCTATCCATGTGAGAGATGTTCTGGAGTCGAACATGGAAAGACATCGCCTGATTACCAGCCAATGATGTAAGCTGTTAACAGGTGCGAGAGGAATCACCGATAATGATAATGACCCTCAAGGTACTGCAATACAATTCATGTGGTGTGAATAAAGGATTTGGCATCGAACACCACGCAAAATCTTTTGGTCGAAGGCCATTGATGTAAACCTGTCGCCGGAAGTGAGAAACTTGCCATTGAGGCATGCAAGCTTCAAAGTATTGAACGAGGTGTTCCTAGATCGACTTCTTGGATAATGAGCTGATGTCAACAAGAAGCGATCCGTCACAGGAGGGCCTTAATGAATCCCACATCAATGACACGGAACGAAGCAAATTATTTTAATGGAGGTGAAAACGATCTGATGACATAAGGTTTAGGGTGGCGGTCATGAAAGAATGGAGTATAAATGTATTGTAGCGGGTGAGACACAGGTGAATTCTTTGAATGAATTCTCTTGAACATATCGGCAACACTGACGTGATGGATTGGTAGCATTAACCCCAAATGTGGATGGTGTGATGGGACCATGGTGATGTGACCGGTGAATGAAACAACCCAACCCGACTTGGATGCGGAGTGAAAGTGTCATGTTCAAGAGCGACTTGCTACCAACAAAGTTTCTTCAAGTTTTCTTCCCAACTTTTCCTCAGTCATTACTGACCAGTACCTCTTTATTTTTGTCAAGCTTGAGGAGGATAACATATGCTTGTTCTATAATTTTCCCTTCGGGAAAACCCATCGCTATGTTTTAACGAGCCTAGCGATAGTGAGACTCGTTCTTGTTTGCTATGGACAAGTTTGTCGCTATTAAGTTTTAACGAGTTTAATGACAAAGATAACTCGGTCCTTTTCAATTTTAGAGAGTCTGAAAAGGAACGTAAAGTAAACTCCAAAATTCCTTTTTCGTCATCTAATCCCTTAAGTCCGAAAAAGTATAAAACAATATAGAAGGGATGAATTTTCGATACTTTTAATGAGCCGAACAAAACAAGCGCTCGATCTTTTTGTGTAATAATCCCTCAGGTCCAAAAATATTAAAATCTAAAGGAGGGATAGCACTTCCAGTCTTTTTAACGAGCTGGAGAGGCCAATGGCTCGACAATCTTTTCATATTTTACGAGTCAGTTGAAAAGAGCTTAAAGGAGACTCGTCTTTTGAGGAACGAGTGATGAAAATGGGTAGCAGCTGATTCCAGGTAAGGTTTGGAATTTTCCAATCACGACAGTGTTACAAGGATGGCTAGTGGGATCACTCTTTGCAGCTGTTCCTCAAAAAGGGGTAAACAATCAAATGGAGGTGAATGATTGGCCAATATAGAATGGAGGTGATGATGAGAACACGACCAAGGCTTTAAAGGCTGAAGTACTACATTCACGATGGTTATTTACCGGAAAATAGTTCATTTTTTAATGAGCTTAAACGCGGGGAGAAACATTTGCTCATGAATTATGTTTATTTTTTAACGAGCTTGAACTATGTGCTAAAACTGCTCGATCAACGATCATTTCTTGACTTTACCATAAATAACTTTGTTCTTTCAAAGATTGTACTGCGTTTTCAATTGCTTCATCAAATTAGTTAGAAATGTACAATACATGTTTGAAAAATGAGTTAGAACACTAATATTTTACTCAAATTACGTAAAAAGTAATGTAAAAGTTCTTTTACCTCTCATTTTACCATTTCATTTGAACTTTGGTTTGTTGGAGCTTTGGAGGTGCTTTTTCCCCTTGATTTTCATCAGCTGATTCTGGGAGATTTTGTGAACGATTCTCGGCGCCGTCTGGACCAGGTAGGAGCTAAAACTGAGCTCTTTCATTTCATGCTTTCCATTTTGCATTCTGAGCTTGATTCCTGGTTTTTTTGAGCCCCTGGGGTTTGAAAAACTCGCCTTGGCTTCAGTGCACCCCTTGTGTATCGAAAGGTGCTTTGGATGTTAGCCTGTCTAATGGCTAACTGACATGCAATGCACCCAGAACACTATTGTAGGTGCGATGGGCGCAAGGAAGGAAGTTTATGCACAATTTTTGATGGAAATTTTGCTGTCTCTTACCAAAATCAGGATCTAACTCTTCTCTTGTTTGTTTTCAGAGATTTTTGGAGCAAGATGACTATTACATGGCGAGAACGTGAGCATGAAGAAGAGGACATGCTTGCTTTACATGATCCGGTTACAGTAAACGCACTGCGGAACTGTGGCTTGCTGAAGTTTTTCTGCATTTCTAGCATGAGACAACAAATCAACTTGCTGCAGTATTTGCTCGATGCTTGGGATCCTACCAGCCAGGTGTTCCAGATTAGGGGAAAATCCATCCCCTTGACTGTAGTGGACATCTATTTCTTGACTGGCTTGTCGAGGTGGGGTGCCCCCATCTCTTTATCAGGTTCGGCCCGAGGAGGTGAATCTGTGAGAGATTATGTTCGCCGGTATTGCAGAGAGGGATCTTAGCCGAGTAAAGACGACAAGATCATCATCCGTGATGTCACTGACAGGTCCCTCAGGACTATTTTGTTCACTTTTGGTAGGATGGCTGGTGGTGCGGCTCTTCATGTAGCCAACCGATCTTATATGCAGTATGCCTTGGAATGTCTCCAACCGAAGGTGTTCAACTGGTGCGACGCAGTACTTCTTGTGATGAAAGAACAATTGACCAAGGTGAAGAGTGGGAGGTTGAAGAACTTTGGGTATGGTTTTATTTTGGTCGCCTTTGCCTTGGAAAAGATATCACTGATGCAGCCGCAGTATATTGCACTCGATTTACCTTCACCGACTGAACCACGTATGCGGAGATGGGTCGACCATATGTCTAGGCATGTTGGTCAGTCTCAGATTTCTTTTTCTGATACCTTTTTTGGGTGGTTCGATTGCCAGGAGATGGTTTATTCCGAGTATCCATATGCTGGTATGGACTTCCGGGGTGACCCAGATTTAGTACTGCCATTTGGCGAACAGTGGGGTGCCATTGGTAAATTCTTTGACCATATTCCTGTTTATCGTTTTTCTTTTATAATGTCCTTGTGCTTTATTCTATCAAGACTTAATCAAACTCATTTGTTCATGCAGATGTCGGGCCCATTCGGCCAGTAGTATGCCTGAGAGTGCCAGCTGCTGCCCCAGTAGGAGAGGCTGTTGGAAGGGCCATCCTTCGTGATCTCGATGTGGCCGAGATTCTCACAGCATTACAGGACCAGGTTGAGGGTCTCACTCTCGGTATTCCAGATGTGAGGATTGACGAGCTGCCCTTGAGGTTGCAGCGGCATACTACTGGTGTGCCAAGATGATGGACTCGCCTCTTACGCATGATCGCATAGGCTGTGACTTGCTATCACGAGCATCATTAGACTAGGGTGCCCCCTAGCGTTTTGAGTTTTGGGTCATTTGACCAATTTTGTCTTGGTTACAGAACATTATGTGTAAACCATAAACAATTATATATATTTTTGATTTTCGAAGTTTTATTTTGGTTAAGTTACATGATCCAAATGCAAATGTTGATGGTATGTTTCTTTCTATAAATGTTGCAAATGTCTATCTAACACATAATTTGCCAATGAGTCAGTTAATGTGTTTAAGGTTATGGAAATATGTTGATATTGAATAAAATCAAATTGCCTTTCCAAAATATTAACCCTTAGGAACATGCGATAAATAGCTGGATTTCGGATAGAGTAGATACGAGTGAGTTGTAGTATGACGAGTTGTGAGTCTAGCCTGACAATCAGCCGGCGTATACCATGTGTGATGGCATCAGAGAGAAGTTCTATTAACGCGCTATATTCAGCGATGTTATTCGTTGATCGACCAATATATACCCCTCTGAAATTTACTAACTCGCCGCTAGGATCAAAAATGGCCCAGGCCACGAAAGATAGGTTCCGCGAACTACGACTCGCTCCGTCGGCATATCCAACACATGACTCCAATAGGTTTGACATTTGCAATAAATGTAAAAAGTGGATTACTTGACCAAAACAAATACTTTAGCGAAAACAAAAACATAACAAAAGCATATAGGTTACTATATTGAATCACGCATACTAACGCTTGAGGTACCACCCATTACGAGGTTGTGCCAGTGGAATCCCGTCTTAATCCATTAACTCGTAGGCTCCTTTTGCTAACACTCGCTTAACAATATAGGGGCCCATCCATAAAGACTTGAATTTACCTGCCCCCAATTTATCGCATTCTTGGTCATAAAGCAAGACCAAGTCACCTTCTGAGAAGACACGGGGTTTGACATTCTTTTCGAACTACGCCTTGACTCGTTTCTTATGGGCTTCGTTAGCCAAAGTGGCATCACGACGGGTTTCATCCAATTGGATTAGTTCCAAGAAACGAGCCTCCTCTTCTGAAGTCCCGAGGAGAAGGTCAATTGCGAGTTTGAGGGATGAGATTTCACACTGGATTGGTAAGACTGCTTCTAGGCCATATACCAGTTGGAAAGGTGTAAACCCGGTTGCATTCCTTACCGATGTTTGGTAAGCCCACAAGGCTGAGTACAGGATTAGGTGTCAAATTCTTTTGTGAACTCCAATCATCCTTTGCAGCATGCGCTTCAAGACTTTGTTGATTGCTTCAACTTGTCCGTTGGCTTGCGGGTAATATGGAGTAGAGCTGTCGTGAGACAACCATAGTTTGGCAGCTAATTCGACCATCATGTGATTGCGAAAATGTGATCCATGATCTGTGACTATAGCTTGTGGGACACTGAATCTTGCGACTACATGATTGAAAAAGAAGAGGGTAGCTGTTTCACCAGTATTATCTAATGTAGGCATCGCCTCGGCCCATTTGGTAAAATAGTCAACTGCGACTATGATATACCCATGCCCCCGGTCGAGGTGGGGTTACATGTCATGAAATCGATGCCCCATTTGGCGAATGGCCCGACAACAACTATTGGCTGCAGAGGTGCGGGTGGTCTTCTGGTTTTTCTATCGAAAATTTGACAAGCATGGCAACTTCTGACTGCGGTTATGCAATCTTTGAACATTGTTGGCCAGAAGTATCCTGCTCGTAAAAATTTTTGCGCTATAGCATAACCGGATTGATGCCCCCCACACGCGCCTGAATGGCAATCATTCAGGACTTTTTCGGCCTCCTCATGGGTGAGGCACCTTCTCAGAACTGTATCGATACCACGACGGTAAAGTGTATCACCGACGATCATGTAGTCTTTTGCTTGGTATCGAATACGTTTTTGTTCGGAGCGAGAGGTATTTGGCCTATATTTTTGGGTTTGGAGATAAATGATGATATCCCCATACCACAGATTGCTTGAAGATATCAGAAACAAATTTTCGTCCACGATCATTTCTTCGAATGTTTCATCGTTGGACGATGATGGGAGATCGCATAATAATTCTGCGAAAACCAGAGCTTTCTTTGACTTGGATTTTACAAATTCCAGATCAAACTCTTGTAGAATTGCTATCCATTTTGAATATTTCCAGACAAAGGGTACTTACCTCAAAAGGCGATATACTTACTTTTTCAAAAGACGCGTATAACCTTTAGCAAGTTCGGCGTAATTTGGAATGAACCTCCTCAGAAAGTTTGCTTTCCCTTGGAGTTTTTGAATCTGAAGCAAATTCGAAGGTGGAGGAAAATTTATGATTGCCTGAACCTTACATGGGTCGAGATGAATCCCGTCTTTCAAGACTACAAAGCCAAGTAAACGACCAGAACTGACACAAAATACACATTTGTGTGGATTGAGTCGTGTCTTGTAGTGTCAGCAATTTAGAAATATCGCTCTTAAATGCTGCGGATGATCAATCCGCTTTCGCGAATGAGCTGGAAGGTCGTCGAGGTATGGTTGAACGATGTTTTTGATGTCATTGAAGGCATAATTCATTGCCCTCTGACATGTTGCCCCTGCGTTCTTTAAACCAAAGGGTAATTTTCAATATGCGAATGTGCCCCAGGGACAAATAAATGCCCTTGATTGGTCCTGTGGGCGGATATTTATTTGATTATACCCGGAGAATCCATCCATAAATGAAAAGATTTCACATCCGGCGCATTCATCAATTATCTGGTCGATGAAGGGTGTAGGGTAGTTGCCTTTTGGACAAGCTTGATTTACATCCATATAATCGACGCACACTCTAATTGTTCCTTGTTTTTTCATAACAGGAACAATATTCAATACCCGATCGGTTAGACGAACCAGGTAAATGAAACCAGCATGGAGAAGTTTTTCAACTTCTGCCTTAATGGCAGCGGCTTTCTTGGGGTGCACCTGCCATAGCCGTTGTCGTACTGGTTTGACATCTGGATACATCTTGATTTCGTGTTCAACGATACTCGAGTCAATGCCTGGAATTTCATTATATGACCAAGCAAATACATCTCTGGATTCGCGAAAAAGAGCGTTATATATTTCCAGTTCTAAAGGAGAACAACATTTGCCAACATAAATATTCTCTACAACATCTGTTTTGGTCAAGATATTTATGGCGATAGTCTCTTCAATGTTGGACAAGTTTCACTCTGAATCCACCGTGTTTACAGTATTTGATAGAAAATCAAAAACTGAAGGATGGTAAAGGTCATCAGGAGTATTTTGTTCACAATCCAGAAGAAGGGAACGATGGTGGTAATCATCCCATGGCGCCCCTTCAATTGCCATTGATTGAACAATTCCTTCATCGGTGACATGCACTCGCGACCAAGGATCTGAAGGGGTGCCATATTCCTTAGACCTATCTATCCAAACGCTTGATGAGCGTTGATTTGGGTTTGCCTCCCATGCTAGGAACATTGATTGCTACAATATTTCTGTTGGGCTTGGAGGCAATACCCGCTCATGATCCATGTTGATATCGTTTTCTGAGATCTTTTTAATCGAAGATATCATATTGCAGGTTCCTACCGACACTACTTTCGCCAAATTGATTGGAGGCGGAAGAGCGAAAGTTCCCATTAATATAGGGTCTTTTAGTAGGCCTACTCTGATATTTTGAAGCGAATGGGGGCTTCCATGGATCATTGGAATGCTTCCCATAACTTGGGAACCATTGGGGAGGAAGGTTTGTTGATCGAAGATTGTAATCCCTCCTTGAAAGGGAAATGGAATCTTCCTAAAATAGGTCGACACAATAGCAGCCATAGCATATATCCATGGTCTTCCCAGCAGGATGTTGTAATCGAGATTTCCGTCGATTACTTCAACATCTATTTCTACTGTTTTCCCTCCTAGTTCAACCTTCAAGTTACTTAGAATACCATATGGGGTATATGTTCGTCCGTCAAATGCTTTTAATGTCATCGAATATCGCGACAAGGTTGGAGATCCTAAAGTTTTCCAGCAACTCATCGACATAATACATGTAGATGCCCCTTCATCAATAATTGTTCGATGAACAGTTTTGTTGAGGGCTTTCACTTGAACGAGGAAAGCTAGTTGAGCTGGTAACTGAGGATCGTATCCTTTATGATCAAAGGATACAAGATTGGAATCCTTTGGGTCTATCCCACCGATGGATGATAATAAAGCTTGCTTTTGGGATGGGCAATTTTGTAGTACCTCAAGAGTCGACATAGCGGATGGCGATTGGGCCAAATCTTGCACTATATTATAATGTTGTGCTGCTCTAGCACGAGGATTAAATGTTGACTTGTGTACTACTCCCTTTGGCCGTTTTATTGTCAACTCAGGAACGATAGGTGGCGCAACTTCTGTCAAAGTTGTTGTCGAACTACTAGGTTGATCTCTATCCTTATTGTTCGACAGGTGTGGATTCCCCTAATCTTTGTTCCTTGTCGATATCAAAGCATCATTTTGCTGGTTGGAAACCGACAACATCAGCACTTGAGACGGTGAAGCATTTCCACTATCAACCAGATTTGTTCCTGGATTCGGAAACAGATCAGTTAATACTGCTGAGGTCTTTGTATTCTTGAAGAGTTTTTTAAGCTTAGCTCTGTGTGGACAATCTGTGGTCCAATGATCCTCATCACATATAAAGCATGGATTTCTTGGTTTCCTATTTCCAGGAGGGTTTGTAGAAGATTTTTCAGGTGATGACTCTTCCTGTTTCTTCTTCTTCCCTTTGCCTTTCTTCTTGGCCCCTGGTTGCTTGGTTTCTTTGCCTTTATCTGTCGATACGGCATTTACTTCCGAGGCAAGAAGTTCCTCTTTTGCATTTTGATTGGAAATCTTACGGGCCTTTTTAGATGTAGCCTTTGTCGATTTCGTGTCTGTTGTGCCAATCACGCCATCGCCGGCATGAGAGTCATTGTTTGGTTTAGGAGGAGGAGAGACTGAGAATTCTGGTCTAGGAGCGTCAGGTATTTTATCGTAGAGCATGCCAGACTGAGTGTAAATCAAGTCCAAATATTGCGCACGAGCGATGACTTGCTCTTCGGTGATGACTCCCCCTTTTGCCACATCTTCTGTAATAGAAGGCAATAATGACTTAATAAACCATTCAGCTAAAAGCTGATCGAGAACATACGTTTTCACCATTCTATGACGACGTCACTACTCATGTATATGATCAGATATGTGAGTGGCCGTTGTTTGTTTGAAATTGGTAAGAAGTTCCGTTCCTGTTTCGTACCTTATTGGTAACTGAAAATGGGTTAAAAAGGTTGTGGCTAGGGTACTGAAGTTGTCAAATGAAGCTTTGGGTAATTCGATATACCATTTTGCTGTCAGACCAATTAACTTCCTCTGAAAAAGGCGAAGCCTAATCAAATCATCGTTTAGGGTGTTTGATGAACACCACAGATGAAAGGTCATCACATGATTTGACGGATCTTCACCCGGATTTCCATTAAATTTAGGAATATCTGATGGAAGTTTATGCGGAATCGCTAGCCACCAAGGGGCGTAAGCGATTGGATCATTTGTTAACCGATTTAAATCAGGTAACTCTAAAGTCGCCACGAAGGGTAACTGTTGATTCAGGTTAGGTGAAGCATACCCAGGATAAGATGGGATTTCCTGAGCAGTTGGTCTTTGCATACCATCATAATGCATTTGATGCTGGTAACTTTGGTAAGGTTGGTGGGCATGACCATTGTAGAATGGTTGATTTTGACCGTTTTGAATATACGGTTGCCCACTATTCGCAAAGATTTGTTGCTCAGAGCCTTGGTATACTTGTTTGAACTGCGGTTGTTGGTATTGCACTAGCCATGGTTGTGAAGCCATGTGCTGTTGCCCGATACTAACTGTTTGACCAAGATGAGGGGTGATTTTACTTGTTTGAACCTGTGTCATTCCACCAGTCGGCGATTGTGGTTGAGTTGCAGGGTCAAGAGGTTGTTGCATTACAACCTGAGAAACTTGAGGTTGGCATACAACAGGTAGCGCTTGAACTTGCGACACCGTCACAATAGCTGGCGTAGTTGGTATACTTGACATAGGTAAGCATTGTTGAATCGAATATACAACTCTTGGTTGTTGAGGTAGTATCGGTACCCAACCGCTTGACGTAATTCCAGCATAACCAAAATTTTGTTGTGAACTCCCGTATGGCTATCCTCCCGGAGGGGACAATGAAAGGGTATACTGCCCCCCATATAGCGGTAATCCGGTACTTAAGGGAATGGTTTTCCCTTGAGGGCCGGACTGCCAAAATTGACCTGCAAATGGATCAATTTGTTGAGACTCAACATAAGAGTTTCCGGATATTATTCTGGATGAACAAACAGGAACTGAGCATACCGTCGAAATAGCCCCTAAGTGGGCTCCTTCTAGCGATTGAGAGCTAGTTGGGACAGATGGTATACCGGCAAACATTGTTGTAGTGATAGCAGGAAGTTCTTTCGTCGCTGTGTCAGACGACACAGTCCTAGATGTTGACGATTGTTCAAACATTTCTAGTCTATCCAAAAGATTACCTAGCGATTCTACAGGAGCTTCCGGTGGCGGTAGACTAATTTTTGATGAAGAAGGATACAGAGTGATCCCGATTCCGAATTGCGATGGAGTACTAGATGGAGGATCTTCCACAGTCTCTTCTATAGCGATCAGACCAGGTGAAAAGGGTAGACCGTCAGGTCCGTAGAATATTTTTGGTGCCAAAGAAGGTATAGAATCCGCAGCGAAAGATGTTTGGGGAGCAACACTCTCTGAACCGGTTGTAGATGTAACTGGTTCAGTGACACAAGTGTTTACCTTCAGACTAGGATCAGTGCTACTATCCTTCGGTGGCTGCTGAACTTCTTCTGTAAAGGCAGGGATACCAGAAATGTTTGGAGTAACCGGAGTCTCTGATGTCGTTGGAACAATTGTTCTAACTTTACCAGGAGATTTGGAACCGGTTAAACGAGTTCGCTTTGTCCGTAATAGCTTCGATTCTGGAGACAAAGACGGTTGACTCGTAAGCCTCCGCGAACGACGGGGTTTCAATTGACTTTCTTCCACGATTGCGGATTACTCGATCAACTAAAAATCAAGGGGAAGTATGTTTCCGAATTAGATGAATTTTAGACGCTTTGACACAACTTGTTTTTCAATTTTTAAGAGTCGAGAAAAAACAAAAGATGACTCTAGTCACCTTCGATTTTTAATGAGCCTGAAGTGACAAGTGCTCAGATGGACCTTTTTCGTTAAGGAGTCTGAAAAGGAACGAAAGGAACTGCTCTGGAAATCTAGGTAGAGGGATTACCAAACCAATCACGAAACTGCAAAATACTTTTTAAGGTACGACAGTCAATCTTCCCGAATGCTGTGTTCAGTGCATTGCGATCGATAGGGCGGCAGACATGGCTTCCTATGGATAAAGGATTAAGCCTATTGTGGTATCCCAAAATATACTCGACGGTACGTGGGAGCACAAGTCCGTAATGGCACTTATCGTCTCAAAGTGGAGGAATCACCCAACCATCAGTGAGAACAACAGTTACCAGGCTTTACAACGCCGGAATACGTCTCTAGCCTAGACTTCTAGATGTTGTGCGTTAGGTTCCAAAGCGTTGTTAGATTCATTAAATTTATTTTATAGTTGATCTTGCTTAAGAAATTTTCCTTTCAGGTTCATCGCGAGATGTAGATGTATAATTCCTAAAATGCAATCTAAGATGATAAACAGTCTTTTATCTTCTTTGTGCAATGAAAATCCTAGCTACTAAGGAAAGAGAGATAGTATTCTTTCACAAAGAGCAAAGAGCACACACTAAATGCACTGTCCTAAATCAAACCAATCAAATAGTCTAAATGCAAATGCAAATGCATGTATTTGTTTTCAGCTTTCTTAGTATGTGAATGGTAAAAAGAAAGCTAATGCACAAATCTGAATTACTTTTCAAGTGACAATTACTAACAAGTTTCTTTTCGAAATCAGAAATGGAGACAATCACAACACTTTACGATTCGGAAATGAATACTTGCTTTCGACACTAGAAAAACTACAAATTCAGACCAAATACAATAGTAACAGGGTAATCGACTATCAATAGCAACCAAACTCTTTCCTATGACTGAAAACGACACTTGTGACACTTTCAAATCAAAGGACGACAGTACAATTACATTACTTTTTGCAAAGGAGAACTGAAAATGACTCAACAAATACACAAAAACATTTACAGTTCTTTTGCACAACGGAGGTCGAATAACAACAAGGAAAAGGGGTTTCAAACAGAGATATACTGATTACAGGCAACAAAATTCATGAATAGAACTGAAAAGAATGAATCACAGAAACCAAAACTAAACAATGCCTAGTCTGATCAGCGCACCTGTAACACAGTGAACTTGAAATGCAGCGCACCTACTACACTCGGGAAGTGCGCTGAATTTCAGATTCACAGAACAGTACTTGCGCTGGGCCAGAGACGAGACTTTGCTTGGGTTCTGAGTCACAGTTTGCAGTTCAGTTCATGGGTTTTGGCCGAGAAAATGGTAATCAGTAATGCAACAATCAGGGGTAGATCTAAGGAGGTTCTAAGAGCTACCACGAGGGCAATTAGAGAGTTTGTGAATCAGTTGTTTAAGTCATAAAAAAATCCCGGAGATTGACTGAAGCGGCATTTATCTACTTTGAATTTGCATAGAAAATGCAGTTCGAAAGCTACCTGGCTCGACTTCAGGCTCTGTCTGTAAGTTTATAAAATAAACAACAAAGAAGATAAACAAACAAACTAATTCGTCCCCAGTGGAGTCACCATTTTGTTACAGGGAAAAGTGTCTACACAGAACTGCTTATCCCACTAAGGTGTGGTAGCTACCTTAGAAACAAACAAAGTAAAGCTACTTTCATTTTTTCTTTATGAAATATAGATGAGAGAAGAACAAATAAGACCAACCTCTCTCTTGCGGTAATCTCCTAGTTCGATTCCTCTCTCTCTTGATAGTCTTTCGCTACTTGCTCCCTTGTACGCCCAGCTTCACAGAGTACCTGTAAGATCACAGTAGCATAACACTATACAAGAACATGGATCTATAATCATAAACAATCTAGGATCAGATGTAAATTGACCATACAAATGCATAAGACATAAATGACACAAGAGTATGGATGAAAACTTGAATAGCTTTTATTGATAAAAAAGAAAGAGCCAAGGGAGTTACAACCAGTTGTTCTGACCCAGCATCATCCTCTTAGCAAGTAAGCCCTTCTTCACCTCATACAAAGCTTAGATCACCCAACACTATGATGTTGTCTCAAGAAACCAACAACAATTCCTTACGATATGCAAAATTCCAGCCTCTGGATCTCTGGGATGAGGGATCCATATATAGATATCTATAAGGGAGATGAGTCAGCTTGTGATTTGATTAGTGTCTTCCCTCTGATAGTTCTTGCTTCCACTTGGAGATTGATGATCTCTTACTCATCCTTGGTCGAATTCAGAGAGGCAAGTGTCACAGGAGAAGTTTCTGGAAGATTCCATGCCTCTCCACCTCGCGGATTGACACTGCCATTTGTCACTTCTCGCCCATCACACCCTGTAGAAGGGATTTTTGAAATGCAACGCACCCACAGAGTGTACTTAGGTGAGATGCAACACACTTTTCCTATGGAGCAGCTGAAATGATCCTATTTTGACCAGTTTTGAGCAATTTTTTCATGGAGAACTTCTAGAAGAAGCTGTAATAGTTGATCTTGTTCAGAACAACACTTTTAGGGACTTAGGAGCCCTTGGTTTATGGACATTTCATGCTTGGGGTTGCAGTGCCCAAAAATGTCTATAACATACATGCATGTGCATTTGCATTTAGACTGCTTGTTGGTTTGATTTAAGACAGTGCATCTAGTGTATGCTCTTTGCTCTATGTTGAAAGAATATCATCCCTCTTTCTTTAGTAGCTAGGATTTTCATTGCAAAAAGAAAATTAAACGATTGTTTATCATCTTAGATTGCATTTTAGGAATTGTATATCTACATCATGCGGTGAACTTGAAAGGAAAATTTCTTAAGAAAGATCAACTAGAAAATAAATTCAATGAACATAAAAATGCTTTGGAACCTAACGCACAACATCTAGAAGTCTACGCTAGAGACGTATTCTGGCGTCGTAAAGCCTGGTAACTGTCACTTTCACTATTGGTTGGGTGTTTCCTCCTCTTTGAGACGACAAGTGCCAGTACGGACTTGTGCTCCCACACACCATCGAGTATATATTGGGAGACCACAATAGGCTATATCCTTTATCCATAGGAAGCCATGTCTGCCGCCCTATCAATTGCAATGCACTGAACACAACATTCAGGAAGATTGACTGCTGTACCATAAAAAGTATTCTGCAGTTTTACGATTGGTTTGGTAATCCCTCTGTCTAGATTTCCAGAGTAGTCTCTTTCGTTCCTTTTCAAACTCCTTAAAGGAAAAGGTCCATCTGAGCACTTGTCACTTCAGGCTCATTAAAAATCGAAGGCGACTAGAGTCATCTTTTGTTTTTTCTCAACTCTTAAAAATTGAAAAAACAAGTTGTGTCAAAGCGTCTAAAATTTATTTTAATCGGAATAATATCACCATTCCCGCGTTGGTCTTAGGTTGAGAAAAATGGAGTCCACCAACCAAGGATTTCCCCTTGGAGGAAATCCTAGTCCTTTCTCCTCTTGGGGAGATGTTGGTGCACCTCATATGACCACATTGTCACTTCCAGGATTGACGATTGGGTTTCCATTATGGCTCTTCTCGACCTCCGTCATTCAGAACACCGTAATTCCTGAGCAATCGAGTCGGCAAATAGATGATACTAAAGTTACCCCCCAACCTTCTACTTCATCCAATTCTCCCTCTCCTCCTTCCTCTTCGCTTGATGAAGCTGGTAAAGCCAAAAATCAAGTAACTAAGAAGGAGAAGAAGGGGAAGGAGAAGAAAGAGAAGAAGAAGAAGGAGCCAAAGGCGAAAAGGGGTAACTGGGCATCGTCTAGTGAAAATCCACACACTACACCATCCAAGCCTAAATCTCCATGTGTCATTTGAAAAGGAGACTACTATCATCGAGATTATCCTTGCATCCCTCGAATCTTAAGGGACTGGTCTCCTCATTTGCACAATCCGGTGTCATAAACCTCTGAAGATCATGTTGAAAGTACACCATAAACTATTGAAAGTGAAGCATTTGGACAGAAAAGGAAATGTAAATTTCCTTGTAAACTGTGTGAAGGCGATGACGTCGTCCACCGCTGTCCCTTCCTAGACGAAGCTAAAAGAGTCTTGGATAACCATCCTGCTTCACCGCTACGGCTTCCTCTTAGATACAAGAAACTCTTGCCGAGTCCAACGCTAGTTTAAAATTCGACCGAAATGCCATTGTGGTCGGTCGAAGCATCTGCCATTGAAGATAAACCTGCTGAATCCATACCAGATGAAAGTCAAAAGGTTGAGGCGGCAGTCGACCCGGTCTTGTCTTCAGAAGGTCCATCTTCAGATGATACAATCACCGAAGAGAATGAGAATGGCACTGTTCAAATTATTTTTGTAAACACAGAGTCTGATGAACATGGAGGCAATCTACCCGTTCCTTTACCGCAGGAAGGAAGTTCGTTAGAGTCATATCTAGCTGTCTATTCGGTCCCACCTCCAAGCAACCTAGTCATTTCCTTCGATTGGAATCTACTAGGCAGACCCCGTTTACCGGCTAATGTACCATTCTGAATCATTGTACAAGCTTACAAAATGATCATGGTCAGTACCATCATAGATGAAGGGGCTTCTGTGAGTATCCTTTCCTCAACTGCTTGGGAAGCGCTTGGTTCACCATCGCTTCTGCCTGAGATGAGAAATCTGACAGGCTTCGACAAAGGAACCAGTCGACCGTTAGGGATCCTTCCCAATGTGCCCATAACGTTGAGAAGGAAAACCGTTTATATAAACATAATGGTAGTCCAAGGACCTCTAGATTATAATCTACTCCTTGGACGCGACTATATTTATAGCATGGGAGCCATTGTCTCCTCACTCTTTAGAGTAATGTGTTTTCCGCATGAAGGCCGAGTGGTCCAGCTCATAGACTAGCTTTCGTTTCCCGGCTCACACATAGCTAATAGTCAAATGCCATCCCTAAATGGTCTTTTCACGCAAGGAATGTCTCATCAATATATAGTCCGTCCACCTGAAGAGCGCGAGTGATTCGGGAGGACATGATTGAAACCCAAGGGGCATGCACCTTGGTCTGTTTCGACAGGAAAAACTTGGGCATAGGGTTGGTTTCCACGGAGGATATATGACTAGTCTGACACACCCGTCCATTTAGGAAAATGGGATTAGACTGGAATAAGATTCCTTCGTCAAAGTTATGTGAGTGGAGGCGACCGCGCCACTCACCTTTGTCTATTTCGGTAGACATCGCCAAGGAAGTGCTTTGTCTGCAACGTGGATGGAGCAATCTTGCATATGTGAGAGCTTTCATATGGTAACCTGGAAACTCTACTTCGCTATGCTTAGGGGCATGCAAACCTTTTTGCCTGAAAGTAAAGAGCGACCATTTATTTTCTTAGTTTGTAGTCTCTCAACCCTTTAAACTCATAGGATTGGTCGTTCCTAGCTTCCATAATGAAAGGATCCGGAGCAAAGTTTCGAATGGTGCAAGCTCCCTAAAAATTAAACCTATTGATGAGACATCCTTATTATACAGCTGGCATGAGCAGTTTTTATGCGAAGTTCAAGCTCGTTAAAAATTAAACCTTAGCAATGAGCAAACATTCCCTCAGAGTTTAAGCTCATTAAAAAATGAACCAATCCCCAGTAAATAACCATTGTTAATGAATTATCATGAACTTTTTGAGCCTTGGTGATGTTCTTACCATCACCTCCACTCTGTTTTAGCTGATCATTCACCTCCATTTGATTGTTTACCCCTTTTGAGGAACGGCTGTGAAGAGTGATCCTGTTAGCCATCCTTGTGACACTGCCATGATTGGAAAATTCCAAACCTTACCTGGAATCAGTTGCTACCTGAAATTATCACTCGTTCCTCAAAAGACGAGTCTCCTTTAAGATCTTTTCATCTGACTCGTAAAATATGAAAAGATTGCCGAGCAATTGGCCTCTCCAGCTCGTTAAAGCTACTGGAAGTGTTATCCCTCCTCTAGATTTTAATCTTTTTGGACCTGAGGGATTATTACACAAAAAGATCGAGCGCTTGTTTTGTTCGGCTCGTTAAAATTACCGAAAATTCATCCCTTTCATATTATTTTATACTTTTTCGGACTTAAGGGATTATATGACGAAAAAGGATTATTGGAGTTTCCTTTACGTCCCTTTCAGACTCTCTAAAATTGAAAAGGACCGAGTTATCTTTGTCGTTAAACTCATTAAAACCAAATAGTGACAAACTTGTCCATATAGACAAGAACGAGTTTCACTGTCGCTAGGCTCGTTAAAACATAGCGACGGGTTTGCCCGAAGGGCAGATTATAGAACAAGCATATGTTATCCTCCTCAAGCTTGATAAAAATAAAGAGGTACTGGTTAGCAATGACTGGGGAAAAATTAGGAAGAAAACTTGAAGAAAATTTATTGGTAGCAAGTCGCTCTTGAACATGACACTTTCACTCCACATCTGAGTCGGGTTGGGTTATTTTGTTCACCGGTCATATCACCATTGGTCCATCACACCATCCATATTTGGGGTTAACGCTACCAATCCATGTCAGTGTCGCTGGTATGTTCAAGAGAAGTCGCTCAAAGGATTCACCCGTGTCTCATCCGCTGTAATACATTCACGCTCCATTCTTTCATGACCGCCACCCTGAACCCTGTATCATCAGATCGTTTTCACCTCCAAAAATCATTTACTCCGTTCCGTGTCATAGATGTGGGATTCATTAAGGCCTTCCTATGACGGGTCACTTCTTTTCGACATCAGCTCATTATCCAAGAAGCTGACTTAGGAACAACCCTTTTAGTACTTTGAAGCTTGCATGCCTCAATGGCAAGTTTCTCACTTGTGGTGACAAGTTTACATCAATGGCCTTCGACCGAAAGATTTTGTGTGGTGTTCGACGCCAAGTCCATTTTCACACCACGCGAATTGTACTTTAGTACCTTGAGGGTCATCATCATTATCGGTGATTCCTCTCGCGCTTGTAACAACTTACATAATTGGCTGGTAATCAGGTGATATCTTTCCATGTTCAACTCCAGAACATCTTTCACATGGATCGACTTGTACTTCGAGTGAATATTGGACGAGTTTGAAGACCCCAGATCTAGTTTCATCCATCCGGGCTGCGATATATTCAGGAAAATAAAGACATAAAATGTACATCATTGCTGCACAGATGATCATCCGAATCAAAGGATGATGGCTCTATCAGAATCATTAGTCTACCACATAGACGGTTGTCTGTCTTATGTACATGGAAATGAATTTATAAAGCTGAGCATGGGAATGCCTGCCTTAGCTAGATCATGAAAAATATTATGAAGATAATGTATTGTATTGTATCTTATTACAGGTCACCTTCCAGCTCGAAAAAACTTCGGATCCTCATGATAAAGCATTTCACCCGACATCAAAAGATTAACGACCTCATGCTTTAGGGGGCAACTGTTATAGACATTTTTAGGCATTGCAACCATACATATCCATAAACCAAAGGCTCCTAAGCTCCTAAAAGTGTTGCTTCACACCCTAAAAGAACAAGGTCAACTGATTACATCATCTCCCAGAAGTTCTCCACAGAAAACTGCTCAGAACTGCTCGAAGTTGGACCATACAGACTGCCCAGTGTAGAGGGTGCAATGCATCTCACCTACCCAGTGTAAAGGGTGTGATGCATACTGAAAAGCCCTTCTATAGGGTGTGATGGGCGAGAGTAGACAAATGGCAGAGACCGTTTGCAAGGTGGATCATCATGGAATCTTCTAGAAACTTCTCCTGCAACACTTGCCTCTCTGAATTCGCCCAGGGATGAGTAAGAGATCATCAATCTCCAAGTGGAATCAAGAAATATCAGAGAGAGGACACTAATCAAAATCCCAGAAGCTGACTCACCCCCCTGCAATCATCTATATATGGATCCCTCATCCCAGAGATCCAGAGGCTGGAATTTTGTATATTGTAAGGAAGTTTTGTTGGTTTCTTGGTGGAATATCATAGTGTTGGGTGATCTAAGCTTTTCATGAGGTGAAGAAGGGCTTTCATGCTAGGAGGATGACACTGGGTTAGAAAAATTGGTTGTAATCCTCTTTGCTATTCTTGATATTAATAAAGCTATTCAAGTTTTCCTCCACATTCTTATATGTTTGATGATATATGAATTTGTGTGGTCAATATATATCTGGTCCTATATTGTTTATGATTGTAGATCTCTGTTCTTCGATAGTATTATGCTGCTTTGATTCCACAGGTGCTCTTTGAAGCTGGGTAGACGAAGGCAAAATGGCAAGGATCTGTCAGAAGGGAGAGGAACCAAGCAAGGAACTAAGCAAAAGACTGAGGTTGGTGTCATTTGTCCCCTCTTATCTACTTCTCATAAAGGAAAGTGAAAGTAGTTTTAGTTTGTTTGTTTCTAAGATAGCTACCAGTCTTAGTGGGACTAGCAGCTCCGAGTGGACACTAGATTTTCTGATAACAAATGGGAAAGAAGCTAAAGAAGAAAGCACCTAAGAAGAAGAACACAGCTAAAAGGAATAGTGACAGCAGGAGATATAATTGGCTGTTAGATGGAAGCAAGGTTTAAGATTCCAAATCACCTCAAGATGAACAAGCAAATGAAGCATCAGATAAAATCATAGATCAACAAGATCTATTTAACAAAAGGGAGTGTGCCCTCAAAGAAGAAGTTACCAGATTAAAAGCTCAGTTAGAGTATGCCTTCAAAATACGTCAAATGCTGCAGGATGAAGTGATATCATTAAAAAATAAGTAGAATGAAGAACTACCTCAAGCAGATAAAGAACAAGAAATTGAGATTCACAAATTAAGGCAACAAGTCGAAGAAGGAAGAAAGGTTGAAGAAATCTTGAAGAAGCAACATCTGGAAAAGGAAGAACAACATCATATTGAGGTAAATATCTTAAAAAGTAAATTAGAAGAAAAAGATAAATTGTTATGATTTCAAGACAGTACTAAGGTTTTGGATGATATTCTTAGTAGTCAAATGTCTCTTGCTATCAAAACTGGTCTTGGTTTTTATGAATCTGTTAAAGGTGAATCTAGCTCACAGGTTGAGGCAAGGAACTCTAATGCAAAACCTGAAATGCTCAACAAGGAGATAAGAGATCAACCACATCAACAACCAAGGAAAGAAATTCTTCAAAGAAAATCTTTTACTCCAAACTATGGAAACGATAGTCGGTTATTTTCTCAGATGAATAATGTTGAGTGTTATGTATGTCATAATCTTGGACATGTTGCAAGCGAGATGCAGAAGTATAATGGTTCAAGATCATCGCACAAAAATATTATCACATTCCAGGTACTTTAAGGGATATTTTTTTTCTTGCAATATGTTTGGTCACAAAGCCATTGATTGCTACAGAAGGAATATGAAACATGTAAGATGTTATGCATGTAACAAGTTTGGACATATAGCAAAGGAATGCAGGAACAAATTAATAGCACCATACCAAAAGGAGAAAACATCATCACACTCGAAAATATGGAAGAAGAAGGAAATACAGTCAGAAAGATGTGGCACAACACAATGTACAGACATGACAAACTCAGAGGGAGCTGAAAGTGTGAAACTTCAGTGTTCTAAATCTCATATGCAAGTTTCATGAAGACAAGTCTTGTATATACACGAGTTCGAAGCTACACAGTCGCGTATATGTTGGGTTGAGGAAAAGCAGTGGGACAGACTAAAAAGGGTTTGATATGGTTTAGTCAATTATTTTCTCTGTTTGATGATGGTTACAATCTACTGATGATGTTTGGAAATGTGTTGGTACTCATAAGATGTTACTTAGAAGTACTTTTGATCCTCACAAGTTAAATTGATGTATATTTGATTGATGATGATGCCTTGATACTTCTTGTTGATATATGCATGATAAGATCTGACATTGAACAGATGGAACAGGTTCAGGGGGAGCATATGCTATGAATAATGCATTGTTGGCGTTATGGTTAAAATTCTTTGGTGATGATGCTTATGTGGTTAAATGATACATCTTTCTATCTCAGATGACATTGTTGGTATGTAGATCAGATTCATGGATGATCACTTAAGTGGCATATTATTGTTGTTTGGCCAAGAGAATGGTATTGCAGGTTACAGGTCTGGATGCTGTGGACAGATGATTATGGTGCAGATCATATATGGTGTATGATAGTTGCTGATGACTATCATGGTCTTGTTTAGATTGCTGGTCTTTGTTATAAAAGTCATGTATATCATTTGATGTAAAGGTCATGCAAAGACCTAATTTGTAACCCCACTTTGCATGGGAAGGATGATGTAATAATTTCTATTTTAGTCATAAGCATTTGGTATATCCCCACTTGGTTGGGTGGATGAGTAAAAAATGGTGTATCCCCACTTGGTTGGGAGATTGATGTATGTATGAGTCATTGGTGATAGGAAGGTCATACTCACTTAGTCGAGTTATAGAGTCATGTTATTGTTTTGAATATATTTTTTCAGACTCTGCATATGCTCAGGGGGAGCATGGACGGTTTAGTGCATCTCAGCATGTACAAAGGGGGAGCTCAATCAGAGACTTCAGCATGTACTCAGGGGGAGTATGGACATCATAATGTATATCAAGGGAGAGAATATCTTGGTTCACCCTTTGCCCTTGATGTCAAAGGGGGAGAGTGACTTGGTGTTGTTGTTGCCATCAAGTCCAAAGGGGGAGATTGTTGGCATTATGATACATGTGTTGTCCTTGATGGCAACTCACTTAGATGAAAGATCATAGTGCAGCATGACAACAACAAAGAATTAATGATCAAACTACAAAGCATGAATAAAAAGAGGTATATGCAGGTTCACCTTGACAAAGGAGCATATACATGCGGGTTAACAGACCAAAAGGAGCATATAACGTACACACACACTTTCACAAGAGGGAAAGCACGTACATGTTGGAAAACTAAGTTTTGGTCCGAGGTATTTGGTCCATGGTATTTTGATCCATGGTATTGGTCCAAGGTATTTGGTTTGAAGTATTGACCCCAGGTATTTGGTCCAAGGTATTGGTCCTAAGTGGTTTTGGTCCATGGTATTGAGAAAGGCCTAAAACTATAAAAGGAGGAGAAGATCATTAGGCCAAGTGTGCAAGTACTGAATATATGATGAAGCGGGATATCCAGTATGCAGGTTAATGAAGTTCTGATGCACTGATTAAAGATCAACATATGATGAATTAACTGAATCATAAGTTTACTAGATATACACTAGTTGCCTTAAACACAGTTGCGTGTACACGTTAGTTCCATTAATTGAAGTAGAGTATATAAATCTGATTATGGAAATGAAAAGTTATTGACTTGATAATACTAATTCACCCCCCCCTCTCAATATTATTTTCAACATTAACTAGGCAAAAGGGTTTACTAAGTCACTGTGAACTGCGATATACCTTTTATGTACTATAAATATACCTGAATGTTTTGTTCAATGTATCATAGTAAATAAGGCGGTTGACTCAGTTACATATGGTTGGATAAACACCTAAAGGGTACTTCCAAAATATACCCATAGGTACGTGGAAGAGTAGCTCGTGGTGATGTTGTCTAATGCATTTTATACAATAGGAAGTATTTCAATATACTTTTCATATGAGGAGCACCATCCAATATACCCTAAAGTACATGGAGAATGATATGATATACTTACATATGTGGAATATAGACTACCCCCAAAATGTAATGCATACAAATAACAACAACGCCTATGCTTAACGATGTCGGAACACATCTTCTAGCCTAGATCTCTATGTTTTTCGTTAATGTTCCAAATGCTCCTTAGGTTAGTTGAATAAGTTTTAAAGTTATCTTCAATTAAGTTTTGATTTCAAGGCTCACTATACAAATTCAATTGAGCTTCCTATGATGCAACTAGCATGATGAAAATAACTCTTTTGTTTCAAGGAAGAAACAAACAATGATGCAGAAATCAAATATGCAACAAAAAAGGGCTTCCTAAGAAGATATTTCAATGTACTATTCCAATGGAATCCGAAAAAACTTATATGCAATGCGAAAATGGATATTTTTCTTTTCATTTCTTTTCAATTTTCAAATGCAATGAAAATTAAAAATGATCTAGATCATTGACCAAAAGAATTCACATAGGTTGCAATTGTAATAAAAAAATTCTTTTTTAATTCAATCAATAATTATACTAAGTGTTCACAAACCCTAATTGACAAGAAGAAAGAAAAATAAAATAAACTCTCATTAAAAAGCAGAAAAACTCAAATGTAAACACACTTATGGATTTACAAAGGCAATGACTAGTTCAAAGACTTAGGAAAATTCAGTTGATCAAATCAAAACTTAGAGCAAGGCATAAAAATTCAATTTTTTCATCCTACAGGAACCATCACAGTCTAGGTGAAGGAACCAATGCGATGCATCACATATATAGAAAGAGACAAGTGCGTTTGGTCGCTCTATCTTATACCATAAAGTGCGTTGGGGCTAATTTTGTTCAAAAATCGAAACAAAAACCATACCAAGCTCAACATTATGTTTTTCCAAGACTAATTACTCTGTAAACAAGTCAATTTAAGTTAGATTGAAAGGTCAAATGAATAGGCAAAGAAAACCACTATAGGAACATCTCGTTCCCTAGTAGGGTCGCCAAGTTGTTTGACAAAAAATTCTCTCCTACGGACAGAAGTGAATCCCCTAGATCTAGTGGCTTGATCTGGAAACAAAATAAATAAAACATTTATTATTTCCTTAATGAAATTAGAATATGAAGAAAGGACTTACCTTGAGTCCAACACAAGTTCTCCTCTCCCCCTTGCTTGTCAACTTTAGCTCTAACTCCAAATGCTATAAATGCAACCTAAAAAATAATTATAACAAGCATGAGAACTACAAGATACAAATAACATAGAATAATATCTCAAATCAATAAGTCAATAAAGAAATGAAATGCATATGCATTGAATAGACATAAGTATAGGGAAACAATTTTTTTTATTTATTAATGAAATGTAGGAGAAGATTACAACCCTTTTACAGATTTTGACCATGCAGATGTCTCCCACCAAACTTGTCCTTCCTTAGCCACAAAGCAAGCCTTCAATCACAACTCAAGGATGGTAATGGATCCTATTGTATCCTCCTCATCCTTCCTTTGACTTTTGATATATCAGAAGGATCAAGATGTGAAGAACAATAGAGTTGGAAGCCATATTTCAAGTAGAATATGAGCTCAAAGACCACATCAAACCACTCAACCGAAATTTTCTTTAGAAAATATTTCCAACGGTATAAAGAAGTTTGTAAATGACCTCTCGTATCAAAAGATAAAGGAAGTCAAAGTTGGGCTATAAAAGTCAAAATCATAGAACCCCAGAGTCCTGTAATCTTGTAACAATTTCTAATTAAATTTAAAAAAGAGTCAGGATTCTGGGGACTAGAGCATTAAGGCATCCATATTCCAACTCAGTATAGTGGAAGTCTTAGGCGATTCATACCTGGAAGGTGAAGAGCCCAGAGTGGACAAAGTCGTGTGGAGTGGGACAGTAAGGCAACACTATTTTTGGTGCATAAGAGTCGCTAAGTAGCAGTGGGCCTTCCCCCACTATGAAAATGTAAATGGTTAAATATTGGCCATCTTTGGGGTAGATCATCACCCATCCCAGAGTAGTCTCACCCTGAGGAAGCTTCAACGGGGTAACAAGCACGACAGTTAAGCCAACGCTTGGCCCCAGTAAGTCAAGGTGAACAATTCACATCACGCAAATTGATGGTTGTGATGAATGCTGAGGGAGTCGAACCTTGCCTCCAAGTCCACCTAGGAACCCCACCAAAGGGGGTAAAATGGGCCTGCCACCTATCAGGCCAATGTGGCGACCATGACAACAACGGAGACCACTATTAGGTGAGTGTGGCAAATGAGAAAGAAATTATTTAAGAAATCACCCTCCTCCCTTTATCTCCACCCAATCCAACTCCACCACATGTATCCTCCACATCACCTCTTCCTTTTCCCACCTATAAACCCCTGTGAATCAATCGTTCTGATTCAATTTTTTTTTTTTTTTTTTTCAAATTATGTTGTGTTGTCACTCCACTTGTTCCTAGCTACATCCACCTGACTATCAACTAGATTCAGGACCTCTGTTCACCCTCAACATATAATTCCCTCCACTTACCAAGTAATCCACATTCTCCCTGTCCTTGAACAATTTTCACAATGATTAAATTAAAAAAGGGCTCGTCGAAAACCTCGAAAATACAACAGCCAAAATCCTCGAGCCACACCAAACCCTTCATGGATACAGAGGGGAAAATTCATGATTCCTTTTTCCCTTTGAACCTATTAGACCTTTTTTTTTACTTTTATGGCCACTACCTAGACAAGGAAGTCCCATTTAAAGTCATTGAGTCGGGACTGTATCACTTAGTTACCCCAGTGATATACCCTTTTCTAGAGTTCATATACTAGCTTATGGCCACTTACATCAAAGACAAAAATTGTTGTATTTCCTCCACCGGGGAGAAAATTCTAGAGGTTTCCCTAGAATTAATACACAATGCTTTCATTTATCCGAAATACCAAAATTTGGAGAAGTTTACAGAGACCACACTCTTCTATGATTACATTGGGCTCTTAGCTAGAGAGGAACAAGTTTTTCTCGAACTAATTCTGGCCCCAAATGCACAATTTCCTGCCAAATCAGAATCCTTTCCCATTTCCTTGTTTTAAGAGTATGTGTAGCCCATTTTGTGTATTATCATATTATTGTTTGGTGATTATGAGAAAACAAATGTATCCAAGGCAGCCTTAGGGCTCTTACATAAAATGATGAAGCCATAAATTGTCCTTAACATTCCCTTTGTTTTGACTTGAGCTATCAAATTCCAGAGTAACTAATTCTACCTAGCCTCCTACTTCAGGTACAACTCCATAGTGGTTTATCTATTCATTTACACTCATGTGGAGGAATTTGATTACCTAGACCTCATTATTAAAGACTCCCATAAGCAAATAAAGTTTATGGTTGACTCAGATAGTTACTTGAAGAAGAAGCCCAATAATGAGGGGATTTCACACTTTATCTCTACTTTCATGGCCACTGCTTATAAAATTATCAAAAAAGTTCCCCCTCTTAGAGTCTTACCCCAACATAGATGAATTATTCAACTCAGCAAGGATTCCAGGGTGGGTGACAGGTACTTGTTTGAAGACTACACCAAAATCAGGGATATGGGTCTAAATTGCCTCCTTACCAACTGCCTGTATGTATCCCCATGACAATTTTTACCTTGGAGTTCATTAGGAAGAGCCTAAAAAAAATGAAATCCATTTTGTCCCTACCAAAAATAGGTATATGTTCAAGCTTCTCATGACTGTAGGTCTCTTTGTTGTGAACTATAGACAAGATTTTCAGCAAGTTGAAATTATGTTAAAAGAATTGAACCTTGAAATAGGAGAGGTGCGACATTATGATCCTCATGGTATTATTTATAATAGAAGGAAAGAGGTTAATTCCTTTGCCTATGAACATGAATATAAACTAGAATTATAATGGAAAGCGAATCTTTATTCATGGCCCATTGTTGGGAGTGGGATCCCCCAAGGGTAGTTTTGGGGCTAAAAGCCCATGCTTAAGTAAATTCTAATAATATTTTTGTAAAGATTCCACATTTTGTGGTCACGGAGCTCGAAGGTGTTATGTGTCATAAAGAGTAGTCTGCTTTTAGTTTTGTAAAGAAAAGTCGGATGTAAGAGATTTACCCATGGTCTGCGGACCATGGGATTGTATAAAAACAACTAAGCTCTAAGTAGTTTAAGAGACACAACATGTAAGAGAGTCATAACTTTAGAGCAAGAAGTCTAAGTCTTGGGTTGTAGTGTAGGTAGAGGCTCTGCAGCTGAGTGTGTAGAGGCTTAGGGTAGAAGTTTGCAGCTAAGTGCACAGACCTCTGCAGTTGTGTGCGCAGGGTGAACAGAGTTTGTAACACTTCGAAGATATCAATAAAAGGAGTTATTCTACAATTTCTATGTATTTGTTCTGTTAATGGGTTTGGATATTTTGTGTATAAATTTCCTTTATTATGCTTCTATGATGCACGAATGAATGCAGTTACATTGAATAATTAAGTGCAATTATGAATATCTGATTATGCGGTGATAACTTTAAGTATTCAGAAAGATAAGAAAATCACTTAGGGTAATTGAGGAATCTGCATGGCGTGTTTCCATAATAGCGCGAAAGTACCTGAGCCCGAAAGATGATCATATACTTTCGCGAAGGTATTGAGAGCTAGAATAGAGGGTTTGTCTTACAGGCCCTAGAGCGAGATCACTTGCGTGAAGGCAGGGATAGAAGAAATCAAATGACATCACAACCATCTAGGTGTGTGGAAACTTGGTTCTAGCATCCCCTCATACTGCTTCAGGTGAGACTTCGGTCTGCGCTTCGCGGATTGATGCCGAAAGGGACAATAGTGTAGGGATTTGTTTGGCTAATTAATGCTGAACCTGGGTCAGGCCCCATCAAGCCAACAAATGGTTCCGTTGCTGGGACTGGAATCTGCATAAGAGATGTATGATGTCGTATCACTGGAATCCAACTAAGAAGGAGATTCGAGAGTGGTTGGATAGAAAAATCCACGAATTCGCGGCACAAGAGAACAGAAACCCCCGACTGACAAAAGAATAGTGGTTGGATAAATACCTATATACAGAGATCCACGAGATATTTTTTTGCTCCTTCCCTCTCGAGCTATACGAGTGGATCGTGAAGCTAGCAGATAGCTAAGGAAGATGGAAACTTGACGGTCCTATTATGTGGACCCGGAGCTAGTGTGAAGGTTGGATGCATCGGAGGATAATATCACCCACGCTGTTGATCATTGGCTAGATCGCGTCATAGGAGGATTTGTGACTGAATTCACGGTTGGCACCTCAGTCAACTATAGCGAGGCGAAGCAACGCTTTTTCAAAGGGCCGCGTGGTAATTACGTAAAATATTTGAATACTTGGATTAAAATTCTATTGTGAAAAAAATGGGTTATGCAACTACCTTGATGTTTGGGACTACACGAAGTGGAAAAACTTACAGAAAGGAAGGAAAAAAGGGTCCGAAGTATAGCCCTTTGATTTCACCTCCATGAAGTGATGAAGAAGGGATAGCGAAGGTTTCTCCACGAACTGCTATTAAATTAATAAGACAAGGATTCCTGCGAATACCACCTCCGCCCACACCACCTCCAACTTCACCACCCTCACCTCCAACTTCGCCCGTACCACCTCCATCTACTTCGCGGTTCAGTATGGAAAATACAGTGAAGCTGCCTTTGTTCAAAGGCTTGGGAAATGAGGACCCGAACCAATTTTGGTTTGTTGTGAGGTCTATATGGGAAGCTCATGGTGTTACAGATGATCATAAAAAGAAGGCGACATTAGTTAGTGCTCTGCAAGATCGCTAACTTGGTATATTAAGTACTCTAACGATAACCCGAATGCTGGAATAGCAGACATCTAGGCACCATTAAATAGGGAATTTAGTAGGTCTAAATCTAAGGCGCAGTCGATTGTGAGATTCAAAGAGATCGCAATGCAACTAGGTGAGACACCTTGGGAACTATATCAGAGGCTAAAATGTACAATCCATGAAGCCAACATGAATTTGACAGATGGACAACATCGCGAGTGGTTTGTGGCTTCGCTACTACCACGCTTAAGGAGTGTGATGTTGCAGCAGAAGATAAAAACTCAGGCAGAGGCCTTGGAGATTACCATGAGACTACATGAAACTCCAAAGCAAGATCCTAATCTAGGAGTTCAACAGATCCCTGCGCAGATGAAGAATCTATGCCTTGAGATGCAAAGTCTAAAGTAGGACAAGACGGTTCGACCAGAGGTACGCGAGGAGGTATGGTGCTTGAAATGCAAGAGTCAGGGTCATGACAAAGACCATTGCCCAGTCTTTGAAAACTACATTGTAGGAGGAGGACCGATGCCTTTAAGGCTAGATTCTCAAGCAAGACCTAGCATGGGGCCTGCACCTAGGTTTTAACCCCGTACAAAAATTACCTGCATATGAATTCTAAATCACAGGAAAAATAAACAATGCGAGAGCATAACACATAAAACACATATACACAGAGATTTTCCCCTGGATCCCAAAACCGAGACTACCAGCTTGATTTTTCATTATATTGCTTTCAATGTTACAATACATATTTATACATGCCGAAGCATCCAATACCATGGACCGAAAACCATCGCGTCCAAAACCAAGGATCGAAAACCATAGGTAGGTTTGCCCAACCTAATATAGGGTCCAAAATATTTTTTCCCAGGGCGCTGCCCCGGACCCCATAGAGGGAGGCTACCCACCCCCCTCAAACCCCCCAGACAGGGGGGGATGCCGCCCCCCCTGTGACCCCCCCACTGCACAATCGGCGCAACGAAGGGGGGGCTCCGCCCCCCCCTCTGACCCCCTGGTTCACTACGTGGGTTAGTCGTGGAAAGAATATAACACAACCCAACATTCTCCCACTTGTTGTTTTCTTTCCACAGGGGGCCACAGGAGAGCTTAGTCATTTTTCTAGCCCTGAAATGCCCATTGTTTCTCTACACCAAGAGAGCTTCTCAGAGCTCACAAATTTTGTCAATGCATCTGCAGTATTCTTCAAAGTGTCCACCTTTACCAGCAACACCTTTTTTTCTTCTATCATATCCCTCACAAAGTGATACTGAACATCAATGTGCTTTGTCTTTGAATGATAAGCAGGGTTCTTTGCCAAGAAAATTGCACTTTGGCTGTCACAGTCTATTCTTATAGCTCCCTGTACTAACCCCATACTTGAACACAATCTCTACAACCAAACTGCTTCCTTGCTTGCATGAGTGGCTGCCATGTATTCTGCCTCTGTAGTTGATAGTGCCACTACAGATTGTTTCTTACTCATCCAACTGACTTCACCTCCAAATAGGTTAAACACATACCCACTTGTAGATCTTCTCTGATCCAGATCTCCAGCCCAGTCTGCATCAACAAAGCCACGAATATCCAACACTCTGTCCAATCCTGGTCTTCCTTGGTAGCACAAACCATAATCACTAGTGCCACGCAAATACCAGAAAACGCGCTAAACTGCTGTCCAGTGCTCCTTCCCTGGTTTTGACATAAACCTGCTCAATACTCCCACTGCATGTGCAATGTCTGGTCTAGTACAGACCATTGCATACATCAGGCTACCGACTGCACTCGCATATGGAACACGGGACATGTCCTCTTCCTCTTCTTGTGTCTTGGGACACTGTTCAGCAGATAACCTCACACCTACAGGAATAGGAACCTTCACCGATTTACTATCCTGCATATTAAACCTTTGCAGTATTATCTCGAAAAACTTCCTATGGTTTGACCAGAGCTTCCTCTTTGCCCGATCTCTTTTAATTTCCATGCCCAAAATATAGTTTGCAGCGCCAAGATCTTTCATGTCGAATTTGGAGGACAATTGGGTCTTCAAGTCTTGGATAATTTCTTTGTCATTTCCAACCAGCAACATATCATCCACATACAAGACCAGATAAATAACATGGTCACCAATTAATTTAAAATACACACAGTGGTCTGCTTTGCTTCTAGTGAAGCCAAGTCCCCGTATAAATGTATCAAATTTCTGATACCACATCCTTGGTGACTGTTTTAACCCATACAAAGACTTCTTTAACTTGCATACTATTTCTTTCTTACCCTTCACCGCAAAGCCTTCAGGTTGCTTCATGTAGATTTCCTCTTCCAAATCCCCGTGAAGAAATGTTGTTTTCACATCCATTTGTTCTACCTCAAAATCAAAAGCAGCAACAACAGATAAAAGTAACCTAATAGAAGTTACCTTGGCAACAGGAGAAAAAATATCACCAAAATCAATTCCCGACACCTGGGAATAACCTTTTGCTACCAACCGAGCTTTGTATTTCTCCACCTTCCCTTCTGCATTTGTTTTCTTTTTAAACACCCATTTGCTGCCAATGGGTTTCCTTCCAGCCGGCAACTCCACCAGATCCCAAGCCTCATTTTTGTGCAAAGATGCCATTTCATCAACCATGGCCTCTTTCCAGAGTTTTCCATCCTATGAATCTATTGCTTCCTTCACAGTTCTAGGATCATCATCAGTAACAGAGAAAGCAAAATTTGAACAGAAAGTAGAAGGACTATACCTTTCTGGCTGCCTTCTTTCTCGAACTGATCTTCTCACAGCCGGAGTTTGTGGCTCTTCATCTTCTGATTCGTCCTCTGCTGCAGAGTCTGATTCTTCCTCCTTTAGCTCAAACTCTATCTTTTCAGGTTCCTTTGGTTGGACTTCATGTTTAATAACATCTTTTACCTCTCTGAACACCACATCTCGGCTGTACACAACCTTCCATGTGACTGGGTTCCAAAGCTTATAACCCTTTAAACCATCCTTATACCCAATAAAGATGCACTTTTCAGATTTACTATCCAACTTGGTTCGTTTCTCCTTTAGAACATGTACATATGCATCACATCCAAATACCCTCAGATGTGAAAGAGAGGGTTTCTTACCAGTCCATACTTCTTGTGGAGTCTTATCCTCCAATGCTGATGAAGGTGACCTGTTGACCAAGTAACATGCAGTATCCACCGCCTCTGCCCAGAATTCCTGTCCTAACCCGGCACCACTGAGCATGCTTCTTGCCCTTTCCATCAACGTCTTGTTCATCCTTTCTGCGACTCCATTTTGTTGAGGTGTATATGGAGTAGTCTTCTGTCGTGCTATACCACACTTCTTACAGAATTCTTGAAATTCCTTGCTGCAAAACTCTCCACCATTATTTGTCCTCAACACCTTTATCTTCTTCTCTATCTGATTTTCCACTAAAGCCTTAAATTCTTTAAACCTGTAAAAGACTTCAGATTTCTTCTTAAGGAAATATATCCATGTATTCCTTGAGAAGTCATATATAAATGATACATAGTACACAGACTTACCCAGTGATGGAACCTTCACAGGTCCAAACACATCACTGTGCACAAGCTCTAATATCTGTTTCGCCATCTTACCACCTGAGGGGAAACTCACCTGATTCTGTTTCCCATATACACAATTTTCACAGAAATCAAAATCCAGAGAGCTATTACTCATACCTTCTACCATACCTTTACCATGAAGTATTCGAAGGCCCTTCTCTCCAATATGTCCAAGCCTTTGATGCCATAGCATGGTCTTCTCTCCAGAGACCACTAGATTTTCAGCTCCACTTTCAGGAACCACAGAACTGTTGCATTCATCAACAACAGTGCTACCTTACAGCTTGTATAGAGTTCCAGTCCGAACTCCTCGCATCAATACCAGTGCTCCCCGAACCATCTTGCAGGTATCCTTCTCGAACACTGTTTTTACACCTGCATCATCCAACTTGCTTACAGAAATCAGATTTCTGGCCAATGCAGGAATATGCAGAACACCCGGAAGTGTTCTAACCCTTCCACCTTGCAACTTCAACTTTACTTTTCCGCGACCAATGATTCTAGCCTTCCTATCATCTCCTAAGAAGACATCACCACCATCGTATTTCTCATACTCGCAGAACCACTCTCTATGGGGAGTGAAGTGAAAGGATGCACTTGAGTCAATCAACCATGCCTCATGATCTACATGTGTACTTGAAGAAGCCAAGTACACATCCCCACCTTCATCTGAGGTGGTTTTCGCCTCTGTAGAAGGAGCATCATCAGATCCCTTTCCTTTATCAGGAGCTTTAGATTTACAGTCCCTTTTGAAGTGCCCTTCCTTTCCGCATTTCTAGCACATCACATTACAGGTTTTCCTAGAGATTTAGATCTCCCTCTAGATTTAGATCTCCCACTCGATGACTTATTTTTGTTTCTATTCTGGGAACGTCCTCGTACATACAAGGCATCACCATTATGGCTCTCCATATTTTTCCATCTCATCTCCTCCGTCAGCAAGGGTGAGACTATTTCATCAAACTGCAAAGCAGTTGCATTGCTACCTATTGCAATAACTAGACTATCCCACGAATCTGGTAGAGAACACAACAAATTGATGCACTTATCTTCATCTGAAATTTTAATATCAACAGATGCTAACTGACTTACCACAGTATTAAATGTGTTCAGATGCTCTGTCACCAACCGAGTCTCCATCTTTCATCCTTAGGTTATACAACGTTTTCCGCAGGAAGAGTTTATTCACCAGAGACTTAGATTGGTACAAAGTCCCTAACTTGTCCCACAAAGCCTTCACCGTAGCTTCCCCTGATACATTCAACAATACTGAATCTGAGACACACAATCGTATTGTGCTCTTTGCCTTCCGATCCAACTTCTTCCATTCTTCATTGGTCACTCCCGTTGGTTTAGTACCTGGATCTACCGCGAACCACTGATCTTTATCCACCAACAGATCCTCCATCTTGAGTTTGCACAACTCAAAACTCTGACCATTGAAACTTCTCGATCTCTATCTTTCCGCTGCTCGCCATCTTCTGTCACCACCAGAATCGATCTCGCAGATCTCCCACTGAACAGGGTCTACCACAGGCCCGAGCAAAACCCCTCAGCAACAAAGGCGTCCCCTTGAAGCCAAAACAGCTATGATACCAAATGTACGTTTTAACCCCGTACAGAAATTACCTGCATACGAATTCTAAATCATAGGAAAAATAAACAATGCGAGAGCATAACACATAAAACACATATACACAGAGATTTTCCCCTGGATCCCAAAATCGGGACTACCAGCTTGATTTTTCATTATATTCCTTTCAATTTTACAATACATATTTATACATGCCGAAGCATCCAATACCATGGACCAAAAACCATCGCGTCCAAAACCAAGGACCGAAAACCATAGGTAGGTTCGCCCAACCTAATATAGGGTCCAAATTTTTTTTTTCCTGGGGCGCTGCCCCAGACCCCGTAGAGGGGGGCTACCCGCCCCCCTCAAACCCCCCGGACAAGGGGGCTGCCGCCCCCCCTGTGATCCCCCCGCTGCGCAATCGACGCAACAAAGGGGGGGCTCCGCCCCCCCTCTAACCCCCCAGTTCACTACGTGGGTTAGTCGTGGAAAGAATATAACACTACCCAACACTGCATTATGGTGCGCTATCTATCAGGTAGCCAAAAACACATGCCACAAATAACTATCACTTTCTACAGAAGTATGTACAAGCACCGCAACAACTGCTCTGCAACTTTTGTAGGTTGGTAGGACATGATGAGTGTAGTTGCAGGAGCTATGAATTGATGATGGATAGAATTCCCGCCTATAGGGTTCAGGCCAAAACGCGACTCCTTGACCAGAATGCAGGGATGGCACAGACAGTATTTCAGGGGCGTGGACCAAGGCCGAGGCAGAGGAGGACTTGGTAGAGGTCGAGGACAGTTGATTTACTGCAATTGCGGAAGACCAGGACACTATGCCCGCGATTTCACTAATCCAACGCGTCCATCGTGTAAGTATTGCACATTGTTTGATCATGAAACAAAAGACTATCCTACGCTGATAGCTAGGATACGTGACAAAGGGGTGCTACCACCTCCACCGACTCAGAACCTATAGATGATGAGGTCTGAGCCACGCGAGGAAGATCCAAACGTAAATATAGTACTTAGAAGTCGAATCATGACAGGAAATGACAAGGGTTAACAACCAGAAGACAGTACATGGGTTCGCAAAGCCCTGAAAAAGGAGGTTGAGTTCGATTTGGAGCGCACTCGTGAAGCCTTCATGGAAGCTAAGAAGAGCTTCATTGAGGCCTCCACCTTAGGAAGCAAGGATAAGCCTGAGCTGGAGATGGACCCCTCTATGCTCACAACTTTCCTGGAAACCTATATGAAGTTACTACGCGATAGTAAGGCTGTGAAAGGGTTACAAGAACTCATTAATAGATGCACTGGAACCTCACCAGATGAGCCGCGTGTAGTACGAAAGATTGGAAAGCATAAAACAAGGACAAGACAGGAAATGAGACTGACCGCACAGATAGGAGAATATGAAATGGATCAGGTCATTTTGGACTTGGGGTCAGATGCGAATGTCCTACCAAAACAAACTTGGGAGCGAATGGGGAGACCTACACTGCAATGGTCTCTGATTCAGCTAAGGATGGCGAATCAGCAGAAAATCATCCCCATGGGGCGACTGTAGGGGGTGACCGTGGATATTGAGGGAGCAAGCGCGCTGGCTAACTTTGAAGTAATAGAGATAGTGGATGACAAAAATCCCTACCCTGCACTCCTGGGAATTGACTGGGCTACTGATATGAATAGGGTAATCAATCTGAAGAAGCGAAAGATGATCTTTGAGAAGAAATCGCTGCATGTAATAGTACCCCTCGATCTTGCTGAAGGATCACACTATATTGAACCTGTCCGCGATTATGAGAGTGATGATGACCTAGACTGTATCTATAAGATAACAATGTGAGACCAAGATTGGGTGAATCCCATTGCAGATGGATGAATTACATGGGATCGTGAGAGTTCCTACACTTTAGACTTTGACGAAGAAATAGAATGCCGACAGAATTGGTTACATGAAGTAACTATGCTGAATTGCAACATGATGAACCAGTTGCTGTGCTGTGTGTCGTCAGAGGTAAGAAATATGCTTATTTATGATGGTTTGAATGAGGTAGATATATTTTTGGATGCATTTTAAAGGGAGGTACCAGAAAAGTAGCGCTTCCAGGCCTTGGACTAGGCACTGCGCTCTATGCCCGCAAGATGGTGGGGTATGCACAAGGGAAGATTTGATGATTGGTGCGAATTTAGGAGGATTACGAGAACACGATTTGGGAAGCCTAATATGCGACTGATAGAAAAATTGATGGGAAGAACGATATGTGCGCACATCTGGCCAAATGGATGTAGGCTTATGGAGAAAAGCCCCAACGTGAGTCGGTGCACCTATTTTGTCATACCTTGGATGTTATCCTAATGAATTGGTATATAGAAATAGAGCTCCGCCATGGGATAGGTGAATGGGATAACTTGCGTGAAGGATTCATGATGACATTCAATTTTGAGGATGGGTTTGACAATATTGATGAAGCGCTACAAGAGGTGAAAGCAGCCATCTTTAGGATACCGTAGGATCCTTTAGACCTGATTCAGCCTAAATGGGCTACTCAGCTGAGTCGCGCGCTCGAATGTTATAATGTAACTGCTGAAGAAGAAGACGAGGACCCGTGGAAGATTAACATTCCAGAAACAGAAGGCCACCACAAAGTTCTGGGACCGTAGATTGAGAACCCTGATATAATCGCGCCATTGAAAATGAAACAAGTGAACATTGGTATGGAGGCAGAACCCAAATTCACGAATATTGGAGACTACTGGGACGATGTGATGGTGGATAAGGTCACTGAATTTCTCTGTGAATACCAAGACTTATTCCCTACCAAGTTTATGGATCTGAAAGGAATAATCGATGACCTAGGAATGATGAAGATCACGTTAAAGCTCGATGCGAAGCTAGTTAAGCAAAGGCCTTACCATCTCAATCCAAAATATAAGGAGAAGGTTCACTTAGAGCTAGACAAGATGCTAGCGGTAGGAATCATTGAGCTTGTGGAAGAATCTGATTGGGTAAGCCTAATGGTGGTGCAAGAGAAGAAGCAGAAGGATGAGATAAGGATATGCGTGGATCTCAGAAAACTAAATGACGCTTGTGTGCATGATCCTTTCCCAACTCCATTCACGGATGAAGTGTTGGACAATGTAGGTGGCTAGGAAGCATATTACTTCACTAATGGGTTCTCTAGGTACCACCAAATCAAAATCGTGCCACAGGATAGGAGCAAGACAACCTTCGCGACTGAGTGGGGTTGTTTTCAATACACTATGATGCCGTTTGGATTGAAGAATGTGCCTGCAATATTTTTGCGTGTGTTTGTTGCGACATTCAAGGAATTTATTGACAAGTTCTTGGAGGTATATTTTTATGACTAGACTGTGTATGGGTTGGTTAAGTGCCATGTAGCAAGCTTGTGCCTGATGCTAGATACCTGTCGAAGATACCAGATCGCACTTAATCTCAAGAAGTGTTTTTTTGTGTTCCTTTTGGGAACCTGTTAGGGCATGTGGTTTGCAGACAAGTACTGATGGTAGACCTCATGAAGATCATGATGATACTGAACTTGGAAGTGCCGAGGAGTGTGAAACAACTGCGTGCTACTCTGGGACATACAGGATATTACCAAAAGTTTATCAAAAGATATGCCCAGATCACCGTGCCAATGGAAAAATTGTTGAAGAAGGATGTCACGTTTTGCTGGAACAATGACTGTAAGAAGAGCTTGGATATATTGAAAGAAAAGATGGTTATCGCACCGATTCTAGTCTTCCCGAACTGGAAGAAAGAGTTTGATGTACATGTCGATGTGTCATGTATAGCACTATGGGCCGTACTAACATAGGTTGGTAGAGAAGGCTTGGACCATCCTATTTCGTTCACAAGTTGCATATTATCAAAAGTAGAGAAGAACTATTCTACCACTGAACGCGAGGGGCTAGCTATGGTGTATGCACTCCAGAAGTACCGACACTACTTGCTAGGAGGCCATTTTAAGATGTATATGGATCACTTCGCGCTGAAATACCTGGTCAATAAGCCTATGTTGGGGGGGTGAATCTATAGATGGATCTTATTGTTCCAAGAGTACGATTTTGAAGTTGTTGTGAATCCTGGATGATTGAACGCGGGATGAGACTATCTGTCACACATCGAAACAGGGGAGGAACCTACTAACTTGGAAGAAGGATTTCCTGACGTGCAACTATTTACAGTTTGTGTCACGGATGGTCATTTTGAGGATATGATAAACTTCCTAACAACAGGAACTACACAAGAAAGATACTTTGTCCAGCAAAAGAAGGAATTAGTGGTGCACACGATAGATTTTTCTGTCATTGCTGGGCATTTGTACAAAATGGGTACTGATGAGATATTGTGACGGTATGTACCTGAGTTCGAGAGAAGCAGCATCCTCGCAGACACTCATGGGGGCACCGTGGGAGGACATTATGTAGGGAGAGCAACCGCGCAGAAGATCCTACGCGCATGGTTGTGGTGGCCAACCCTTCATCAGGATTCAAGAGCATATTGCAAGGCATGTGATGTATGTTAAAGAACGGGAAAGTCATCATGGAGGGATGAAATGCCTTTGAATCCACAAATCATGTTGCAACCCTTCAAGAAGTCGGTAATAGATTTCGTAGGACCCATTCAGCCACAAGGGAAGACATGAGCAAGGTGCATTATCACTGCGACAGAGTATTTGACTCATTGGGCAACAGTGCAACTGGTGAAGGATCACATGGGCATGATGGCTGCGAAGTTCTTATTTGAGCATGTACTGGCGTGATTTGGATGCCCAAGGATCTTGATGAGTGATCGTGGTTCGCACTTCCTGAATGAGACGATCAGCGCACTGACGGAGGAATTTTAGGTATATCACTAGAAGAGCACACCTTATCACCCACAGGTTAACGGGACCATTGAGGCGTTCAACAAAGTGCTTGAAAACGTGCTGACCAAGGTTTGCAATACTCAGCGAAGTGATTTGGACCTATGCATACCTGCAGTATTGTGGGCTTATCGAATGACATGCAAGAATTTGATGAGACAAACCCCTTTTAGTCTTGTCTATGGTGTGGAAGCCGTAATTCCTATGGAATACATCATGCCTAGTCTGCGCATAACAATGCTCATAGGTATGATGGATCGTGGAGCCTTGAAAGAGAGGCTCGTGTAGCTGGATGAGCTCGAAGAAGAAATATTTTTGGTTGGATTTCACCAGCACATCCAAAAGCAGCGAGAAAAGGTGTGGAATGATCGACACATCAAGCTGCGCACATTTAAGGTAAATGACCTGGTTTTGTTATATGATAGTAAGTTTGATAAATTTCCAGGGAAATTAAGGATGCACTGGTTAGGGCCTTATTTTATTAAGGAGATTATTGACAGAGGAGCGATACAACTAGTCAAATTAAATGGAGAACCCTTCCTAGGAAAGGTGAATGGAAGTCACTTGAAGCCATAAATCAGTGGTCTGGCCATGTGACTAAATGAAAGTAGCACAATCTTAGTGCTCTAGGCCGCTAAAAGGAGGCGCGGGACTATAAACTACACTGCCTAGGTTGGAGAGATGCACGACTGGAAGATGGTGCGAAGCACAAACGTGTCACTGGGTCCGCAACAACGTGGAGGAGGTGCGCTACCCAGGAAGAAATCACACAGGTCAGTTGGAAAGTGACCGTTAAAGTCACTGTTCTTGAAAAGATAGCATAAGTTAGGCCAAATGGAGCGGGCGACCGACATTTAAGATGAAGTTTATGGCTTAGATCCTTGAAAATTTGCCGCCAATTCCACATTAATGAATCGATTTTGGGGGGAATGGTTGGATTTGAATTCAAAATTCCCTATAAATTACAAGTGGCTGCCCAACGAAAAACACTTGGCATTTTGAGAATTGAGCTATTGCGCTTTCAGGTGCACATGAACTGTGAATTCTTTCAGATCTGATAGCGAGTCTGGTTTTTGAACAATTGTCAAAAGAGACACAAGTATTAGTGAAAAGCGTCATGTCAACCCACGTAGAAGCTATGAACACCAAAGGAGTGGCGGCCAAGGAAAATGTGTAGGAAATTAATATGGGGACCGAAGTAGCTACCTCAGAAGTGGCCGAAGTATTAGCGGAGGTCCCTAAATCCCTGAAAATGCCGAGATCGAAGCCAACCCCAACCAAGGAGACCATGAAAGACAAGAAGGTCAAGTAGCCTGCCATACTGGTGCGCGCGTCGCAAAGATGAAACCCACCAAAGCACATTGCCCAAGAGAAAGGCAAGGCCATAAACCTAGAAGAAGAAGAGTAGGATATTGAAGACATCCCCATGGATGATGAGGATGTGGGAGTGGAAATAGAGGAGGTTGAAGCCTAGGGTGTGGACCCTATTACACGGTTGCCAGAGTATGTCCCTTCGTGCAAGCCTAAGTCCAAGGTCCCAGAGGACATTGATGAAAGCAAGACTCCCCTGCAAACCCCATTGCTACCAGATGAAATCACTTTCGATGGTCCGCGTTTGGTATGGGTGTTGATTTTGAACCTCGAAGACTGGGACTTGGCGAACCATGAGAAGTTCCCACACCTAGAGACTGAACAGTTGATGCACCACATCATAGACACAAATACAAGGATGAATGCACTCAAGCTGCGGAAGTGGCTCGGAGGAGTAGAGAAGGTAGGATTACTTAACTTGCTCTGGGTGCCGCACTATAACCGCACCCCCGTGACAATGTTGGTCATCTAGTAGCTACTGTGCTTGGTGCATGATTGGTTTCTATGGCTGGAGGAGTCGATACCCATCACCTATATGCTGATTCACCGCATAACGCGTCTTTCGTATACAAGTGAAAATCTAGCTATGATCTTTGGCGGTGAGGGTGGCGAGCTTGCGCTTGCAGAATCAATGAAAGAAAAGTTTAAATTGGTGAAGAAGACATGCGAGTACGCTATCTACAGCATCTGTGACCTCGCTATGAAGATGGCAACACAGATCCTTGCAGGGAAGGTGATGCGGAAGTTCCGCACTGACGAGGTACCAATGCCCATTGTTGTGCTTGCACTGCAGTGCGTGGAAGGAGTCCAGTTTAACTTGTCAGACTACCTTCGCGGAGAGTTCCTAGCAAACTTCCGTAAAGCATAAGAGCAAATAAAGATGTTCCATTATGCGTGGCTCTTGCTGTCGATTGTGCTTGTAGCGTGGGAGCTACCAGAGGAGAGCCAATTCCCCTCGATCGCGCCAGACCTTCCTGAAGTAGTGAAGTATGCTTCGCTGTCGGCGACCAAGGATGTGGAGCGCGTTCGAGATAGCAAGATCTTCTGGATCTTGATGGAAATGAATATCATGATGGCCATCAATTGCAAGCTGCGATTTTTGCCCACGGTATATGCTAACCTGCAGAGTTATGCCAAATTCAAAGCTGATTTCCATTGGATATCAATTAGGGCATGGAAGGACCCTCTGTAGAAGTGGTATGATTTGTCGTACCTAGTCACAGAAGATGCCATTGATGCGGTGTTGGATAAATGGCTAGTGGAGTGGCGCACCTCCACGGACTTGACAGTGGGTGGAAGCAAGTTCGCTACACAAAAGAAGAAGGAAGAGGCCAAGCTGAAGATGATGTAGTTGTTTCCGGGAAAACTAGTGTCTTTTCGATATGTTAGTCCCACTAGGATTGGTAGCTATCCTAGAAACAAACAATCAAAGCAATTTGCGATTTCCTTTATGTATGATAGATAAGAGAGAAGCAAAGGGAGCAACTTGGATCTTCCGCTTGACTCCTTGCTTGATTTCTCTCTCCCTTGATAGAGCTTGTGCCTCTTCTCCTACTTATCCCACTCAGTGAATACCTGTAGAGACAAAGTAACAAAACACCATTAAAGCATCTTGATCTATTATATCATAAACAATGCAGAATCAGAAATACATTGAACATACAATGACATTCACAAATACACAATTGTATGGAGGAAAACTCAAACAACTTTATTAATAGTAGAAGGGAGAATTACAACCCAGCTGTCTGATCCAACATCATCCTCCCAGCATCAGAGCCCTCTTCACCTCATGAAAAGCAAGATCACCCAACAATACAATGCATTTTCTCAAAGACAAACTATTGGCAGTTCCTTACAAATTACCAAATTCTAGCCTCCAGATCTCTTAGATGAGGGATCCATTTATAGATGTCTGAAAGGGTGTGAGTCATCTCTGGGTTTTTGATTAGTGTCATTCCACTTGTTGTTCTTGGTTCCACTTGGATATTTTTTGGATCTCTTACTCATCCCTGGGTGAATTCAGAGAGGCAAGTGTCATAGGAGAAGTTTCTGGAAGATTCCATGAGAATCCAATTAGCAAACTGTCTTAGACATTTCTCCATCCTCGCTCATCGCACCCCATAGAAGGCCTCTTCAGTATGCATCGCACCTCGCTAGTGTAGAAGTTAGTATGCATCGAACCTTGACAGTGGAGCAGTCAGTATGGTCCAGTTTTGGCCAGTTCTGAGTGGTTTTTCAGGTAGAACTTTTGGGGAATGATGTAATCAGTTGACCATGATCCTTTAGGGTATGAAACAACAATTTTAGGGGTTAAAGAGCCCTTTGTTTATCGACATATAATATTAGGGTTGTAGTGCCCAAATATGTCTATAACAGTTGCCCCCTAAAGCATGAAGTCATAAGATATAATACAATACATCATCATCATATTATTTTCATGATCTAGTTGAGGCGGGCATTCCCATGCGCAGCTTTATAAATTCATTTTCATGTACAAAGGACAGATAATTGTCTGCAATTGCAGACTGGTGATTCTTCATATGAAGAGTCATCTTCCCTGGCTTAGATGACTATTTGTGTAGCTTCTACGTACATTTGATATCTTTATATCCCTGGATATATCGCAGCCCGGATGGATGAAACTAGATCCGGGGTCTTCAAACTTGTTCAATCTTCGCCCGATGTACAAGTCGATCCATGTGAAAATATGTCCTGAATTCGAACATGGAAAGACATCGCCTGATTACCAGCCAATAATGCAAGTTGTTAACAGGTGCGAGAGGAATCACCAATAATGATAATGACCCTCAAGGTACTACAATACAATTCATGTGGTGTGAATATATGATCCGATGTCGAACACCACGCAAAATCTTTCGGTCAAAGGCCATTGATGTAAACCTGTCGCCGGAAGTGAGAAACTTGCCATTGAGGCATGCAAGCTTCAAAATATGAAAGGGTTGTTTCTAAGTCAACTTCTTGGATAGTGAGCTGATGTCGATAAGAAGTGACCCATCGTAGGAGGGCCTTAATGTATCCCACATCTATAACACAAAATGAAGCAAATGATTTTTTGGAGGTGAAAACGATATGATGATATAAGGTTCAGGAATGGCAGTCATGAAAATGGAGGGTGAAGGTATTGCAGTGGATGAGGCACTAATTGGATGGTGAATTCTCTGAATGAATTCTCTTGAACATATCGGCGACACTGAGATGGATTGGTAGTGTTAACCCAAAAAGTTGGATGGTATGGAGGACCAATGGTGATATGACCGGTGAACGGAATAACCCAACCCGAATCAATCATGGTGATGGAGTGAAAGTGTCATGTTCAAGAGAGACCTGCTACCATAAAATTCTTCAAGTTTTCTTCCCTTTTTCCCCAGTCATTACTGACCAGTACCTCTTTATTTTTGTCAAGCTTGAGGAGGATAACATATGGTTGTTCTATAATTTTCCCTTTGGGCAAACCTGTCGCTATGTTTTAGTGAGTCTAACGACAGTGAAACTCGTTCTTGTCTGGGTGGACAAGTTTGTCGCTATTGTTTTAATGAGTTTAACGACAAAGACAACTAGGTCCTTTCCATGTTAAGAGGGTTTGAAAAGGGACGAAAAGAAAACTCTAGTAGTTCTTTTTCGTAGCATAATCCCTTAAGTCGGAAAAAGATTAAAATAATAAAAAAGGGATGACTTTTCCGCTCACTTTAGTGAGCCGAAAAAGACAAGCGCTCGAACTTTTTCATGTGATAATTCCTCAGGTTTGAAAAGTTTAAAATATGCAGGAGGGATGGTGCTTCCAATCACTTTAGCAAGCTGGAAAGGCTAATAGATCAACAATCTTTTCATATTTAATGAGTTTGAAAAGAGTTTAAAGGAGACTCGTTTTTTGAGGAACGAGTGGCGTTTAGGATAGCGACTGGTTCCGGGTAATCTTGGAACTTCTCAAAACATGGTGATGTGAAGAGGGTGGCTAACAGGACCACTCATTGCAGTTGTTCCTCAAAAAGGTAAACAATCAAGTGGAAGCATATGATTGGCCAAAAGAATGGAGGTGATGGAAGGAACACAACCAAGGCTCAAAAGCTGATGTAAGGGCAATCACAAAGGTTATTTACCGAAGGTGGGTTCATTTTTTAATGAGCTTGAACTATGGGGGAACATATGCTCAGTTGGTAGGTTTAGTTTTTAACGAGCTTGAACCTTGCGAAAACATTGCTCATTGCCTTTTTATGTAGGTTAGAAACAACCAAACTACAAAGCTAAAAAAAACACTAAAAAGATAAGGAACTACTGAGGTTAGGTAGGATGGTTTCATCAACAGTTTAGACAAAACCCTTCCATTGTTCCGTCTGTGGTGCAGACATTTCCGGACCAATCACCTAACCTAAGAAGTTAAAAATAAAAAGCTAAAAAGCTAAAAAAACTAGAAAGCTAAAAAATGAAATTGGTCGTTTTTTGCTTGCATAAAAAGGTTTGCATGCCCCCAGGCATCAAGAAAAGGAGAGTCTCCAGGTAACCATATGGAATTCACTGTGGTTAAGCAGGATTTTTTTTGTCAGCGGAGTCGACGAAACACTTCCTTGGCTTTGTCCATCAAATAGACAAAGGTGAATGGTGTGAGATAACACCTCCAATCACATAACCTATAGGGAAACCTATCTTTTCAGTTGGGTTTGTCCGCCTAAGCAGACCAGGGTGCATGCCCCCTAAGCTTCGTTACATTCACCAGACTACTTGCGGTAATTAGGTGGATGGAATGAAGGTTGAAGAGACAATCTTGACGCAAAAGGACCATTTAGGGATGATGTTTGACTTGAAGTTGTGTTTGAACAGGGAAATGAAAGCTGGTCAATAGTAAAATTTTTTTCTTCATGCGAGAAACACATCACTCGAAAGAGTGTTGAAACAATAGCTTCCATGTTGTAAACATAGTCATGTCTGAGGAGTATATTGTAATCTAACGGTCCTTAGATTACCATCACGTTCAAGTGAATGGTTTTCCTTCTCAAAGTTATCGGTAACTTAGGAAGGATCCCTAACGGTTGAGTGGTTCCTTTGTTAAAGCCTGAAAAATTCTGTGTAATAGGCATAAGCGATGGCGAACCAAGTGCTTTCCAAGCAGTTGAGGAAAGGATACTCATTGAAGCCCCTTCATCTATGATAGTGCCATACATGATCATTTTGTAAACTTGTACTATGATCTGAAATGGTACATTAGAAGGAAGGCTAGTCGATTCCAATCAAAGGAAGTGATTAGACTACTTGGAGGGGGTACCAAATAAACGGGTGAAATAACCCCTTGAGTCACGGGAACTGGGAGATTCTCTTCCTGTTGTGAAGGAACGGGCGGATTGTCCCCAAGTTCATCGGACTCTGAAGTAACAAAAAGAATTTGAACAATATCGTTCTTACTCTCTTTGGGAGTGGTATCATCTGAAGGTGGAACTTTTGAAGGCAAAACTAGGTCGACTGCCATTTTGACCTGTTGACTTTGGTCTGATATGGACTCAGAAGATTCACTTTCAACGATAGGTGTTTTGACTAACGGTTCAGTTAAGTCAGTCGGATTTTCAACTAGTAAAGGACTAGGGGAGAGTTTCTTGTATCTAGGTGGAAGTCACTGCGGTGAAGTAGGACGGTTATGCAAGACTCTTTTGGCCTCTCCCAAAAAAGGACAACATGGAAGTATATGGTTCCCTTCACATAACGCACATGGAATTGTGACTTTTCCTTTTTGTCCGTGGACTTCACTATCACTAGTTGATGGTGTATTATCAACATGATCAACAGAGGTTGAAGACATCGGTTGGTGTGAAAGGGAAGACCATTCTCTCAAGATCCGAGGAATGCACAGACAATCTCGATGATAATGGTCTCCTCTACAGATTATGCAAGGATATCTAGGTTTAGAAAGTTTAGTGTGCGGATTTTCACCAGATGCTGCATGGTTGCCCCCTTGCTTAACTGATTTCTTCTTCTTCTCCTTCCCTTTCTTCTTCTTCTCAGTCACTTGGTTATTAGCATCACTACTTTCACCAAGCAAAGAGGAAGAAGGGGAGGGAGAAACAAACGAAGAAGAAGGCGAGGGGTCAATTTTAACATCAACTGGATGCTGATTCGATTGCTGAGGAATCACGTTATTTTGAACCACGGAGGTTGAGAATAGCCATACTGGCAGGCCAATAGTAAGTCCCGAAAGGGACAAAGTGGCCATATGAGGTGCACCAATATTTCCCCAAGATGTAAAAGGACTAGGAATCCCCTCCAAAGGGATTCCTTGATTGGTGGACTCCATTATCTCAACCTAAGACCAACGGTGGGAACATGGATGTTATTCCGAAATTAATAAATTTTAATGACGCTTTGACACAACTTTTGCTTTTTGAATTTTTAAGAGTTGAGAAAAAGCTAAATATGACTCTAGTCCCCTTCGATTTTTAATGAGCCTGAAGTGACAAGTGCTTAGATGGACCTTTTCTTTTAAGGAGTCAAAAAGGAACGAAAGTAACTACTCTGGAGATCTAGACAGAGGGATTACCAAACCAATTGCAAAACTGCAAAATAAACCTTGGTGATAAATTAAAGAGAAATTACCAAGGACTTATCTACAACAGTCAATCTTCCCGAATGCTGTGTTCAGTGCATTGCGATAGATAGGGCGACAGACTTGGCTTCCTATGGATAAAGGATATAAGCCTATTGTGGTCTCCTAATATATACTTGATGGTACGGGGAGCACAAGTTCGTACTAGCACTTGTCGTATCAAAGAGGAGGAATCACCCAACCTTCGATGAAAATGACAGTTACTAGATTTTACGATGCTGGAACACGTCTCTAGCCTAGACCTCTAGATGTGTTACGTTAGGTTCCAAAGCGTTGTTAAGTTCATTTAAATTTATTTTAGAGTTGATCTTGTTTAGAAGTTTGTCTTTCAAGGTTCACCACGTGATGTAGATGTAAAATTCCTAAATATGCAATCTAAAATGATAAAGAATCATTGTTTATTTTTAGCAATGAAAATCCTAGCTACTGAGGAAAGAAGATTACGATTATTTCAAACAAAGAGCAAAGAGCACACACTAAATGCACTTTTCCTAAATCATTTTTTGTACATAGTCTAAATGCAAATGAAAATGCATGTATTTGTTTTTCGTTCCCTTTAATATGAAAAATGCCAAAAAAGGAAAACTAAGTATAGATCTGAAATATTTTCTTCAAAGCGACATTTCGACAATTTCTTTTCAAAATAGAAAGGAAGACTAAACGACACTTTTCGATTTCGAATAGAGAATGATTTCAAAACTTCAAAATATCAACAAAACAAATCAAATACATGACAAAAATTTCAATTGACTATCCAAGGAAGGAAGACTCAACGACACTTCTCTTATTGATACAAAATGACAGTTACGACAGTTTTTTGCACCAAAACGATAGTTCGATTTAAGTAATTTTTCGACAAACGATTGCAAATGATGGAAAAATACATAAAAATTTTTTCTAATCCTAATTAATGGAGGCTGAACTATGTAAAGCAAGGAGGCTTCAGTAATGAGATACTGTTCATAAGCAGCAAAACAATTGAATAGAGCTGAAAACAAGGACAAAAAACCCAAATTTCAAGGAGAGAAATAGGACTACTCAGTCATCGCACCTGTGCTTCACAGAAACAAGGATGCATCTCACCTGCTACACTCGGGAAGTGCGATGCATACTGGCTTCCAGTGACAGACAGTGCGATGGGCCAGGGAGCGCAACTGAGGTGGGTTTTGGCTCAAATTTGCAACTGAATTCAGTGAGTTAAGTTGAGCTATTATGGACAGTAAAGAACAAAGTACAGGGGTATGATCTTGGAAGGTTATTGAGCTACCAACAGGGAATCTAGAATGCTTGTAAGTTAGATGTTCAAATCATAAACTAAATCGGAGATTGACTGAAGCAACATTCATCTACTTTGCAATTGCAGAGCAAGAGCAGTTCGAAGGATATCTGGCTAACTTCAGGCTCCGTCTATAGTTTATAAAACAAATAATCAACAACAAACAAACAAACTATTCGATCCCCAGCGGAGTTGCCATTTTGTTTCCGAGAAAACTAGTGTCTTTTCAATCTGCTAGTCCCATTAGGATTGTAGCTATCCTAGAAACAAACAATTAAAGCAATTTGCGATTTCCTTTATGTATGATAGATAAGAGAGAAGCAAAGGGACTAGCCTGGATCTTCCACTTGACTCCTTGCTTTATTTCTCTCTCCCTTGATAGAGCTTGTGCCTCTTCTCCTACTTATCCCACTCAGTGAATACCTGTAGAGACGAAGTAAAAAAACACCATCAAAGCATCTTGATCTATTATATCATAAACAATGCAGAATCAGAAATACATTGAACATAAAATGACATTCACAAATACACAATTGTATGGAGGAAAACTCAAAGAACTTTATTAATAGTAGAAGGGAGAATTACAACCCAGCTGTGTGATCCAACATCATCCTCCCAGCATCAAAGCCCTCTTCACCTCATGAAAAGCAATATCACCCAATAATACAATGCCTTTTCTCAAAGACAAACTATCAGTACTTCCTTACAAATTACCAAATTCCAGCATCCAGATCTCTCAGATGAGGGATCCATCTATAGGTGTCTGCAAGGGTGTGATTCATCTCTGGGTTTTTGATTAGTGTCATTCCATTTGTTGTTCTTGGTTCGACTTGGAGATTTTTTGGATCTCTTACTCATCCCTGGGCGAATTCAGAGAGGCAAGTGTCATAGGAGAAGTTTTTGGAAGATTCCATGAGCATCCACTTAGCAAATTGTCTCGAACATTTGTCCATCCTCGCTCATCACACCCCACAGAAGGCCTCTTCAGTATGCATTGCACCTGGCTAGTGTAGAAGTCAGTATGCATCACACCTTGACAGTGGAGTAGTTAGTATTGTCCAGTTTTGGCCAGTTCTGAGTGGTTTTTCAGGGAGAACTTTTGGGGAATGATGTAATTAGTTGACCATGATCCTTTAGGGTATGAAACAACACTTTTAGGGGTTAAAGAACCCTTGGTTTATCGACATATAAGATTGGGGTTGCAGTGCCCAAATATGCCTATAACAACAGTTGGTCGAAAAGAGGAAGAAGGAGGTTGCCGAGAAGGCCTAGGTAGAACAAACAGGAAAGGAGTCAGGAAAACATGCAGGTGGCACAAAGCGAGGATCTGACAAAGGCACATGGTTGCCTTCACTTGAGATTGAAGAGGAGGACACAGAGCAGCATGACATGGATCCTTAGGATATGTCCGGTTGCATTAAATTCCCAAGAGAGATGGAGAAGGGAGGGTCCATAAAGAAATCCAAGGCGACCAAGACTTTGCTGGACCCTTTCACACTAATGGAGGGTGACTTATATGACATCAGTGACACAGTCAGAGATGTCACCGCAGAGGCCTTGTAGTAGTTTGAAAAGCAACAAAAAACCATCCTAAGGGCCATCCAGACAGGACTGCAGGAGTTGCAGACCCGCGCGTCACAAGTTGGTATGGTGTCTACTAGATTGGCTATTGGCACATCAGAGGCTGCCAATATGCTGCACACAAAGTCTTCTAGTGCGCTAGTGCTACTATATGGAGCACTAACAACAGAAAATGAGGCTGACAGGCCCACTGTCAGCACCCTGAAGGGAGTGGGATTGAAACTGGTAGTGCTCTCGTGCGAAGCACTCCACCTCTTGCAGAATGGAGTAACTGCAGAGATAAGGGCCCGCGAGCACCACGTCCTCCAATAGATCAGTGAACAGAAAATAAAAAATGAGCAGATGGCCTTACAGAGGAATGCTTCCATCATCGTCGAGGCCGAGGTGACCAGCCAGAGCAAGAAGATCATACAGGTCATGGAGGAGGCCTGCAGAATAGTCCTGGAATTGGCCATTCTGGAGGAGGAGCCAGTTGAGTTCCGCATCTGTAAATTGGCCATAGGGGTGTGTGACACTTGGACTGAGATGGTGTGGGTTCAGATGGAGTTGAACCTGTAGATTGCAGAGCTCTAGTTGAGGGCTCAGCCTTCAACACTGCTAGAGGTAAAGGAATAGTGGGCGGCCACTGTCACAGAAGCAGTTGTGGCAGTGGAGAGTGCAAAAACAGATTGCACACAGTTTTTTGAACAATCGTTTGAGGTCTTGATCGACTTGTAGGAGGATTGTTACACTAAAATTTGTCACCATGACTATTTGTAGTTAGTATGGCTCCATCAACTGTCATACTATCCTCCTTGGCAAGTCTCATACCTCTGCTCCTCATGTCAAACTCCAAGAAAGAGAGAAAGTCTTTAAAAATCTATATAACTCTGGGTACGCAGATTCTCTTAGCCTTACCTGCGTGTACGCACCTCAAGTTCACAATACCTGCGTACTTGTATGCTCTGTCTGTAAAGGGGTGGGTGCGTACTCCTGTAAAGGTCAAAAGGCGCAAGTTTTACTCCAAAAAAGTTACTTGTGGTCGATTCTAGAGCATTCTAGAAGATGGTTTGACGTGTATTGAGCGCCTCCATATGGTTCATGCATCCTAATGAAAGAGGAACTTATCCCATGAAGAGGGGAGCTATCCCATTGAAAGAGGGGCTTATCCCATTCATGGTGGACCTGATTAAATTCCTTCAAAGCACTATAAATATAGGCATTGGGCCAGAGGGAGGGGAGGTTGAAAGCTGAACATTCCTAAGGGTAGATGCTGCTGAAATTAGGACTCCCTTATAGAGCTTGAGAGGAGAGATTCCCATCCTTTCTTAGCTTCATTTGGAAGTGGGTGAGCTGATCAAAGTAAAGGAGAACTCTTGCTGGACTCTGGGAGGGACCTGCACAACACCAAGGCACTGGTTGTAATGGTTTCTTTTGTTTCCACTTAATACAATTAAGCTCATTTTTCTCAACAAGTTGTTATACATAATTTGTTTCATATACTCCTTGGTCTTTATGATGGATATGTTTTATTTTATGAGTTATTCAGGTGCTATGTAATCGTTTGCTTGTTTGTGTATGCAGGTTTCAAGGAGAGGAGCTCATCTGGATCCAAGAGGCTTGGCTGCTACAAACAACGTTGGACTAAAGGTAAGCCTTAAACACCTGGTTGCTTTTATTTTAAATGCATATTTAGGGAAAGATAGTGCTTGATTGTTTTGTTTGTCACTAGAAACGCCTTAGTTTCTAGGGAGGTCGGTTTTGTCCGCAATGAAGCTTGGGGGGCATGTACCTCACTTTGCATCATTATGCTGGGGGCATGTGAACTTCTGGAGCATAGTTCCTTGTCTTGTGTCAAGCTCGTTAAAAAATGAAACAAGGAGTCTTGAGCATAGTTCCTTGTCTTGTGTCAAGCTCTCTAAAAAATGAAACAAGGATAGGTTAAGTAGGTAGATTGTAGAGAGTAGTTATGAGCATAGTTCCTTGTCTTGTGTCAAGCTCATTAAAAAATGAATCAAGGTTTTTAGAGCATAGTTCCTTGTCTTGTGTCAAGCTCGTTAAAAAATGAATCAAGGTTTTTAGAGTAGAATTTTTTGTTAGGGAGATTGTAGAGAGTAGTTATGAGCATAGTTCCTTGTCTTGTGTCAAGCTCGTTAAAAAATGAAACAACTCCCTTTTCAAGTCGAATATTTACAAGATCTTGAAAGTAAAGCTTCATTCCATCCACCTGGTTGAATGCAATGAAGCTTGGGGGACATGTACCTTGATGTGCATCATTATGCTGGGGGCATGTGAACTTATAACAAGCATAGTTTTTCGTTTCAAGCTTGCGTAAACATGAAACCGAATCCGAGCATAGTTGTTTTCCTGTGTCAAGCTCGTTAAAAAATGAAACAAATCCTCCTCTACTTGAGTCGAGAGTTTGACTAGATCTCATAAATGTTTAAGTTGTATATTTAGGTTAGTTATTTCAGTTTTTTGCATAATTTTCTTACAGTTTAGGTCGAGTCTTTCAAATGGTCTCGTAACTCAACCTTCATTTCATCCAACTGATTGAATGAAATGAAGCTGGGGGGCATGCGCTCTAGCAGTTACGCTTAGGGGGCATCAAGCACAGTTTCCTCTCTGTTTCAAGCTTGCGTAAAAATGAAACTACTTTGAAGCATAGTTTTTCTCTGTTTCAAGCTTTTGTAAAAATGAAACCTATCTCGAGTCAATTTCAGTTATTTTCAAGACTCGTTAAACTCATGAAAATCCCGAGATTATTTTGCTATCTTTCATTCTCGTAAAACAAACGAAAATGTCGAGTTCTTTCCGTCTTTTCTTGCTCGTAAATTAAATTGAAAGTCGGCCATATGAGTACATTTTTATCATTTTTTCGAACTCATTAAAACTTACGAAAAAATGAAAACCATAAGTACATTTTTATCATTTTTTCGAACTCGTTAAAACTTACGAAAAAGTGAAACCTTAGAGTCATCTTTAAGCCCTTTTCTGACTCCTAAAACATGAAAAGATTGCCGAGCGTTTCTTTTACACTCGTTAAAACGGAATTAAAAGACGGTCCTCTTATAGCCCTTTTCTGACCATAAAAAACAGGAAAAGATTGCCGGATTTTTGTCGTTTCAAATTCGATATTGGAAATAAAACGACGTGTCCTTGATTGCTTTTTACTTTTCAGGTCAAAGACACTAAATATGAAAGTACTCCTTGGTCGTAAAAGATCAAGCGGTTCTCTCAAGTATTATTTTATACTTTTTCGGGCTTGGGAGACACAAATTTACGAAAACGTTCAACTTTGGAGTCTTCTTAAGTTTTTTCAGACTCTCTAAAATTGAAAAATGCCGAGTTTCTCCTATACTGGACTCGTTAAAATTTCACAGTAAAGGACATGTTCGATTACAAACAGGAACATACCACTCCTTCTTAGGGTTCGAATCTAAAACTAAGTTGGACTCATCCGAAGGATGAGCTTATAATCAAGCATATGTTATCCTCCTCAAGCTTGTAAAAAATAAAGAGGTACTTGCCAGAAATGGTGGGGGAAAAGAGAGGAAAATGAGCCTATTTGTTATCCTTTGTCTCAGAAGAAACCTTATCACCACTCTTGAACACGACACTTTTCATTCACCTGGGTTGAGAGATCCTTTGCCTAACAGTTGATCAAACCACATTGAAAATCTTCAACCGGTTCCGGGTATTAACTTTGGGTCAATTGTCACCAAGCCATCTGTCGTGTCTTTATGTGTTCAAGAGGTCACTGCAAATAAACCATTCATCTGCAAAATACCCGTCATCCATCTCGACCATCCCTGAGTCAGTCCTTACAGCTACATTTCTTCAACTTGATTTATGATTTCGTGTTGTGGGCTTGCCTGCAACGGGTCGCTTTCTATCGACATCAGCACATTATCTAGAAAGATGACCTAGAAATCGTCAGTACCTTGAAATCTGAATGCATCAATGGCAGGTTTCTCGCCTTTGACGACGGTTTACATCATTGAATTTCGATCGAAGGATTCCGTGAAATGTTCAACATCAACTCATTCATTCACATCTCATGGATTGTACTGGGTACTTTGAGAACCATTGACATCACTGGTGGTCTCTCTCACACTTGTTAATAGTTTACATCATCGACTGGTAATCAAGTGGTTTCTACCATGTTCGACATCAACTCATTTATTCGCATGGATAGAATCGTACCTTTTCGGGAAGTAGAAATGAAGACCCTGGATCTAGTTTCCACCATCCAGGCTGCGAGGAGTTTTGTACTCATTATACAGTAGACTAATCATAAGCAGATGGCTGCGTCCATACTGTGTCTACATGAATCTATGGTTATGATGTACTGCGAAATCATTCCTGTATCAGAGCAGTAGTTAGTTTGTTAGTTAAAGTTTTCAATCTGAGTATGGGAATGCCTACTTCAGTGATGATATGATCTTACATATGTATTTTGTGTTGAATATTTGCAGGTTCCGACTGGGCTCTCCACAAGATAATCCTTGAAATGATAAAGTACTTCACCCTTCCTAGATGATATGAAACCCTAATCTACTACAGGCTTCACACTTTAGGGGGCAATCTGTTACACTAAAATTTGTCACCATGACTATTTGCAGTTAGTATGGCTCCATCAACTGTCATACTATCCTCCTTGGCAAGTCTCATACCTCTGTTCCTCATGTCAAACTCCAAGAAAGAGAGAAAGTCTTTAAAAATCTATATAACTCTGGGTACGCAGATTCTCTTAGCCTTACCTGCGTGTACGCACCTCAAGTTCACAATACCTGCGTACTTGTACGCTCTGTCTGTAAAGGGGTGGGTGCGTACTCCTGTAAAGGTCAAAAGGCGCAAGTTTTACTCCAAAAAATTTACTTGTGGTCGATTCTAGAGCATTCTAGAAGATGGTTTGACGTGTATTGAGCGCCTCCAGATGGTTCATGCATCCCAATGAAAGAGGAACTTATCCCATGAAGAGGGGAGCTATCCCATTGAAAGAGGGGCTTATTCCATTCATGGTGGACCTGATTAACTTCCTCCAAAGCACTATAAATACAGGCATTGGGCCAGAGGGAGGGGAGGTTGAAAGCTGAACATTCCTAAGGGTAGATGCTGCTGAAATTAGGACTCCCTTATAGAGCTTGAGAGGAGAGATTCCCATCCTTTCTTAGCTTCATTTGGAAGTGGGTGAGCTGATCAAAGTAAAGGAGAACTCTTGCTGGACCCTGGGAGGGACCTGCACAACACCAAGGCACTGGTTGTAATGGTTTCTTTTGTTTCCACTTAATACAATTAAGCTCATTTTTCTCAACAAGTTGTTATACATAATTTGTTTCATATACTCCTTGGTCTTTATGATGGATATGTTTTATTTTATGAGTTATTCAGGTGCCATGTAATCGTTTGCTTGTTAGTGAATGCAGGTTTCGAAGAGAAGGAGGAGCTCATCCGGATTGGAGAGGCTGGACTGCCACAAACAGCGTGGGACTAAAGGTATGTTTTAAACACCTGATTACTTGTATTCTAAATGCATATTTAGGGAAAGGTAGTGTTTAATTGTCTTGTTTGTCACTAGAAAGCATTAGCTTCTAGGGAGGTCGGTTTTGTCCGCAAAATTGACTCTTTCCACATGACAAGGACCCAAACATCCATAGGCTATAGACGGAAGCGTGCGAACTCCAACAATGCTATGACGAAGTTAAGGGCACAACGTGAATTGTCAGGTTGATGCAGAGGTTAGCCAAGCTGCAGGAAGCCAAGAAGCTGAAGGAATAGGTGGAGGCAGCACTGCACAAGGAAGTAGTGCTGATGGCGTGACTAAAGCCCTACCTAGAGGAAGCTTATGTAGTCACAGGAAAAATTGAAGGCAAGCTTGCGACTCTGCAAGTGACACAACAACAGCTTCAGACTGACAACGCAGGGGCAGTAACAGAGAAGATAGTCGAAGATGCGAATCAGGTAGCAGCTCAGTGCACAGCCGAAGTTGTGGTCATCAGGGTCAAGTTGGATGGGTTTCATGCAAAGATATCCACGCCTACCGAGTGACTCGAAGGCGAGTCACGATGTTTGTGTTGGGGGCCTGTTGGGAACGGGATCCCCTAAGGGTATTTTTGGTGCTAAAAGCCCAAGTTTAAGTCAATTTTTATAATATTATTGTAAAGACTCTGCATTTTGTGGTCAAAGAGCGCGAAGTTGTTATGTGTCATAAAGGGTAGTCCACCCTTATTTTTGTAAAGAAAAGTTGGCTGTAAGATATCTACCCATGGTCCGTGGACCATGGGATTGTATAAAAAGAGATAAGCTCTAAGTAGTTTAAGGGACACAACATGTAGGAGAGTCATAGATTTAGAGAAAGAAGTTTAAGTCTTGGGTTGTAGCGTAGGTAGAGGCTCTACAACTGAGTGTGCAGAGGCCTAGGGTAGAAGTCCACAGCTGAGTGCGCGGATCCCTGCAACTATGTGCACAGGGTGAACAGAGTTTGTAACATTTGGAAGATATTAATAAAAGGAGTTATTCTGCAATTTCTGTGTATTTGCTATGTTGATGGGTTTGGATATTTTATGTATAAATTTCCTTTATTATGCTTCTATGATGCGCGAATGAATGTAGTTACATTGAATAATTAAATTCACTTACGAATATTTGATTACGCGGTGATAACTTTAAGTATTCGGCAAGATAAGAAAATCACTTAGGGTAATTGAGGAATTTGCACAGCACATTGCCATAATAGCGTGAAAGTACCTGAACCCCAGGGTAGGGCTGCGCGAAGGCTGATCATATACTTTCATGAAGGTATTGAAAGCCGGAATAGAGGGTTTGTCTTACGCGCCCTAGAGCGAGATCACCTACGCCAAGGCAGGGATAGAAGAAATCAAATGACATCACAACCATCTCATGGTGTGGAAACTTGGTTCCAACATCCCCCATACTGCTTTTGGTGAGACTTCGGTCCGCGCTCCGTGGGCTAATGCCGAAAGGGCTAGTAGTGTAGGGATTTGTTTGGATAATTAACGCTGAACCTGGGTCAGGCCCCCTCAAGCCAACACCCATCAATACAGAGATGGAAGTCAAGACACCAAGCACAAAGGAAAAATCTTAGAAAAGGGGTATTGATGAGGGAGGGGATACCGAGATGGAGGAGGCATCCTCGACCAAGAAAGAAATGCTCCAAGAGTTGACATAGGGGGATATTGAGGTAAACTTGACCAAGAACAACCTAGACAAACCATGCTTGTAGGTGCAATTAGAGGATTCCCAACAAGTTGCCACCTCCAGTTCAACTGTGGTGGAAATCCTAGGTTCAATTGGAAGCACATCCGCAGTAGTCCCTAAGTGGGAGGAAGGGTAACTAACAGAGGAGAGGAACAAGAAATTTAGGGATGAAATATTGTCACAACTGGCCTCTCATTCAATTCCATATTAGACCATGCTCTTGGCTTCCATGGAGCAAGAAAGAAATCAGATGATGTTTTCCTTATATCACCCTTCAGTTTAGTCCCTCCCCTCTGGGCCATAGTTCGGGAAAATTGACCTATCTTTGGACATGACTAGTGACTTAAGAAAAGAAGCCTTGAAAATTAGCAAGGTCAAGAAAATGTTGGAGAAGGCAACTACTAAGATTAAGCAGGAGAAGGCCAACTTGAGAGCCCTCCATCTCTAAAATCAAGACTATAAGGAGATAATTATCAATCTAGGGGTGTATCCAAGTGATAAGGCTGCCATATATGCCATCATCAAAGGCTCAATCATAAATATAGTCACTAAGGAAAAAAATCAAAATGCCTGCTGTAGAGCATGTACAAACAAAGGAATTGGCTCAAGTGGAAAATAAGAATGAGATACTAGCTAAGGAATTGATAGAAAGAAATAATGATGTGGTAGCCCTCAAATTGAAAGTAGAAGAACTAAAACAAAATATTGACTCCCGCATATGTATTATGGTTTTGCCAGAGAAACCATAAAACCCCACCGAGCAATTAACCAAGGTTCTCACAAATTTGCAATTGTGGAGGGAGCTTAATAAGATCCAGATCGACTTGGACAACACCAAGTACATGATGGAAACTAAGGAGAAATATCTCAACTCCACCCAGGAAAGTGTGGATCAAATTAATAACAAGTATTAGGTGTCAGAAGATGAGATCAAAGCATTGAAGAATAGGTTGAAGGGTAACATGTCCCTCGTTGAAGCTAGTAAGCTGATTTGGGACGATATCATCTCTGAAATAAAGAAGATATGGGAATGCCTGAAATTAGTTATAGAGAAAAAACTCCACTAAATACCATTGAATTCTCTATCATGTCATCCAAGGAGGAGGATGCTAAGAATGTCAACACTACTGAGAAATTTATCAAGCTCCTTAATGAGAAGTCAAATGATGAGTTGAGAGAAATAGAAATCATTAATATGATAGCTGTGATCATGGACATTTCCAAAATGAGCTCGAAGAAGGAAGAAAGGGATAGGACTGAAGAATTTGTGAGTGAGATGGAAAAATTGGTTGCAACATTCAATTCTAATTTTGACCAAAGAACTAGAGTAAAATTTCCTAGCTATTCGGATTTCCAAGGACATTTGCTACCATGGGAACAATATGAATAATTACTAGTTGAGGCCAAGAGAAAGGTACACTCATGACATGAGAATACTACCACTCTCAAGGGCAAAACCATAGTGAATTACCTACAGAGAGACTTCCAATTGTTGTGGCTTGTGAAGACCTTGTTCGTGGCCAAGAAAAATTCCACCGAGATCACCAATTTAAGGATTGATAACAATGATCTTATTCATACACCCACACCAGATCCAGTTTTATGGAAAATATATGATCAACTTGTCAACCCACCACAAGTCTGAGTAGTGGAGCATGGGTCCACTTCGAGAGATCAAGTGAGCCGACAATGTAGATTTTCATGATTTGGAAATCATGACATACCACTGCGATTTTTCAATTTTGTAAAAAAGTTATTTTTAGGAAGGAATCAAGTCTATTATGTAATAATTAGGATAGTTAAGCCATTGGAACACTCGCATAGCTGAGTATCCGAGACAGTTGTAGCACTTCAAGATATTTTTGGTAACTATTTTTTTTAGAATCTCCCTATAAAAGGGATGAAGAGCCCATTAGTAGGGGTTTCATTTTCTATCCTAGAGGCTATAGTTTTTTCTGCAAAATTTTCAAGTTTTGGAGCTTATCAGATGCATGTTCTTCTTGAATATTAATGAAGAAGTTTTTGGTGATTCCAAAAACTGAGATGTGTAGTATGTAATTCCTTCTTTGTTTATTATTTCATATGAATTTCTTTCCTCTCAGAAATTGTGTAATTGTAGCTTCTAGAATTCAATATTGTGTAACATCTTTAGCTATGTTATGCTATGGAAAATGGTACCTGTAATGTATGGGATTGAAGGCCTTAAAAGTTTCTCCATGGTTTCTGTACCTCATTTCCTTTATCTTGTCCCTTCATAATTCTACTGGAATTTGGTGCCTGGGCTTTTGTGTCTGTGAAACACTTTGCACTGGGTTTCTCTCCTTATATTTCCTCTTTCACTTATACTGCAATGACAAATGAATTTGCACTCTCTGTGTATAAGCCACCATAATTGAACATTAAGTCTTGGGAATGACATGTTGTTCAAATGTATATTGAATCTTCCTTTGAGTAGGGTGATTGGACCATATTTCATAATTTTGTATCTAATTCTTGAGTAGAATGAATAAATCCTTAAGACACACTAAGATGTCCTAGGAACTGACCCTTCTCCTCAACCTGAGGGTTGTCTCTATGTCATCACGAAAAAATTGATCATTTAGCGTAATTTACTAGATGGATCGAAGTACACCATGTAAAGCCAATTTTATTATAGTAAAATTATTTTCCCTTTGAGAAATTACTTAATAAACCATCTTTGTTAAGTAATTTATAATTAAACCCATGAAGAATAATTAAATAAATCACTATTTATTTGATTTTCTTCTAGGAATAATTAATTAGACCATTATTCAATTATTATTCATTGTCATATTTAACCCAATTATGAAAAATCAATAGATTTCTCTAGGAATAATTAATTAATCACTAATTAATTATTATTTCTTGTCAAATTTGACAAAATCCCTTAGGAATAATTAAATAAATCATTATTTGTTTATTATTCCTTAACCAATTCTTTGAGATGATAAATAAATCATTTATTTATTTATTATTTCTAAATAAAAGTTTAAATGCTTTTTCCCACTAACCAAATATAATAAAATATTCCAAGTGGTTATTCCAAGAATGGGGTTAATAATATTTTATTATTGCTCATTATTCGAGGATAACTCAATCCATTCATTATTCACTTTTGATTATTTTCATTGTTGCAATAATGAAAATAATCAAAAGTGAATAATGAATGAAAAACCATTATATTTATAACAAAATATTGAGTTATCCTCGAATAATGAGCAATAATAAAATATTATCAACCCCATTCTTGGAATAACCACTTTGAATATTTTATTATATTCGGTTAGGGGGGGAAGCATTTAAACTTTTATTTAGAAATAATAAATAAATAAATGGTTTATTTATCATCTCAAGGAATTGGTTAAGGAATAATAAACAAGTAATGATTTATTTATTTATTCCTAAGGGATTTAGTCAAATTTGACAATGAATAATAATTAATTAGTGATTAATTAATTATTCATAGAGAAAAATAAGATAATTAATAATTTATTTGTTGATTTTTCATAATTGGGTCAAATATAACAAGGAATAATAATTGAACAATGGTTTAATTATTTATTCCTAGAAGAAAATCAAATAAATAGTGATTTATTTAATTATCCTTCATGGGTTTAATTATAAATTACTTAACAAAGGTGGTTTATTAAGTAATTTCACACAGTGAAAGCAATTTTACTATGGTAAAATTGGCTTTACATGGTGTACTTCGATCCATATAGTAAATTAGGCTATATGATCAATTTTTTGGTGATAACACTCTAGGAGCGACAACATCTTCTCACTCTGTTGTCGGGGAACGAATTAGAATATAATTCCCTAGTATGATTTCTGTGCATTCTTTTTATCTGGTGAGCAAAGGAAATGTGGGTTGAGACCACTGACCTAACATAGTTTCTACATTGTAACCTTGGATTTTAGAGGGCCTCATACTTGTTTAGATACTTCTCAACAGAAAACTCCTCCAGTCTTTGACCCAAAAAGAATTATCGCCAGGAGAATTTGGAAAGAAAAGAATCCCAAGACTCTAGACCCATCTATTTTAGCTTGTGAAGCCTCAACTTCTAGCTCTCGTCTAGCTGTAATAAAATATCCTAAAACCTCATCCATAGTTGTAGGGTTTTCATAAGAACATTTTCTCCCACCTAGATTTTACTTTTCATAACCTAAGTCTGAAGAGATCTCTATCAGTTCTGATCCTTTTGCATTTCATACTTTCCCAGAAGTTGAAGAAATTAAAGATATCATTATTACTAGTCCATCCAAAACTCCCACAATTGTTTCACACCAAATCGTATCTAGTGTTATTCATCCAACCCCTTACCCAAGCCCTGCAAAAAAACATTTTTCAACCTACCTTACAAGATATGGTTGTCCCTAGATTTTTACTCAATATATATGCTCCTTTGAATCTACAACATTCTATGAATGCAATGCCCCAAGACTATCTCAAACTCTTGCCTAGATTCACTGGGGAAGATGATGCCACAACCTAAATACATACTGAGATTTGTTGTGCAATTGCAAAAAACTTGAATGTAGAACATCTGGATGTAGACCTAAGACAATTTATTTAGTCTTTAGATGGGGATGCTAGAAAATGGTTCAAGACCTTTCCAAACAACTCAATCAACACTTGGGAAGAATTAGAGAACACATTTATGTAAAAATCTAGGGAGAAGAAATACCATGGATACTTCTTGAATAAATTTAATGCAATAAAGAAAAGGCATAATGAAGATGTCACAAAATTTATCAAAATATTTAATAAACTATATAACAGTTTTCCTACCGAAATTAAACCTCCACAAGCAACAACTAAGCTGGGTTTTATTAGAGCATTTGAATCAGATTTTGGGTTTATCCTCAGAGGGAGGAAATCCCTCACACTAAACCAGATCCAAACTGATGCTTTGGAAGTAGAAGACGACTTTACATCTGCAAGGAATTTGAAGGAAAAGGGAGAACATAGTTATAGGAGAAGAGGAAAAGAGGAATCCAACTCCTCTAGTCAACCAAGGGATGCTCATGAGAAAAAGTTGGATGACATGAATAAGTTTATTAGAAACCTCTCAAACAAGCTAGTGAAGCTAGAGTTGGAGAAAAAAAATCCTCCTCAACATATTCAACAAGGTCCCAATAGAAACTTCAATCCATAATATAGGATACCTCCTGTGCATATATTGTAAAGGGAAATAAAGGACCAACAAGACCAAATACAACCTCCCTTGTATTAAGAAGATGGTCCTAAGGAAGGTATTGAAGAGGCTCTTGAGGCTCAAGAGAATCAATACTCAACTCTCAGAAGAAGAAAATGAAACAAAACCATAAGGAGGAGAGGAGGATGATCAAAATATCCCTTTGGATGAAGAAGAAATATATGCTTACTGCAAGAAATTTGTTGATTTCATGCAAGAAAAATTACATAGGAGGTATGATTTGAGGTCTAGAAAAAGATCTCGGACACAAGACCAAAATGAGGAACCTATCTAACATGCCACCTCTAAACAAGCTGATAAGGGGAAAAAACTTGCCAGCGCTGATCTTCCAACCAAAGGAGAAACCTCCCATCCTGCACCTTCCAAGCCTAAAATTGTAAACATAGGACAACGACCTATGCAACCTAAGCCAATGCATCAATAAAGTAAAGAGGCAACAGACCAAGTAAAATTGGAGAAGAATCCTTCTACTTTTAGTTTCCAAAAACAACTAGAAAAGATGAAGATATCTGTCCCATTGGCTGAATTGTTGAAGAGGCCTAGGTTGAATTAGAAAAAAAATAGAGAGGGTTGATAGAATCATAAGATTAATTGGTACGAACTTAGGGAGAATCAACCAAACCTCAATAAAAGGTTGAGAATCCACAAAAGAGTCTATCTAAAAAGATGAAAGAAAAAGTAGAGGCAAGCCTTATAGCACAGAGAGAAGGAGAATATCTCTTTCTAGAAGAAAAATGAAATTGCAAATACATTGGTAGAACTTAGCACTCCAAAAAGCCAAGTAGACCTGCTCTACCACATGTTTACTTTAGAAGGAGAAAAAACACCAGAGTATGGTATAATGGAAAGCATAGGCCACTTTCTCCCACTCCTATCACCATTGAATAAACCCATAATCCTAAAAAATAGGAGATTTGGGATGTAGAAGAGATGTTATTAAAGGAATCAGAGGTTTAAATAGTAGAAATACAAACATCTCTTAAGGAAATGAGATAGAAAGTACAATAAGAAGGAAAAAATTCTCACCTACAGGAGCATACTTCCCTTCTTGCTAGCTTAAGAAGGCCTAACCCAGCTTCATAGTTATTCATGCCAACCAAAAAAACCATAAATGCTGGCCCTTTTGGCAACAACCTGCATAGTGCAGGTTGCAGTCTTACCCGAAGCTATATTGGGGGATGCTACAACCAGGTTTTTGCATCCAGAGATTGTGTGATGTGTATTCTAAAGTCCTTATTGCTCAAATATGGCTTCACGCAGATATGGACCTTCCTATGATCCATTACTGCAACTCTATCCAAAAGGCTTCGAGAACTTCAGGAAGGTCTATGATCATGCTTACCAGACCTAAAAGAAGCATACTCACAACTTTCACTCGGTAAAGCTTACCAGACCCAAAAGAAGCATACTTGCAACTTTCACTCAGTAAATAACAACCCTAGATTTGCCTTCGTGCAGATCTACCCATTTCGACTAGTTATATTACCATATCTATCTAATGTCTTCACAAAAACAGTTCATTACATTCTTCATGTATGAATATTAAATGTCTAACAGGTTCGCACAGAAAATACACTTTATTTCACAGAAAACAGAACGTTATGCGATAATGCATAAACTTAAACATGAATAAGGCATAGATGCAATAGATTTTGTCCAAAATCAGTCTTTATTAGATTCAACATTCAAATTACAGACTCTTCCACCTTGCGCACCCAGCTGCAGGGGCCCACACACTCAGCTGCAGGAGCCTTCCCCTTTCGCCTAAGTACAGGAAACAAAGCTTTCCTGCCTTAGCACTTTTCCCTTACACTTTTTATTCACCAAAAATTATTCTCCTGTACTCACTAAGACTCAAATATTTATAGCCTTTCTATTACAATACCATGGCACGTGGCCTATGGGTGAGTCTCAAAAACCATCCTATCACTTACCCATACAAGGGGCTAAAGCCTCTTTGACTCCTACTTAGCTGCGCGCTCTGCTTCCACATTTTACAGAGACTTTACATTCTTTACAAAATTTTACTCATAAATTGATTAAACTAACCCAAAAGTGACCCTAGGCACCCTATCCCAATAGGCCTCCAACACAAATATGGTGACTCACCCTCGAGTCACTCAGCCTCCAAGTCCACTATTTTATCTGGCTGCTTTGCCTTATCCTTCTTTTCCTTCTACCGAACCTCCAGGTTCTTTCTTGGTGACTGCCTCACCAGTACAGGTTTCTTCTGTTTCTCCTTAGCAGTCGATTGCTTTGGCCAAAGCAACCTTGGCGCCATAGGCACTAAGGGCATAGCTTCCATGGATATGAATTCAGGGCCTTCCGGTGGGAAACAATGGCTTCAAAATTGACTAGCATGGACACTTTTTCAAGGATGATCTTTTGGTTCCACTCAAGTAAGGTTGCAAATATTAGGCAAGAAACTAAATCCTCCAAAACTTGTCGACTCATATTGTGGGAAAAAGCTCATACGCAATTGTCAGAATGTAAAGTGTTCTTCGGCAGACCAACATGCCTGATTTATAGATGGTTTTGAATTCAAATCTGACTGCTCCCTCCATTTTCAGATCATAAATGCATCTTTGGTGGTAGATATCGGAATATTTTCACCATAAATGGCGCCTACCCGCTCCTCTTAATGATATTTTTGCCATCCAATCATGAATAATGACTCCGAATGACTATTTTTGGAACCAACTACATGTACCTCTCCCTATGGCGTAGCTCATCCATCGCAGCGTCTCTGGTCGCACCTCTTGCCTCCATCGCATAACCACCTTTCTTTATTTTTCTCCTCATCAGGAAGCGTAGTTTATAGTCTCACACTCCCTTGGAACTGCCTAGAGCACTAAGATTGTTTTGCCACCATATAGTCATTGTGCGGGGCCAGGATCCCCTGTATACAGTTTCAACTTCCCCATTCAGCTTCGAGAGCTGAAGTACCCCACCATCCGTGATTTCCTTGATAACATAGGGCCCTGACCAATGCATTTGAAATTTCCCCAGAAACTTCATTTATTTGTTGTCATATAGCAACACTAAATCATCCACCTTGAAATTCTATAGCTTAATATGCCTATCATGCCATGCTTTCCCGTGTTCCTTTTACACTTGCTAGTGAAATCCTGCAAGAAAGTTGTCCTCTTCCAACTCCATCAGCTGTGCGAGCCATTCCTCCAAGGTCTCCTGATCCACCATCTCTATCAAAGCTGCAATATGTAGACTTGGCACAATATATTCCATAGGCATCACTACTTCAATCCCATAAATCAACCTAAACGGTGTTTGGCTTGTCAATTTCTTGCAAGTATTCCTATATACCCATAGAATTGTTGGTACGTGCATATACCAGTCATTCCTCTACAGGTTATAGACCTTTGTCCATGCTTTTTCCAAGATTATGTTAAATGCTTCCACCATTCCATTCGCTTGTGGGTGATAAGGCGTTCTCTTTTGGTGGTATACCCAGAATTCTTCAAGCATCGCGCCGATCATTTCATTCAAGAAATGAGTACCCCTATCACTCATCAACACCTTATGGAATCCAAACCATGTTAAGACATATTAAAACAAAACTTTGCAGTGGTCGAAACTATACAATCCTTCACTGGCTGTGATTCCTCCCATCTGGTTAAATATTCTATTGCAGTAATAATATACTGTGTGCCCGTCTTCTTTCTTGGTTGTTTTATTGGGCCTATGAAATCAATAGCCCACTTATTAAATACCTTCAACGAAACTTGAGGATTTAAAGGCAATTCGTCTCATCGTGAAGGCTTTCCCATCCTTTGGCAAGCATCGCACACCTTGCAGTACACCTTAGAATACTTATGTAATGTCAGTCACCATAACCTAGCCCACAAAATCTTCTGGGCAGTTGCTTTTCCTACGTAGTGTCATCCTGCCACTCCTCCATGTGCTTCGGCAAGGATACTAGCGTGTTCAAACTCTGGAACATACCTTCGTAGTATTTCATCTGTTTCCATCTTATACAAGTGACCTGAAATCACTGAAAAATCTATAGAGTGGACTACTAATTCCTTCTTCTGCTGAGTGGAATATCATTTTGGAGTTGTACCCGTGGTTAAAAACTGAATGATGTCAGCAAAATGGTCATCTATGACACGCACCGCAAAGAGCTGTGCATCTGGTAGTCCTTCCTCCAAACTATTTGGTTCTTCACCCATTTCAATCCTTAACAGGTGGTTTGGTCCTGCATTCAGCCTTCCAGGCTTCATAATCACTTCAAAGTCATATTCTTGAAACAACAATAACCATCAACAGATTCCTCCCCCAAACACATGCTTATTGACCAGGTACTTCAGTGTAGAGTGATCTGTATACATTTTAAAATGTCTGCCCAACAAATAATGTCGAAACTTTTGCAGCGTGTAGACCATTGCCAACCCTTCACACTCTATAGTGGAATAATTCTTCTCAGCCTTTGATAACTTTCTACTCGCAAAGGCTATCAGATGATCAATTTCTCCTTCTCCTGCCTGTGTTAATACCACACCTAGCGCAATGCAAGAGGCATCTACATGAACATGGAATTCTTTCTTCCAGTCTGGAAACACCAGAACATGCGCAATTACGGTCTTTTCCTTTAGCACATCCAAACTGCGCTGACATTCTTCATCCCAAAAAAACATCGCATCTTTCTTCAATAATTTTTCCATCGGCATGGTCATCTGAGCATGATCTGAATTGGATCCTTAAACTCTCTTAAAGTTTCCCAAACTCTGTAAAAACTCATGCCGAAGTTTCAAAGTCTTATGGGATCGAGCTTATCAAAAATAACCTCTAAACAATGGCAATTTGTGGTCAGCACGGAACAACGAGGACCCTCGGTCAAAGCGCGCAGACCGCTGGCCCATGGTGACCTCATGCTGGCACAAATTGACAAACGGGAGGTCAAATCCAAAAACAGATGTAGTTTCTGATACGTGATTAGTGCTAAAGCACTAATCACGTATCGCAAGATTTCTCCCTTAGTGAAGGAAAGCCCCCAAGTGCTCGGTCACAAGGAAAGCATAAAACCGTACGGAAATCGCTGATTCCGTCAGAAGGCGGGTCCCACGCTAAAACCGACAGGATATCGGAAGGGCTTCAAGTAGTAAGCGGGTTCGACCGAGTCCCGCCCAATGCCATACACTGGGTGACACGTGTCCAGTGGATGAGAGAGAAAACTGCTCACATCAGATGGGTAAAGGTCATGCTACTTACCCCCCTCGATATGGATGGAGACTGTAGGATCTGGAGGCTCCAGATCAATGGCAAAGAAATGATTTGATGGATGACCGGATTCGATGGGGAAATAGGTTGATTCATATGATATTTGAGGTTCGACATGACCAATGAGTTGGCAGAGGAATCAGTTTCACGGGCAATCTTGGAGCAACGGAAATAATGACTGTTCAAAGAGAACTGACACTCAGTTCGTGAGGAAACAGGTGGCCACCTCTCTGTGAAGCGTTACACAGTGATGATGATGCAGAGTAGGGGAATTCAAGCGGACAGAGGTAGGAGATCCAGAGAGCCAGGAAGTAGAAATGAACAGTCAGGGAGCAGATTGGCTTTAAGCCATGAACATACAGAGAGTAAGATAGGGAGGAAGTATAAAGAGAAAGAAGCAAATTGCAGAGAATAGAGAAGCCGAGCTGACCTGCAGAGCAAAGGAAACATCGAGGAGATAGAGAGAGTCCGAGAGTCTGTGAACTCCAGAGAATGCTTGAGAGGTTCAAGCAATTCTTCTGTGTATACCTGTCAGGTATTGAGTGCCAAATTGGACTCATACCACTGAGACCAGTAGAGGTCGAGATTCAGTAAGGGGAGTCTGTGTACTCTAGAGACTTGGGGGATCCAAATACAATCCTATTGATCATCATCTATTAAGTGAGACTCAAATTGAGCTCATTATTGTAAGAACTCTACTTTAAGACACAATAGAAAGGCCATCACTGAAGGTTGGACCAGGAGACATAGCCCAGGAGGATTGGGTGAACTCCTTATTAAACTTGTTGTGTTTATGTGTTTGCTTACTGTGTTTCTCTTACTATTTCAGTGTCTGTGTATTTCGCAATCTTATCGATCTGTTGCATAAAATAACATGGGCACACCCCAACACGAGTCTGTAATACCTTCATTAATTCTCTGAGGTCATTTACGGGTGATTTCAGATCAAGTGGTATCAGAGGGGCTAGGTTGTTAAGGTTAGACAAGCTTGTGTTGGATTTTGTTGTTGAATGCTAACTAGATCAAAGCTTAAATTAGGAGAAGGAGAGACGGTTGAAACTAACCCGGAAATTGGAAGAGTCTATTCCAAGAAGAAAATGACAGAAGAAAGTCCCTTAGGACCAGACCCCCAATTTATAGATAGTTTCCTGGCCATGAGGTCCATGGTAGAGGAAATGTATAGGGAGTTTAAGAAAGGTAAAGATGAAGATTCATCACACTCTAAAGATAAAGGAGAAGAAGAATCTCTCCTCCATGACCACTCTAAAGGCAAAGGGAAAGAAGAAAACTTTCTCAAACCTCCTAATAGCCCTGAAAATAAAAAGAAGACATATTTGATTAAATTAGACGTTAAATTTGATTTACCAATATATGATGGAGAATTGAATGTAGAGAAGCTGGATAATTGGATCAGACAAATTGATGTTTATTGCAGATTGCAAAGCATTGACTCAGACAAAAGTAAGATTCAGCTGGCCAGCCTACGCCTCAGAGGCACTGCCTTGGTATGGTGGGAAGGCAAGACGCAAGCTGACATGAAGAAACATGGTAAGATTCTTTCTATTTGGAGTGAATTTGTTTCTGAAATCAAAAAGCAGTTCTATCCACTAGCTTACATGTAGCAAGCCATGATGAGCTGGAAAACTCTTCGCCAATTGAAAGGGCAAAGTGTACAAGGTTACACCCAAGAATTTAGGAAAAGAGCTTTGATTCTAGGAATTTCTTTAGACTCACTTGAGACTCTGTTGAAGTACATAGGTGGTCTACACAGCTACATGAGGCACACTATCCTCATGTTTAATCCCACTAGTATAGATGAGGTATATGTTCAAGCTATGTATCTAGAAGCTAGAGGAAATAATGGGAACCCAGAAGTTGGGGGATCATCCAAACCCATTGCAAGCAATAATAAGGAGAAAAGAAAACAAAAATGGAAAGAGAGGAAGGCCAACACTGTACAGAAAAGCAAGTCTCATGCACTCACTGTAAGAAGGATGGCATGATGATGAGCACTGTTGGATTCTGCATCCGAAGCGAAGACCTAAGAAGTTCGAGGGCAAGAAGAAGAATACTGTTGCAGCTATTCAGAAAGATTTGGGGTCAGACTCAGGAGATGAAACAACCATTGCAGCCACAAGTATAAAAGGTAAAAATTCTAAAGCATCTACTAGTAATTCTGCACAATCTACTAATAATGAAGAAAATGAGAGGAAAAGACGTGAGTTTTTTCATATTCAAGTTATTTCCAATCATCAAAAGATTGATAGTTTGTTTGATAGTGGCTCACAAGTAAATTTAATTTTTGAAGCAATCGTAAAGAAGTTGGGATTACTGGCTACACCTCACAAGAAACCATACTCATTAGGTTGGTTATGTGATAAAGCACAACTACAAGTGACTAGACAATGTAAACTTAAGTTTTCTTTTGGGTTAGCATTTGTAGATGAGGTTGAGTTAGATATAGTTCCTCTGGATATATGTGGAATTATTTTAGGAAGTCCTTACTTGTATGATAGAAAAGCCATTTTCTATAGAGTTGAGAACAAGTATCTACTCATTAAAGATGGAATCAAATATATTATAAGAGCTCATAAACTCAAGAATATTTATACTCTCATAAACTCAGGGCAGATGAAACAAATTGTAAATTCATGAAAACAATTTTTACTGATGGTTGTAAAGGAAAATAAACCTGATAAAACCAATGTATTTGAGGGCTGTGATGCTAAACAACAAGCTGATTTAGAAATTTTTGTTTTAGATTATGATATCTTACTTCAAGAACCTAAAGGTCTGCCACCCAAAAGGAAATATTGAATGATATTAATTTGCAGCAAGATGCTCCATTTCCTAACATCAGAATGTACAGGTCGTCCACATTAGAGAATGAAAAAATCAAGAAGCGGGTGTAGGAGTTGCTCGAGAAGGGGTTCATCAGACCTAGCACATCACCATGTGGGTCTCCAATCGTTTTGGTGAAAAGGAAAGATGGCTCATGGATAATGTGCATTTATTACCGAGCACTGAATACGATAATGATAAAAAATCGTTATCCTCTTCCTCGCATAGATGATCTATTAGATCAATTGAAAGAAGCTGTTTATTTTTCCAAGTTAGACTTGCATAGTGGATATCATCGGGTCAGAGTTGCATAGCAAGATGCATGGAAGACTACTTTCAAAACAAAGCAAGGATTGTATGAATGGCTGGTTATGCCTTTTGGCTTAACTAATGCTCTTGCTACTTTCATGAGAGTAATGAATGATGTACTCAGACCTTTTCTTGATGATTTTGTTATTGTATATCTGAATGACATTCTTATATTCAACAAAACGTGGGAAGAACATTAAAGCATGTTAAATAGACACTAGATTTTTTGAAAAGAGAAAAACTTTATGTTAAACTCTCAAAATGCGAATTTGGAAAAACATCTTTGAATTATTTGGGACATATAGTAGGGGGCGGTGAAATGAAGATAGATCCCTCTAAGGTTGCAGTCATTGTAAACTGACCTAAACCCAAATCTTCTACAGAAGTTAGAAGCTTATTAGGAGTAGCACAATATTGGAGAAAGTTCATTTGTAACTTTTCCTTAATTGCAGCTCCTTACATGCTTTAACAGGATTGAACAAGGTGTTTCAGTGGGGAGGCAAACAGGAGAAAGCCTTCGACACCTTGTAAGAAAAGATTAGTACAACACCAGTACTAGCACTACCTAATCTTCAAAGACCATTTGATATCCAAACAGATGCCAGTGACTATGCCATGGGAGCAGTGTTGATACAACACGGTAAACCCATATGTTATCATTCTGAGACATTTAATTCTGCAGTAGTTAACTATCCCACATATGATAAAGAATTGTATGCATTAGTGCAAAGTGTGAAAAAGTGGAAACATTACTTAATGGGAAAAGAGACAATTATACATACTGATCATCAACCACTTCAATATCTACGCTCCCAAACTAAGTTGTAGTAATCAAGACATTATAGATGGATGGGTTTTCTACAATATTTTCATTTAGTCATCAGATATAAAAAGGGCATACACAATAAAGTTGCAGATATGTTATCTAGACCAATTATAAATGCATCTACTATACTTAAGCATAATTCAGTATTGCATGAGAGCTACATTGAACAATATGCTCAAGATGTAGATTTTAAATATGTATATGCAACTTTAAGTCAAGGCAAATGACTAGAATAATTGGATTATCACATTAAGGACCAACTCTTGTATCATTGTGGGAAGCTATGCATTCCACAAACTGAAAGTGTAAAGATAATTTGAGAAGCACACACTTCTCTAATATCATGTCACTTTGGTGTAAGTAAAATGGTTGCACAGCTGCAAAGATTTTATTATTGGCCAAACATGAATGAGACAGTTTCTATATATGTAAGAGGGTGTACCATGTGTGCTAAAAGCAAGCCCAACTATAGAAAACTAGGCTTGTACACTCCACTACCAGTTCCTTCTCATCCTTGGGAAAGTGTTTCCATGGACTTTGTTGGAGGACTGCCTAAATCTAGGAAAGGTCATGACTATTTATATGTTGTCGTGGATAGGTTCAACAAAATGTGTATTTTGATACCTTGTAATAAAAAATTACAGTTGAACAAACTGCAAAGTTGTTCTTTCAGCATGTATGGGTTCATTTTGGATTACCCACTTCCATTGTATCTGATCAAGATTCCTGATTTGTTGGGAAGTTTTGGTCGAGTCTATGGGAACTGATGGACACCAAACTGAAGAAAAGCACAGCCTTTCATCCATAGACAGATGGCCAGACAGAAGTGATCAACAATACAGTGATCCAGTTGCTTAGAGGCTATTGCAGTAAGCATCCCAAACTTTGGGATGAACATTTGCGTTATGTGCAGCATGCTTACAACCGAGCCAAACATTCTTCTACACATAGATCTCCTTTTGAGACCTATTTTGGTTTCACACTAAGGTCTCCCTTGGATTCTGTCTTTGGTAAAGACATAGCAGTTGATGGACACAGTGATGTGGACAAGGCAACCAAGTTCATTGAACAAATCCAAGAGATTCACCAGGCAGTACAGGAACAACTGGAAAAGAGCCAAGCCAAATACAAGGCAAGGCATGATAAGCATCGGATGGAGCATAGTTTCCAATTTGGTGATCAAGTCTGGATGTATATTAGCAAAGACAGAATGAAAGGTGAAGGTAAAAAGCTAAAGCCAATAAGGTATGGACCTTTCAAGATACTTGAGAAATTTTTTGAGAATGATTTTCACCTTGATTTACCAGCTTACATGCACATCTACTCAGTCGTTAATGCAGACAGCTTGAGACTATTTGAACCTTCATTAATTTAAGATCTTGAAGAGTAGAGTCAATTGCCTTCTATTGATGATCTGTTACTTGAATGTCTCAATGAATTGCAGGAAGACATAGTTGTGGATAGGAAGGTGAGGACGATGCGCAGGGGAGATGTTGAGTACCTCCGGATTGGACTCAAGGGTTCAAAGCCAAGCAGTGCAAAGTGGATAGAGATTGGACAAGTGAGATAGCTATACCCTCGCTTAGTCGATGCTTGAAAACCAACTTTTGGTGGTCCAAAAGCTTTTTCAGTGGGAAGGCCGTGATCCGAATTGGATCCTTAAACTCTCTTAAAGTTTCCCAAACTCTGTAAAAACTCATGCTGAAGTTTCAAAGTCTTATGGGATCGAGCTTATCAGAAATAACCTCTAAACAATGGCAATTTGTGGTCAGCATAGAACAACGAGGACCCTCGGTCAAAGCGTGCAGACCGTTGGCCCATGGTGACTGCGCGCTAGCACAAATTGACAAACGAGATATCAAATCAAAAACAGAGGTAGTTTCTGATACGTTATTAGCGCTAAAGTGCTGATCACGTATCGGAGGGCGTCCCCCTCAGTGAAGGAAAGCCCCAAGCGCTCGGTCACGAGGAAAGAATAAAACCGTATGGAAATCGCTGATTCCATCAGAAGGTGGGTCCTGTGCTAAAACTGGCAGGATGTTGAAAGGGCTTCAAGCGGTAAGTGGGTTCGACCGAGTCCCGCCTGATGCCATACACTAGGTGACATGCGTCCGGTAGATGAGAGAGAAAACTGCTCACATTGGACGGGTAAAGGTCATGCTACTTACCCGCCCGATATGGACGGAGACCGTAGGATCTGGAGGCTCCAGATCAACGACGGAGAAATGATCCGATGGATGACCAGATTCGATGGGGAAATAGGCTGAGTCATATGAGATTTGAGGTCCGGCATGACCGATGAGTTGGTAGAGGAATCAGTTTCGCAGGCAATCTTGGAGCAATGGAAATAATGACCATTCAAAGAGAACTAACACTCAGTTTGTGAGGAAATAGGTGGCCACCTCTCTATGAAGTGTTACACAATGATGATGATGCAGAGCAGGGGAATTCAAGCGGATAGAGGCAGGAGATCTAGAGAGCCGAGAAGCAGAAACGAATAGTCAAGGAGTAGATTTGCTTTAAGCCACAAACAGACAAAGAGTAAGAAAGGGAGGAAGCAGAAAGAGAGAGAAGCAAATTGCAGAGAACAGAGAAGCCATGCTGACTTGCAGAGCAAAGGCAACATCAAGTAGACAGAGACAGAGAGATTCCGAGAGTCTTTGAACTCTAGAGAAGGCTTGAGAGGTTCAAGAAACTCTTTTGTGTATATTTGTTAGGTATTGAGTGCCAAATTGGACTCATACCATTGAGACAAGTAGAGGTCGAGATTCAGTAAGGGGAGTTTGTGTACTCTAGAGAATTGGGGGATCCATATACAATCCTACTGATCATCATCTATTAAGTGAGACTCAAATTGAGCTCATTATTGTAAAAAATATGCTTTAAGACACAATAGAAAGGCCACCACTGAAGGCTGGACCAGGAGACGTAGCCCAAGAGGATTGGGTGAACTCCTTATTAAACTTGTTGTGTTTATGTGTTTGCTTACTGTGTTTCTCTTACTGTTTCAGTGTCTGTGTATTTCGCAATCTTATCGATCTATTGCATAAAATAACATGGGCCTAGCACATGAGTCTGTAATACCTTCATTAATTCTCTGAGGTCATTTACAAGTGATTTTAGATCAATGCATACACCTTGATAAACTTCCTATAATACCTAGTGTGCCCAAATGTCATGCACAACTATTTTACATTCCTAGGGGCTTCCAAATTCCCAATGACAACGATCTTCACAGGGTCCACCATCAATCCCTGCTTACATACTACATGGTCGAGAAAAATTCCAAAGGGCACACAGAATATGCACTTCTTCAAATTCAGTGCGATCTGATACCTTTGACATGTATCCAACATAAGGCGCAGACTTGCAACATGACACTTTACCAACCCAAACATAGTCCAATCGTCAAAATAAAACTCTGTTGAGGGCCCTGAAATCGGGTCAACAACAAGGGGGATACCCACCCGGTCGGGAACTTGGTTGGCGGCTCCGTGCCCGTTTGGTGTAGCGGGTCCAACTGGGGATAACGGGACCAGCTTCCCGTTCTAAGGGGGTGTGTGTGTGTAGAGTTTGGTGATGTGTGTGTGTGTGTAGCATATGATAATAAAAATATGGAATTATTTCTAAGCTAATCTAATTCTAAACTCTGAGACTGAATTTTATACTGCTTTAATCTATCAAAATCAACACATCTAATCTACGCTAACCCAGGATAGAACTTTTTCCATTATGCGATCTAGAAAGATTTCACACAATAACTGGTAATGAAGATTATTCAGCTATTATGAGAATATAAATCAATTAAGATGAACCATCCTGCATAAAAAGTTAAGCAAAACGGTTGTGAACATCATATCGCATAATCAGTTATTCATGTATCAAGCACAAATCAATGACTCCACTGTACAAAAGTGCCAAATGGTAGTCCACTCATTCATACATTAACATATAAACAACATCAGCTATATATTACTCTAAGAATGCAAGCAGAAATTCGTCAAGAGATAAAAGTACCATTTATGACTGATTTTATACTCACAGACCTTAAGCAATAACGATCTATTTCTACTTACTTCTAATGCCTACTAAGAGTACAGAAGTGCAACATCAGTAGTAGGTATTAAAATGCAAACATAAATAAATCTTGATCCGTCCATTCATCAAAAACCCCCTCCGAGGGTGCAAAAGTGCATGTTCTGAGGACAAGTTTTTTGACAAATTTCCGGACCCTTCTCCAATGCAACGATAAGGGTTAAATACTACTAACCGGCTAATTTTAATTACACAAATTTAGGGAACGGCTTCAAATGACCGCCCTTTTACTAAAACAAATTTATTTCTAAAAACTAAATCTAATTTCTAACCATTTCTGTATCTGCTCCTTAGTGCTGTAAGCGATGCGCTGTTCGCCGTGAAAGAGTCGGCTGCTTGTCCTTTCCTTTTGTTCAAGCTTGAAAATTAGAAATAACAAGAGCTGGCACCTCTTTCTGACAAACTAGAAGATATTTTTGAAAGTGTTCTTCTGGAGGAGTGTCTTCATGGCGTGTATACTTAGTACAACTCAGATTTCTTTCAAACTGATTGTGCTGTTGCTATTTCGGTTTCCGGCCATGCGAATGACTCAATGAGCTGGGGATTTTTTTGCCTGAACGATTTTCTCAATTGAAATTTGTTTCCATTCTTTGTTCCAGGCTTTTCTGAGACGTCTTTCCCCTTAAGCGTTTTTCTTTTTGCTTTACCCAATTTGGGACTCAGGATCTTTCATAAACGCTTTGCTTTTGTGCGCCTTTGACTCTGAGTCCTGGATAGCCTATTTCCATCAGCATTTGTTGAGTGATACTCTGGAATCCGCGGCCCTGCTGTATGCGGTATCCATCTGCGAAGTCATCTCCTCTCTGTTCTTCTAGCTCTGGCGCTTTTCCTTAGATGTTTCCTGCATATAGATTTATATCAGTTGCTGACTTATAGTTCACGTAAATGAAAAGAGACAGAAGAAAAGATTGACATGAAAGCATTAAGTTCTAATGAATGCATAATCATGTCACCCATTATGACTTGACTCTTCGAAAAACGCAACATAATCATCTTTGGATACACAGGCGTACAATCATTAATTTCCCGTAAGGTGCGCGCCTAATTTTGGGTTCACAGATCATGCCGAGGAATGCCTGCGACGAATGGCTTCTACGATTTGCATCGCAGCATCGAAGATTGCGATGTAAATAGGTGGCATCGCAGCAATTTGATAGTCTCATTTGTCGCACACCATAGATCGCAGGTCGCAGCTTTGCGTGGTCGCAGATCGCATATCGCAATATCGCAAGGTCACAAGTTTTTTGCTTTGTCACTTTGTGCTGCTTATGCGACATTGCGACGTGCGACGTCGCATATCGGCCGTCGGCGGTTCTTTAGGTTTTCCCTTTTTGAGCACTTTTAATGCACGCGATGCGATGAGTTCTCGCGTCGCTCCTCCTCAGTGTATTTATGCGCTTTGGGAAAGCGCTCCTTTTTCCTTTGCGACGCGATATAGCTTCTTAGGGAGTTAATACAAAAGATTTTTCAAACAAAAATATTTTTTGGATTTTTGGTTAAGGGTCCCCCTTTGCTTGATGTTATTACTAATATCAAACAAAGAGGGGGGTTGTTGGTGACCACAACAATGGCGATTCACTGTGAAGAACCAGTTATCTCTGCATTTCTATTGACCATTCACTTCCAAAACAACAAAAATTTTATATGTCTAAATTTTGTTTTGGACAGATAGAGTAGATTACCCCTCACCTTGTCAACGATATTTTGTCTCAACCCTTTTCATATCCCAATTGCTTGCTTCCTCAGGTTTTTTCTTCCATTCGCACCAGACATTACTTGGCCTTGATTAAAGATAAAATAAGGTCTTCTCCACGTACTGGCTTAAAAGTATGCTCATTTGTCGTAGGTAGAGCCTCTGCTGCCCGCAAGCGTCCATAGCCTCGACAAGGTTACCATGTTATCCAGCAATGATCCTTTATCCTGCTTGAGGTTACTCGCAACATTCCAGAGAAAAATCCTTTTTACAGACTTTTCCTTTTTTTAATTCTCTAAAGAACAATGTCTTGGTTTGGTGGCCAAATTATGACACAGTCATTCACTTGATTTACACTTTTGCTGAACAAGCCGGCTCATGATGAGACCTCTTGTCTTTTAATTGCAACAATCTTAAGTCGTTGCCCTGTTTTGATAGACAGTATTGGCAAAGTCAGCAAGTTATAATATCTGTGATCATGATAAGCCGGCTCGTGATGAGACCTCTTATTCTTTGAGATATAGTGTTTTGCTTGGATTGTTTCTCTGAATGCTGTAATTTCCTTTTAGCAGGGAGGAAGTCATTGTTTTTCCTTAAGAAAGCTCTGGATGACAATAATAGAGTTTTTGAAAACAACAGCTTTGCAGAGAATGCTTATTTTATTATTGATGATACCTTTCGTGGTGCTGATACAAAACAATTCTTTTACCAAAGGTTTCTTTTGTCAAAGTTTTTTAGAGATTGAAACGAGTATCGTAATCAAAGTGAAGTTAACTCTATTTGTCAATAATAAAATTCAGATTTTCAAAAAATTTTGCTATTTGTACAAGCGAAATCAAAATCTGGTAGAGAATTGGCGTGCTCTTTCATGAATCCTTTTTAAATGATCATTTACAACGGGTTTTATTCATAAGAAGAGAGAAACAAAACAAAACAAAATAAAAACTAAAAACTAAATCTATCCTACAAAAATTAGAAGAATTCTCTTCTATGGAAAATATAATTTAAGAATCAATCCGTTGACAGGTAAAGAATCTCTCCTTCCTGCCAGATCCTGCAACACGAATGTAGACGGGCCTACGACTTCTACAATCTGAAAAGGGCCAAGCCACAGCTTTTGAAATTTCGTATGTTTGCCCTTTTCTTCATGAGCCTTATCCCATTTCAAAACTAAATCACCCATCTGAAAGTTTTTTCTGGTTATGATGCTTGAGTCAAAAGAAGATTTTATTAGCGCTTGGTGATGAGCATGGGTTTTCCTAGCTTGTTCTCTTTGCTCTTCTAGTTTGATTATTTCCATTTGTCTTAATTGTAAAGAGGAAGTAGATACTTCATCGATATATTGCACTAAAGACAAAGAGGGAATTACTAGGTGAGTCGGGAGAACTACTTCTCTCCCATAAACTAAATTAAAGGGAGAAGTGCCGATTGAAGCTTTCTTTGTGATTCTATCAGCCCATAAAGCATTTACCAGTGCTTTGTGCCAATTCTTTTGGTTTTGGTCAACTGTTCTTTTGATAATTCTGATTAGGTTCTTGTTTGTTGATTCAGCCAATCCATTACCTTGCGGATAGTAGTTGGCAGAATATTTCAGTTTGAAACCTCTTTTAAGCGCAAACTCAGTCATAGTATTTCCAGAAAAATATGAAGCGTTATCAAACATTAATGCTGTTGGCAATCCAAACCTAGTGATGATAAACTGATCTATGAATTCAATAATATTTTCAGAATGAACTGTCTTGAGAGGAACTGCTTCTACCCATTTGGTAAAATAATCAGTTGTCGTAAGGATGTACTTATGCTGCTTAGAAGAGTGAGGAACGATCTCACCTATTATGTCCAAGCCCCATTGACTGAATGGTTGGTTGATGATGACTGGTTGTAGCGGCATGGACAGTTTCCTTGGTTTTCCTGCAGCAGTCTGGCAGACTTGGCATTTCCTTACGTGATTGTATGAGTCTTTGAACAGCGTGGGCCAATAATATCCTGCACGCAAGATTTTATGTGCAGTCGTATCTCCGGCATAGTGTCCACCTGCTGGTCCATCGTGGAGTTCCTGCAAAACCTTTTCGGCTTCAGTTTTCTCAAGACACCTAAGAAGCACAGAATCGTAATTCCTTTTAAACAAGACATCATTTATGAGCTGGTATTGTTTAGCTTTTAATCTTAGAGCTCTTTTCTTGGTATGATCCAGACGTGATGGATCATACCCGTTCTTAAGAAAATAAATGGTGTCAGCATATGATGATTCTGCATCGTTTAGGCTTACCTCATATGCTTGTACCTCTTCAGATGAGTTCTCCGGGATTTGCGATGCTCCGGCTAACATCTTGCAGAAGCCTTGACCTCTTACGATGTTTGCTGGTTTGATTTCAAGATCATATTCTTGTAAAGCGGCAATCCAATTAGCTCTCTTTTCGCCCACATCTTTCTGCACCAAAAGGTTTCTTACTGCCGGAAACAGTACTATGAATTTAGTGTGGGCTTTAAGAAAGAAAGGTCTGAAATATTTGATCGCTTTGAAAACAGCATATGCTTATTTCTCTACGTCTGAGTAATTAATTTCAGCACCTTGTAAGTTCGAGCTAAAAAATGCGATTGGAGCTTCCGCTTTCTCTTGATTTGCTTGGGTCAAAATCGCGGCATAGGATTTCTCTGAGGCAAAAGTGTTTAAGGTAAAAGATTCTGAAAAATTTGGGGTGGCCAAAGATGGAGCATTGATGATAGCTTGTTTGATTAAGTTGAATGCTTCGTGCTCATCTAGACCCCATTTGAAATTTGAATTCTTTTTTATCATATTTTGTAAGGGAGAAATAATACGTGAAAAATCCGGGACAAATATTTTGACAAAATTGATCTGTCCAAGGAAGGATTGCATGGCTTTCTTGTTATGAGGTATGGATATTTTGGAAATTTCCTTGATTCTGTCGGGTTCTATGTGAATACCAGATTTCGACACTGTGAATCCGAGCAATTTCCCTTCGCTTAATGCAAAGAAAGATTTCTTTGGGTTGAGCAAAATCCCATACCTCAAGCATCTTTGAAAGATTTGCTTCAAATCTTTGAGATGGTTGTTTCGTTTTTTGGAGTACACTGTTATATCATCCAGGTAAATCACTACTGATTTATTGACTAACCCTTTAAACGCGATGTCCATGGCTCTCTGAAAGGTAGCTCCGGCATTGATCAGACCAAATGGCATCTTCCGATATGCATAAGTGCCCCATTTGGTTCGGAACGTAGTCTTTAACTGATCATCGGGATGCACCAGTACTTGATTGTATCCTGAAAATCCATCCAAGAATGACATTAATTCTGAGCCTGCTACTGCCTGTAATATTTGCTCCATAGGTGGGAGGGGAAAGTTATCTTTCTGACAGGCTTTGTTGAGATTTCGGAAATCGATACAGATTCTAATGTCTCCGTTTTTCTTCCTAATGGGCACCATATTGGATACCCATTTAGAATGCCTGATGGGGAAGATTATTCTGGCTCTCAACAACTTATGAAGCTCAGTTTTTATCTGATTTTCTAGGTTAGGGTGTATTTTTCTGAGCTTCTGCTGGACAGTTTTTTCATTGTCAATCATAGGGATAACATGTTGAATGATAGAAGTGTCATATGTCTTTAGCTCATCGTAATTCCAGGCAAAAACGTTCTTGTATTGTCTCAGAAGACGGATATATGCTGATTTCTCTTCAGGGGCTAGGCCGTGACCTAGGTTAACGTTTTGTGGCTTCTGATAGGTCCCTAGGTTTACTAATTCATAGTTCAGGGTAGAACTGCAAAGTTTAGCATTGGCGGACCTTTTAAACCGAATTTTCAAATCATATAAATCTTCTAACTTGACCACCGATTTCGGTATAGCATTGTCAGAGCCATTTTGTTGTATTTGGTGATCATGATGGTCTTCGTCGATTATCTGATTTGAGTAGGATCCTTCAGAAGTAAGGAAATTTACGATGTCAGGATCGTCGTTGAACACTCTCCAATTGGTGATATTGTCAGGGATGGATGGTCTAAAGATTAATTCTATTGAAAACCTATCAGGACTAAAATCTTCAGAAGGGATAAGTCTAGTCTGCGCTCGCATTTTGAATTCTTGGAATTGACGAGATGTTGAATGCTACGAAATGCGCAGTGAGATCTTGAACTAATGATTGATAATGCTTTAAATGACTTGACAGGCAATGTATGGTGTTACGTACCTATTTTACGACGATCTCCGAATCTCCAAAGACTTGAAGATACTTAACGTTCAATTCGATTGCTTTGTATAGGCCTTGAACCAAGGCTTCGTATTCCGCTGTGTTGTTCGTGCAATCGAACTCAAGTCTGCATGTGAGCATAATCTTGTTCCTGTCTGGGTTAATCAAAACGCATCCTGCTCCTACCCCCTCATTGGATTTAGATCCGTCAAAATATAATTTCCAAAATAAAGATGTATTTACAGAATTATCTAAAAAACTAAAACATTTTGAGTCATCAGTTTGGGAGAAATTTTCAACTTGGGATAAAACTGAATTCTCTAAGTATGGTGAAATATGAGCATTGAAATTACCTAGGAAAGAATCTATTGCGTAATTGCCTACAATGCTGCTATTGTACGTTATGGCTTCATTTTCTCCTTCCAGTTCTGTCACTATGTATTTTTGGTGCAACTCTCGTTCAACCTTTATCTGATTTGGTTTACCATTGTATGGTAACCACATGTGCGACCAATCGGTTGAAAAATATCCGTGGAGTTTCTCCGACCAATCCCTGCTAAGAATAAAACCATAGAACTCAGGGATATCAGCTACTAGAATGTCGATAACCTGACACACTTTTGGGTTAGACGACAATCTTATGGTCACCTGATTAAGTTCACCAATCACTTCGACTTGGGATCGATCAAGTTTAACTATATGTAATGCGGATTTTTGAGGTTGCACATTCAATTTGGCACATATTGACCTGGGTAAAATATTCATTGAAGCACCAGAATCGACCAAGCAATTGTGCACGTTTTTGTTGAAGATTTCATATGTGAGAAGAAAAGGAGGAGTATGAGATCTTGATCTTCCTCCAATCAAGGCGATGTCATTTGGATCAATTTTATTGATCGTGTTGGTTGGAGGCCTTCCCAGATTGTGGGAATCTACAACTGTAGGTAAAGATGTAGTAGGCACAGCATGTAATTCTTTCATCATTATTTTCTGCTGGTGTTTCAATTTACTCAATTCATACAGAGTGATATTAGCCCTAGTCTTCTTCATGTCATCAATGATGTTATACTCCATTTCATCCGACACTATTAGTGTTCTTGATGGAGGCGTTTGATCAGATTGGACTGGGCTAAGCTGGGTCGCTTTAGCAGTTGTCTTTTTTGTTGCGACCTTTTCTTTTGTTGCAGGGCTTGCGCCCTTTTGTTTTGGGGTAATCTGGGGAGGATCAAGTTGATTTTTGCTTCTCGTGCTAACAAGAAATGCTTCTTGATCCTCTTCTTGTGGGAGGATGAAGTCCCACATTCCTTGTAGTTCTACGACCTCTTCCTCGTCGGTCTGCCCTTCAGTGGTATTCTCTTCTTCTTCGTCTTCTTCAGATTCAACGTTTGAGACAACACTAGGTGGTTTTACCTCCATGGGAGGATTTCTTTTAAAAGTCCTAAAGGGCTTTTTCGAAGAAGTCTCTGCTACTTGTTTCTTAATATCAATCATCTCATTGGACATGGCTTTCAACACTTTTTGTAATCCTTCCAAATCGAAAGGGTCTTTCGTTTGCTTCTTCTTGGTGTCTTCTTTGAAAGAGATCTTCTTAGATTTGCATTCTTCTATAGCAGATCTCTTTTCTAGGGCTACCACGCGTTTTTCCACTGCTAACGCTTCTGTCAAGTTGTCAACTAAGGTGGTCTTGTTTGCCCTATCTACGAAGATAGCCAAGTTTGGAGGTAAAGCGCTGATGTACCATTCACATCTTACTTCCTCGCTGGGTTGTGAAGCAGCGGGGATTTTGTTGAGGATCTTATTGAACCGTAAGTTAAAATCTTTAATGGGTTCTCTAGCCTCAGCCTTAAGATTAGATAGGTCATTGATCAATGTCACCGTGGATCTGTCATCACCAAACTTGGTGAGGAACTGACTTTGAAAAATGTCCCAGCTTGTGATGGATCCGGAAGGTAACGAAAAGTACCATGACCCGGCTGTTCCTTGCATTGTATAAGGGAAAAGCCGGACAACAGCATCTTCGTTAGTGACTCCGTTGAGATTAACAGAAAGCATGAAATTATTGATATGTTCCTCGGCTAGCATTCCTGCTTCTGGATTGAATTTAGGCAGCCATTTCTCAGGATGGGCCGGTATAGGGCTCAGGGGTGGAGGCATTAAAACCGCCCCAGGATTGTTCCATGGAGACTGGGCCATCGCTGAGCTGCTAGTTAATGGAAGTGCAGAAGATGATCTCTGATGCTGAGAAGATGAAGATATTAAGATCTTTGATGTTTGAAGAGGAAGGTTTGTAGAAGATGGGTGAGTGAGTTTAAATGAAAGAGTGGGTGGTTGACTTCGCGGTGAGGGAGTTGATATGGACGAAGTGGATGAAGGAGTCTTACTGTCAGACTCTGGTGGAGTTTTCCTTGCTCTTTTCCTGGTAGGAAGAGGGAGTTCACTTGGTTGTATACCAAATTTTTCACTCTTTAATCTGGTAAGGGGATGAGCAGGGTTGTACTGCGAAGTCACGCTACTTTTGGATTTATCAGACTTCTGGTTAAAAATAGAGAATCCCTGGAGTTTACGAATCAAAGTTTGAATTTCAGGGGGTTCAATGATAGATTGGTCTGATATATTCGAATATGTAGCAGTGGTAGATGCTCGAGCAATTTCAAATTCCGGGTTTAACCGGGTTGGAGAAGTCGCGGGAGTTGATGAGGGTGTATTACTCTCAGAATGGTATTTAGATATTTCTTTAGGTGCCATTCATAGTTCGGGCCCTCCTTCTAGCGCCAAATATGTTGAGGGCCCTGAAATCGGGTCAACAACAAGGGGGATACCCACCCGGTCGGGAACCTGGTTGGCGGCTCCGTGCCCGTTTGGTGTAGCGGGTCTGACTGGGGATAACGGGACCAGCTTCCCGTTCTAAGGGGGTGTGTGTGTGTAGAGTTTGGTGATGTGTGTGTGTGTAGCATATGATAATGAAAATATGGAATTATTTCTAAGCTAATCTAATTCTAAACTCTGAGACTGAATTTTATACTACTTTAATCTATCAAAATCAACACATCTAATCTACGCTAACCTGGGATAGAACTTTTTCCATTATGCGATCTAGAAAGATTTCACACAATAACTGGTAATGAAGATTATTCAGCTATTATGAGAATATAAATCAATTAAGATGAACCATCCTGCATAAAAAGTTAAGCAAAATGGTTGTGAACAGCATATCGCATAATCAGTTATTCATGTATCAAGCACAAACCAATGACTCCACTGTACAAAAGTGCCAAATGGTAGTCCACTCATTCATACATTAACATATAAACAACATCAGCTGTATATTACTCTAAGAATGCAAGAAGAAATTCGTCAAGAGATAAAAGTACCATTTATGACTGATTTTATACTCACAGACCTTAAGCAATAACGATCTATTTCTACTTACTTCTAATGCCTACTAAGAGTACAGAAGTGCAACATTAGTAGCAGGTATTAAAATGCAAACATAAATAAATCTTGATCCGTCCATTCATCAAAAACCCCCTCCAAGGGTGCAAAAGTGCATGTTCTGAGGACAAGTTTTTTGACAAATTTCTGGACCCTTCTCCAATGCAACAAGAAGGGTTAAATACTACTAACCGGCTAATTTTAATTACACAAATTTAGGGAACGGCTTCAAATGACCGCCCTTTTACTAATTTTTTTTTTTTTTCTAAAAACTGAATCTAATTTCTAACCATTTCTGTATCTGCTCCTTAGTGCTGTAAGCGATGCGCTGTTCGCCGTGAAAGAGTCGGCTGCTTGTCCTTTCCTTTTGTTCAAGCTTGAAAATTAGAAATAACAAGAGCTGGAACCTCTTTCTGACAAACTAGAAGATATTTTTGAAAGTGTTCTTCTGGAGGAGTGTCTTCACGGCGTGTATACTTAGTACAACTCAGATTTCTTTCAAACTGATTGTGCTGTTGCTATTTCAGTTTCCGGCCGTGCGAATGACTCAATGAGCTGGGGATTTTGTTGCCTGAACGATTTTCTCAATTGAAATTTGTTTCCATTCTTTGTTCCAGGCTTTTCTGAGACGTCTTTCCCCTTAAGCGTTTTTCTTTTTGCTTTACCCAATTTGGGACTCAGGATCTTTCATAAACGCTTTGCTTTTGTGCGCCTTTGACTCTGAGTCCTGGATAGCCTATTTCCATCAGCATTTGTTGAGTGATACTCTGGAATCCACGGCCCTGCTGTATGCGGTATCCATCTGCGAAGTCATCTCCTCTCTGTTCTTCTAGCTCTGGCGCTTTTCCTTAGATGTTTCCTGCATATAGATTTATATCAGTTGCTGACTTATAGTTCACGTAAATGAAAAGAGATAGAAGAAAAGATTGACATGAAAGAATTAAGTTCTAATGAATGCATAATCATGTCACCCATTATGACTTGACTCTTCGAAAAACGCAACATAATCATCTTTGGATACACAGGCGTACAATCATTAATTTCCCGTAAGGTGCGCGCCTAATTTTGGGTTCACAGATCATGCCGAGGAATGCCTGCGACGAATGGCTTATGCGATTTGCATCGCAGCATCGAAGATTGCGATGTAAATAGGTGGCATCACAGCAATTTGATAGTCTCATTTGTCGCACACCATAGATCGCAGGTCGCAGCTTTGCGTGGTCGCAGATCGCATATCGCAATATCGCAAGGTCGCAAGTTTTTTGCTTTGTCACTTTGTGCTGCTTATGCGACATTGCGACGTGCGACGTCGCATATCGGCCGTCGGCAGTCCTTTAGGTTTTCCCTTTTTGAGTGCTTTTAATGCGCGCGATGCGATGAGTTCTCGCGTCGCTCCTCCTCAGTGTATTTATGCGCTTTGGGAAAGCGCTCCTTTTTCCTTTGCGACGCGATATAGCTTCTTAGGGAGTTAATACAAAAGATTTTTCAAACAAAAATATTTTTTGGATTTTTGGTTAAGGGTCACCCTTTGCTTGATGTTATTACTAATATCAAACAAAGAGGGGGGTTGTTGGTGACCACAACAAACTCCAAAAATTTATGGATAAATTCTTTGAACGCCATGATGACAACTCGAGGGAAGATGTCAGCACGTTCTTTAATCCAAATGGAATTACTCTATATTGAAAGTAACCCCACTCTGTCACGAAGTTTGTATTGCTTCAATCTTCCGACACGTTCTTTATTTGATGGTATCCCGAAAAGCCATCAATAAAAGAATAAGCCTCCTGTCCTCCAAAATTCTCTAATACTTCATCTGTAAATGGTGTTGGAAACGGATCATGCATGCATGCATCATTAAACTTTCTTAGATCTACGCATATCATGGTTTCGACTTTCTGTTTCTTGTATTAGACAACCATTGGGCTTACCCAATTAGATTCCTCTACTGGTTCAATAATACTGGCATCCAACAGCTTATCAAGCTCTTGG